>CAUJNA010000402.1:0-82500 GCA_963377175.1 Effrenium voratum | reverse complement strand
GAATTTGTGTTGTTTGTTTGTTTGTTTGTTTGCTTGCTTGCTGGATTGCTTGTTTGCTTGCTTGCTGGATTGTTTGCTTGCTTGCTTGATTGCTTGCGTGATTGCTTGCTTGCTTGCTTGCTTGCTTGCTTGCTTGCTTGCTTGCTTGCTTGCTTGCTTGCTTGCTTGCTTGCTTGCTTGCTTGCTTGCTTGCTTGCTTGTTTGTGCGAAATTACAGGCACTTTTTTTCTTCACTACTTTTGTACCTGCATGGCATGCAAGACTTTGGTTGGCTCAAGCCTGCTTGTGACGAAAAGAGAGCGCGATGCGTTCGGAGTCACTTCCTCAGAACTTCACATGGTAGCAGAGGTCTATTTCTTTCCAGAGCTCAAACATGGGATCACTCCGAAGTGATGATGCCGGACGCGCAGGTCAACTTAGGTTGCCCACGCCTTCTACTTTCTCTGCTTCGCCAGCAGATTGGAAAGAGTGGAACTTGGAACTTCAAAGATGTCCGTGCTCGCAGCCACCCGAGAGGCACCAAACCCACAGATGAGGACGCGTCTTTGGATACTGGGGACCGTGCCGAGGAAGCAACTGCACCTCGTGAGGAGTCGACTGCAGAGACTGGACTTGTTGCGAGGCAGAATGTCGAGAACGGCTTGGAAACCTGGAGGATACGTTTTGGGAAGTTTGCACTCCCACACTTCCGGACGCTGCAAGGCACGTGTCAAAAGTGACACAGTTGCTTGACTTCACGTTTCATCCCGCAACTTTTGTAAAGTCAAGTACGAGCGACAGACTGGAGCCGAACTTGCCGATAGCGTGTTAGTGGCGACTCGGCTGAAAATGGGACTGCTGGGGTGCTTCGCAGCAGCACTTGCGACTTGATGCAATATCTCTCGCCACGCGCAGAGGGACGTCATAGAGTGCTTTTGCCCACGGCACTCTCGAGTAGCAATGGCCCTGCACTAATGGACATCGGAGCACATTGGGGAAAGGCAAAGGACTTTCAGGCAAGAGGCGTGGGACTTCACTGAGACTTTTTGGGCAACGCAAATGGAAAAGCGGCAAAGGAAAGGACTTTGGAAAGAACAAAATCCTAAGGAAAAGGCAAAGGCTTCGCTGGACTTGTGGCCGCCCTAACTTGTCTAGCACTTGTCTCTCCTGGATGGCAGAGGAGTCGATGGACTTTGCTCCGTAGACTGTGCGCACGAGTTCCTTTGGGACACTTGGTACTACCTTGGTACTCCTGGGATGTGAGTGCACTTTGGATGAAGAGACTTGGTGGAATGAGGATTAGGCTTGGAGGACTGATGTGACTTGGCACGACGGCACCTGGAATTCACACTCCCAACAGACTTTGCTCGAGCCATTTTGTCGTGTTTGTGTCTGTGTTTGTGTGATTTATGTCTTTGCTTCCTTGCTCCCTTGCTCATTTGCTTCTTTGCTTCTGTGGTTATGTGCTTCTTTGTTGTTGTTTGTTTCGTTTCTTCTTTGCTTCTTAGATTATTTGGACTTGTTCCTTCGTTTTTTGAGTCTTTGCGTCTTTGTGTTGTTGCGTCGTTGCGCCGTTCCTTCTTTGCGTCTGTTGCCTCCTTGCTTCTTTGCGTCTTTGCTTCCTTGCTTCTTTGCTGTTTGGCCTCTTTGCTTCTTTGCTTCTTGCCTCTTTCTCCTTGCCGCTTGGCATTTTTGCCTCTTGGCCTCTTTGCTTCTTTCTTCCTTGCTTCTTTGCTTCTTTGGTGTCTTGGTGTCTTTGCGTCTGAGTTCCTTCGTTTCTTCGTTTATGTTATTGTTCCTTCGGTTCTTCGATTCTTCGATTCATCGTTTCTTCGCTGTTTCGCCTCTTCACCTCTTCGCCTCGTCGCCTCTTTGCCTCTTCGCCTCTTCGCCTCTTTGCTTCTTCGCTTCTTCGCTTCTTCGCTTCTTCGCTTCTTTGTTTCTGTGCTTCTGTGTTGCTTTGTTGCTTCTCTGCAGATGTTTGCTTCTTTATTAATGTCTTTGTTTTATTTCTGCCTTCGCTTGTTTCTTTGCTTCTTTGTTGCTTCTTTGCGTCTGTGCTTGTTTGCTTCTTTGTTTCGTTGTTTCTTTGTGTCTTTGTTGCTGTGTCTCTTGTTTCTGTTTGTTTTCTTGCTTGTTGCTGTGTGTGTGTGTGTGTTTGCTTTTTTGTGTCTTCTTCTTCTGTTTGTTTGTTTCATATTTGCTTGTTTGGTTGGTTGTTCGGTTGTTTGCTTGGCGCTCACTCAGGACACCCTTTCTGTGCTTGCTGCTAGCCTACAGGGAAAGCTTGTTGCGACTTCCGAGCATTGTTTTACCGGTCCTGCGAGATGCCCTTCTTGTATTGCAGGAGCTCGAGCTCATTTCCCACGGCGATCCCCATGACGTGCTTTCGTCCAAGCTTCTGCAGCAGTTCCAACACTAAGCGCCAGTCCCGGTCATCATCCGCCTCATCACAGGTCACCTGCACATCTGGACGAGTCGACTCGATTCTTCTCAGAAAGGCTTTTGGAGTCTGTTGCATGCACTTGACATGTGGTGGGGCTGCAATGTGCAGGCAAGTCATGTTCATGATAGTATTGTTCAGCAGCCTTCGGCAGCGCGTTTCTCACAAAATCCTTACATGTGGCTGGACCCCATGCCCATTGGGCCCGGACCGGAGTTGACCCCAGCCCCAAAAACACAATCAAGCCCTCAAGTGACGCAAGTCAGGGGTCACCAGACTTCATCAGTATCCTGGCGGGCTCAAGGTCCAACTGCACCTTTCCGAGCTTAACTTGGTTGACGTTGGCAGGGGAGCAATTTTTTAAATCTTAGCAGTTCAGTGGGAATTGCAACCACAAAACCACAGCTACCTCAAAAATTTAGCAACATGGCTCCCAACAACAACCATTCTTTGGTGGGATCCAATGGGAAATCTCAAGGAAAGAAAACCGTTGCGCAATGCTGCAAGGCAACTGGACCTTTCTTTCCGAGTTCTGCTCACGCCCATGGCCAAGTGATGGGTCAAAACCCAAATCGGTTGGCCAGTGAACCAATCTGTGGCTCAAAATTAAACGATCGGAGGGGCAAACCGCAGGTGTTGGTACCCACGTTGCCACTTGCCAGGGCAACCCATATTGGAATTCCGGCTTTTTGAATTCGCCACAGCCAAATGGGCTGCAAAAGGGTTTTGACCCCCCAGTGGCTTCTTGCTTCTTCTCGCCTGGGTGCCCACCAGCACCTCCATCCCGCCCTGCTGCACCACCGTGGCCAGCTGGTCCCAGGCCGTGAGCCGGGCCCCGTCGGGCCAGCTCTTGTCCCAGGCCTTGAAGAGCCGGAGCGAGGTGAGCTTCTCCTCACGCCATGGGCACCAGGGCTCAACATCTTTGACCCCAAAGGGGCTACTTACACCAGGGGTTGATTTTTTTGAAAAGGGGTTCAACGTGTTTGACAACACCAAAGTGGCTACTTAAAGCCAGGGGTGGTTGATTTCCCCAAAAGGGAAACCAATTCCTGGGTTCAAGTCTGCCTGGCCATGGGTCAAAATCCCAATCGTACCCCCAGTGAACATCCCAATCCCCACTAAAATAGGTTCTAAAATGGGCGGTGCACCTAGCCCAAAAAGGTACCATTGGTTTTGACCCACAGGTTTTCGGGGACAGGGTTCAACATGTTTGACAACACTAAAGTGGCTACTTAAACCCAGGGATGGTTGATTTCCCCAAAAGGGAAACCAATTCCTGGGTTCAAGTCTGCCTGGCCATGGGTCAAAATCCCAATCGTACCCCCAGTGAACATCCCAATCCCCACTAAAATAGGTTCTAAAATGGGCGGTGCACCTAGCCCAAAAAGGTACCATTGGTTTTGACCCACAGGTTTTCGGGGACAGGGTTCAACATGTGTGACAACACCAAAGTGGCTACTTAAACCCAGGGATGGTTGATTTCCCCAAAAGGGAAACCAATTCCTGGGTTCAAGTCTGCCTGGCCATGGGTCAAGTCAAATCCCAATCGTACCCCCAGTGAACATCCCAATCCCCACTAAAATAGGTTCTAAAATGGGCGGTGCACCTAGCCCAAAAAGGTACCATTGGTTTTGACCCACATCCCCACTAAAATAGGTTCTAAAATGGGCGGTGAACATGCCAATAGCCCAAAAAGGTACCATTGGTTTTGACCCATTGGTTCAACATGTTTGACAACACCAAAGTGGCTACTTAAACCCAGGGGTGGTTGATTTCCCCAAAAGGTTCCTTTCAAGGCCTGGCCATGGGTCAAATCAATCGTACCCCCAGTGAACATCCCAATCCCCACTAAAATAGGTTCTAAAATGTGCACCTAGCCCAAAAAGGTACCATTGGTTTTGACCCACAGGTTTTCGGGGACAGGGTTCAACATGTTTGACAACACCAAAGTGGCTACTTAAACCCAGGGGTGGTTGATTTCCCCAAAAGGGAAACCAATTCCTGGGTTCAAGTCTGCCTGGCCATGGGTCAAAACCCAATCGTACCCCCAGTGAACATCCCAATCCCCACTAAAATAGGTTCTAAAATGGGCGGTGCACCTAGCCCAAAAAGGTACCATTGGTTTTGACCCACAGGTTTTCGGGGACAGGGTTCAACGTGTTTGACAACACCAAAGTGGCTACTTAAACCCAGGGGTGGTTGATTTCCCCAAAAGGGACACCAATTCCTGGGTTCAAGTCTGCCTGGCCATGGGTCAAAACCCAATCGTACCCCCAGTGAACATGCCAATCCCCACTAAAATAGGTTCTAAAATGGGCGGTGCACCTAGCCCAAAAAGGTACCATTGGTTTTGACCCACAGGTTTTCGGGGACAGGGTTCAACATGTGTGACAACACCAAAGTGGCTACTTAAACCCAGGGGTGGTTGATTTCCCCAAAAGGGAAACCAATTCCTGGGTTCAAGTCTGCCTGGCCATGGGTCAAAATCCCAATCGTACCCCCAGTGAACATCCCAATCCCCACTAAAATAGGTTCTAAAATGGGTGGTGCACCTACCCCAATAAGGTACCATTGGTTTTGATCCACAGCCTTCTGGGGACAGCGTTCAACATGTTTGACAACAGCAGAGTGGCTACTTAAACCCAGTTTTGGGGAAACCAATTCCTGGGTTCAAGTCTACCTGGCCATGGGTCAAAATCCCGGATACCCCCCAGTGAACATCCCAATCCCCACTAAAATTGGTTCTAAGATGGGTGGTGCACCTACCCCCAAATGGTGCCATTGGTTTTGACCCACAGACTTCTGGGGACAGGGTTCAACATGTTTGACAATCCCAAAGTGGTTACTGAAAACCGTTGCTGGATTTCTTCAGGGAAACCAATCCCTGGGTTCAAGTCTACCTTGGGGTAGCAACGCAGTCCTGTTGGCTTTGCTTTACCAACAAAAAAGGGTCGCCTCAACAAACAAGCACACCCAAATCCTGTCATGAATTCCCCAAATCGTGTCATGAATTGGTTTCCCTTTGGCAAGGGGAAGTAGGAAAGTCTTAAGGGCGATCTTGTTCCACATTACAGGTTTTGAGTACGCTGTGCAACTTCTTGGCGACGGTTAGAAGCTGAAAGTCCCAACACAAGCAAACCTGCCATAAACATGCTGAAACCTAGCCCGACCGGCAGCAAAGACAAACTTCCCTGTCGGATCTATGAGATATGTCAGGGTGGTTGTGCATAAAGCGCAAACAACTTGACAACTACCCATTTAAGGTCCTGTGATTGAATTTGAGAATTATGAGTTTAAGGTTGTGCGTGTGCATCGCATGTGTCAAACATTAATGCCAAAAAGGAATAACATCAAAGCCTCAACCAGCCTTCGTGTCATGCTGTGGAGAGCCAGAATATGTGCAGGCCGTTTGCTCTCTTCAGAAATAGTTGTCAATCGTGCAGCATACCAAGCTAAACTCAAACAAAAAGGGATTTATTTATATGTTTGAGGGTACCCTTTTTTGTGGTCTCACACAGGGAAACCAAAAAAAAAGCAAAGAAAAACGAGAAATCCATTGGATCGGCCCGGAAAAAAAAATAGCTCCTCGGTGTTGGGCCAGACCCTGGGAACCGAGTGAGAGCACTTCTGAAAGGTCGTGTCGTCAATGGCCAGGCCCTTCTGTGCGGGCTTCCGCACCTGGCTGAGCGGCGGTGGCGAATTCAAAAAGCCGGAGAATTCCAAAATGGGTTGCCCGATCGGTAAGTGGAAACATGGGTACCAGAACCTGCGGTTTGCCCCTCCGGTTTAATTTTGAGCCACACCCACCTCAGTTGCCCTGACACAGAAATGTCTCAGGTGTGACTCTAGGTCCAGTTTTGGAGGTTAGAAGAAGGGTATTCTGTTTTTTTTCTGTAGCCATTTTAGTAGGGGAACCCTCCCCAGAAAAACGGGTAAAAGGGCGCTACTGCCACTGGAAATGTTTCTTTGTTTCCGAAAAGGGGACACACCCAAAGGCCCAGTTCAGGTCCACTCGCTCTGCAAACCGTGGCACTGGGCCCAGGATCACGTTGCTGTCGCACTTGTAGGCTGCAGCCAGGGGCTGCGGGCCGTCCATCCCATCGCCCATCACGACGATCACCACGGTGGCAGCCACGGCGGAGATCACGGCCGCCATGCAGGCGCACGCGCCAGAGCATTGGCAGAGCTGCCGAGCGCTTTCCCTGCACCGCTTCATGCGCCCCATGCAAAAGAAGAGACGAGCGAGCGAGGTCTCTGTGTCTCTATGTCCAATCACTTTCCTGCATGTCGGTCAGTCATGCCCAATCAAAAAGCAATGTATGAGAGTGCAGCTACTGTGAAGTGCCTGTTGTCTGTGTACCTGCTATCTACTTAAGAACGTATCATCACAGTCGGCGTGCTATGAATGCAACGCAAACCAAGTCCACTCAGAACAGATCTAACACCAAGTCAACGACCAAGCCACAACCTAGCACTGAAAACTTGTCTGCGAACAGGGCCTCACGCGCCCAAACAGCCAGCGGGACTGAACCAAGCATCACAGCCTGTTTTGGCTCTGGCGGCTCTGGATTGCAGCCTACGCCACGAACAAAAAGCTGCAGAGTGTGGGTGTCTGTAAATCATTGCCAAAAAAAAAATGCCTCGATTGCTGTCTGGTTCGATATATCTGGTCTTGAAAAGTCTGTCAACCCAAATGTGCTGCACGTGCTCCTGTCCTTTCGCTGGGCTGCATCAAAAAATGGGCAGAGTCGCCGCTCACAGGCTCTTTGCCTCCTTGGCCTTCCGGTCGTCCTGGACCCTCTTCAAGGCCTCAGCAATCTCAATGCTTGCTGAATCACTCTGCACTTGGCATCCCACCCTGCAAACCATCTGTTGGTGCCACTTGCCAATTGCTCAGTGAGGTCAAAAACAGTTTGGAGCATTGTTTCTTAGTGCTGACGCCCCCAACTTGCACATTTTGCTGCACCATGCTCCGAAGGTCCAAAGGTAAGCTTCGCGCCTCCATGAGTCGGGTGGTGTACTCCTGCTTGGTGTACTCTCCAACCTCCTCCACAGGAACCATCTCCTCCATGTTGGGCTGAGGCAGCGCAAAGAGATTGGGAATATCCTGGAAGGCCATCACGCGTGCCTTGATGAAGAGAGTCGTCAGGGGGTCAGCCTCATAGGACTTCATGTGGTACTTGGTCCACTTCAGCTCCGACTGCTGAGGGTTGCCCCGGATGGTGAAAGGCCGGCCGTTCACCTGCACGCGGCCCTTGTTGACCTTCTCAGGGAACACGCCATCCGCTGGGTGCATGAAGATCACAGTGCCATCCTTCTTGAGGCGGTAGATCTTGTAGTTCTCGATCTTCATCTTGCGCAGCTGCTTGCCCAGAGAAATGCACTGCTCCTTCTTCCTGAAATAGCAAAGGTTCTCACCCTTGTTCATGATGGCAAAGCCTCCAGTAGGCATCTCGAACTTGTTCTGGTCCTTGGCCGTCCAGGTGATGGCATGTCGCTCGCGAGTGGACCGGGACATGTAGCCACCGGTTGAACCCTCGAACATGGGGAACTTTGGGGACTCCAGCAAATCCTCTGGCCGGGGGATGGACTCCACCACGATCTCCTTGCTCTCCGCACGCCTGGTCACCGCAGCTCCGACAGCCAGCACCACACCACCCAGGGAGCAAGCGGTCCACAGGCCGCTGGTGCCAGAAGGCGCAGACGCGCCGAAGGCGGCCGGCTGCGCAGCTGGGGCGCGGAGCCGGCGTGCCCCAGAGCTAGGAGCCACAAAGGCCACCGTGGCGAGGCCGAAAACGGCCACCGCAGCCACACCCACCGCGCGCGAAGCCATTGGTCTGTCAGGAAGCCCTGCGAGCGCTTCAGCTGTGACTTGGGCTGTACCACGGCAACAGGCGGCGACAAGTGACCAAGTATATGCTGCTCTCTCAAAACACTGCCGTTATTAGCAAGCCTTGCAGCAAATGAACAGCTGTCCTACGACTGCCAGTGTGTAGGGATCGGAAAGTCTTTCACCAAGGAACGCGGCCAGGCAAGCCTTTGTGTTTGTTGCTGTCCCCTGTAACTACTCTGCAACCACGCAAACAGCAACATTCCAAAAACAACATGTCAACATTTCGTTGCCTTTTTGACATGCCCAAGTAAGACGGCACGCTGTCAGCCCAAAAAGCCGTGGCCTCGTCTTGCCGCAACTGAGTGATCCTAAAAAGTATGCACGTCCGCTCACAGGCTCTTTGCCTCCTTGGCCTTTCGGTCGTCCTGGACCCTCTTCAAGGCCTCAGCAATCTCAATGCTTGCTGAATCACTCTGCACTTGGCATCCCACCCTGCAAACCATCTGTTGGTGCCACTTGCAAATGCTTAGTGAGGTCAAACACAGTTTGGAGCATTGTTTCTTAGTGCTGTCGCCCCCAACTTGCACACATGCTACACCATGCTCCAAAAGGTAAGCTTCGCGCCTCCATGAGTCGGGTGGTGTACTCCTGCTTGGTGTACTCTCCAACCTCCTCCACAGGCACCATCTCCTCCATGTTGGGCTGAGGCAGCGCGAAGAGATTGGGAATATCCTGGAAGGCCATCACGCGTGCCTTGATGAAGAGAGTCGTCAGCGGGTCAGCCTCATAGGACTTCATGTGGTACTTGGTCCACTTCAGCTCCGACTGCTGAGGGTTGCCCCGGATGGTGAAAGGCCGGCCGTTCACCTGCACGCGGCCCTTGTTGACCTTCTCAGGGAACACGCCATCCGCTGGGTGCATGAAGATCACAGTGCCATCCTTCTTGAGGCGGTAGATCTTGTAGTTCTCGATCTTCATCTTGCGCAGCTGCTTGCCCAGAGAAATGCACTGCTCCTTCTTCCTGAAATAGCAAAGGTTCTCACCCTTGTTCATGATGGCAAAGCCTCCAGTGGGCATCTCGAACTTGTTCTGGTCCTTGGCCGTCCAGGTGATGGCATGTCGCTCGCGAGTGGACCGGGACATGTAGCCGCCGGTTGAACCCTCGAACATGGGGAACTTTGGGGACTCCAGCAAATCCTCTGGCCGGGGGATGGACTCCACCACGATCTCCTTGCTCTCCGCACGCCTGGTCACCGCAGCTCCGACAGCCAGCACCACACCACCCAGGGAGCAAGCGGTCCACAGGCCGCTGGTGCCAGAAGGCGCAGACGCGCCGAAGGCGGCCGGCTGCGCAACTGGGGCGCGGAGGCGGCGTGCCCCAGAGCTAGGAGCCACAAAGGCCACCGTGGCGAGGCCGAAAACGGCCACCGCAGCCACACCCACCACGCGCGAAGCCATTGGTCTGTCAGGAAGCCCTGCGAGCGCTTCAGCTGTGACTTGGGCTGTACCACGGCAACAGGCGATGACAAGTGCCTGAGTACATGCTGCTCACGCAAACACTTCCAGTCCAACTCTTTCCGGGCAAAAGCCTGGCAGCAAAGCTGTCCTGATGCCAGCTTAAGAGTCATGTGTGTGTGTGAGAGAATCGGAAAGGACCTTCCACCAAGGAAAGCAACAAGGCATTTCTTTGGGCTTGTCGATTTACGCTGCAACTAGTCTGCTACCACTGAACAGGCAACATCCGGGAATCGTGTCTTGTAGCCTATCTCAAAAGCAACACGTCAACACTTTGTTGCCTTTTTTGAGCGTGCCCAAGTGAGACGGCACGCTGTCAGCCCAAAAAGCCGTGGCCTCGTCTTGCCGCAACTGAGTGATCCTAAAAAGTATGCACGTCCGCTCACAGGCTCTTTGCCTCCTTGGCCTTCCGGTCGTCCTGGACCCTCTTCAAGGCCTCAGCAATCTCAATGCTTGCTGAATCACTCTGCACTTGGCATCTCACCCTGCAAACCATCTGTTGGTGCCACTTGCCAATTGCTCAGTTAGGTCAAACACATTTTGTTGCATTGTTTCTTGGTGCTGACCCCCAACTTGCACATTATGCTGCACCTCCGAAGGTCCAAAGGTAAGCTTCGCGCCTCCATGAGTCGGGTGGTGTACTCCTGCTTGGTGTACTCTCCAACCTCCTCCACAGGAACCATCTCCTCCATGTTGGGCTGAGGCAGCGCAAAAAGATTGGGGATATCCTGGAAGGCCATCACGCGTGCCTTGATGAAGAGAGTCGTCAGGGGGTCAGCCTCATAGGACTTCATGTGGTACTTGGTCCACTTCAGCTCCGACTGCTGAGGGTTGCCCCGGATGGTGAAAGGCCGGCCGTTCACCTGCACGCGGCCCTTGTTGACCTTCTCAGGGAACACGCCATCCGCTGGGTGCATGAAGATCACAGTGCCATCCTTCTTGAGGCGGTAGATCTTGTAGTTCTCGATCTTCATCTTGCGCAGCTGCTTGCCCAGAGAAATGCACTGCTCCTTCTTCCTGAAATAGCAAAGGTTCTCACCCTTGTTCATGATGGCAAAGCCTCCAGTGGGCATCTCGAACTTGTTCTGGTCCTTGGCCGTCCAGGTGATGGCATGTCGCTCGCGAGTGGACCGGGACATGTAGCCGCCGGTTGAACCCTCGAACATGGGGAACTTTGGGGACTCCAGCAAATCCTCTGGCCGGGGGATGGACTCCACCACGATCTCCTTGCTCTCCGCACGCCTGGTCACCGCTGCTCCGACAGCCAGCACCACACCACCCAGGGAGCAAGCGGTCCACAGGCCGCTGGTGCCAGAAGGCGCAGACGTGCCGAAGGCGGCCGGCTGCGCAACTGGGGCGCGGAGGCGGCGTGCCCCAGAGCTAGGAGCCACAAAGGCCACCGTGGCGAGGCCGAAAACGGCCACCGCAGCCACGCCCACCACGCGCGAAGCCATTGGTCTGTCAGGAAGCCAGCGCTTCAGCTGTGACTTGGGCTGTACCACGGCAACAGGCGGCGACTAATGCTACATGCCTTTGGGTTTGTTGATTCCCCCTGCAACAAGTCTGCAACCACCAAAGCTGTGCTCTTAAAAGTCTATTGCTGAAGTATTGCTCTCCTTGAAAGTACGAAGCGCACGGTGGCAAGGATTTCATCTGGGGGTTGATCAATAGTCCCTTCGGCCCCCAAATGACCATGGGAAACTGTTCCCTTTGAGCGGTGGACATATCATCTGTTTTAGCAGTTTTCCCCAATGTGTCATCCCATGTGGCTGTGGGTCAAAAATAGATACCCAAAATGGAACCCTGGTGAATGGAAACATGGACTTAAACCTGCGGTCCTCTGGTGGTTTATTTTTGAGCCTTATGCAAAGCAAATGGGAGGATCAACGCCCTGCGAGACACGGCCAAGTCCAAAGCTCCTTTTTGTTCATCCAGGCCAGGACTGCAGCCCAAAAAACCTCTGTCGTCTGTGACGCCTCTGACCGAATTGGAGGCGGAAGAGCCTCCAGTCCGGGGATGAACACCAAAAAACGCGGAATCGCCTCACAGGCTCTTGGCCTCCTTGGCCTTGCGGTCGTCCTGCACCCTCTTCAAGGCCTGGCAAAGCGAGCGCAAGGCGCGCTTGCTACGAAACCGAACGCGGATGGAAAAACGCGCAAGGCGCGCGTTGCGTGCGTGGGGGAAGCCGGTGATGTGGTTTGCAAGATGGAACTTGCAAGATGGAACATCACAACAATGAATATTCGAGAATGCACACACTCGTTCAGTTCAGGATCAAAAGTCGGCAACGGTATTGAGCAGCACGAGGTCGGCAAAAACATCAGGACCGACAGACAAAGGGTGCAGAGATTATAACCCGACTTCTGGCACCTCGGCGAGACCATGCCCAAACAAACTGAGGCATTGCAATAGAGAATAATGCGGATTCCAGACAATGCAGCTTGGGAAGTACCTCAAAGCATTGCATGGCTCTGCTGCATTTAGAAGCCAACGTGCCCCAACTGGCTAAACCGGGAACGACTCTGTGCAAAGCATTCCAAACATCTAGGGCCGAAAACTATAAGTTCATATCGCGCCTCCATAAGTCGGGTGGTGTACTCCTGCTTGGTGTACTCGCCAACCTCCTCCACAGGCACCATCTCCTCCATGTTGGGCTGAGGCAGCGCGAAGAGATTGGGGATATCCTGGAAGGCCATCACGCGTGCCTTGATGAAGAGAGTCGTCAGGGGGTCAGCCTCATAGGACTTCATGTGGTACTTGGTCCACTTCAGCTCCGACTGCTGAGGGTTGCCCCGGATGGTGAAAGGCCGGCCGTTCACCTGCACGCGGCCCTTGTTGACCTTCTCAGGGAACACGCCATCCGCTGGGTGCATGAAGATCACAGTGCCATCCTTCTTGAGGCGGTAGATCTTGTAGTTCTCGATCTTCATCTTGCGCAGCTGCTTGCCCAGAGAAATGCACTGCTCCTTCTTCCTGAAATAGCAAAGGTTCTCACCCTTGTTCATGATGGCAAAGCCTCCAGTGGGCATCTCAAACTTGTTCTGGTCCTTGGCCGTCCAGGTGATGGCATGTCGCTCGCGAGTGGACCGGGACATGTAGCCGCCGGTTGAACCCTCGAACATGGGGAACTTTGGGGACTCCAGCAAATCCTCTGGCCGGGGGATGGACTCCACCACGATCTCCTTGCTCTCCGCACGCCTGGTCACCGCAGCTCCGACAGCCAGCACCACACCACCCAGGGAGCAAGCGGTCCACAGGCCGCTGGTGCCAGAAGGCGCAGACGCACCGAAGGCGGCCGGCTGCGCAACTGGGGCGCGGAGGCGGCGTGCCCCAGAGCTAGGAGCCACAAAGGCCACCGTGGCGAGGCCGAAAACGGCCACCGCAGCCACGCCCACCGCGCGCGAAGCCATTGGTCTATCAGGAAGCCCTGCGAGCGCTTCAGCTGTGACTTGGGCTGTACCACGGCAACAGGCGATGACAAGTGCTTGAGTACATGCTGCTCACAGAAACACTTTCAGCACAACTCTGTCCAGACCAAAGCATTGGAGCAAACCAGCAATTATCCCACAAGCAACGGAGCAAGCTGAGACCACGCAGCCTAGCACAAGCCAGCAGAATGAATCCAAACCTGTTGTCACCCTCTCAGAGAATCGAAGGGATGTCGGCAACGATTTTCCAGCTGCCATGACGGCCTGCCACACTTCTCACCACTAAAGCTATGCTTCATCATCCTCCCCTTGCTCCTCCTCCTGCAGAAATGTGACTGGACAAGTGAACCATCCACTGTGTGCTGTTGTGCAAACCTCAAGCCTAGCAGGCCCAGGACTATGCGCGGAGCTGTTCGAAAAAATGGGCATCTGTGCATCCGTGCATCCGTCGAACAGCCTCTCCTGTGGCAAAGTCTTTGGCTCATCAATCCAGCGACTCGTCTCACCTTGCTGCACAAACACGAACACACGCGCACACCCACACACACACACACACCCACACACACACACACACACACCACCCACGAAGAGGCACACTTGCCAGTCTGCTCGACTCAAATGCCCGCTCCACATGACGTCTGACGGTGCTCGATTTCTCAGACCATGGCCCCACTTGTTGAAGCTGACGAAGAGCTTCACACCCGGCAGCCTTTGCTTGAACCTGAGGCGTCTTTCTCCCAAAGAAAAAACGCCGAGGCAAGCGGGTATGGGTCAAAATTAAACCACCAGGAATCGATTTGACCTCAGGTTCTGGTACCCATGTTTCCACCCGATCGGGCAACCCATTTGGGTTGGTTACCCTGCCTATTTACAACCACCGCCAAGTGAAGCCGCCACCGGCACCACCGGCACCATGGCACCATGGCACGCCGTTTCGCTCGCTGCGGGTGGCTTCCCTTGGGGCGGCCGCTGGCAGAAGACCGCCATGCAGGAGATGCACGGCGTGTGGGTCGCATAGACCTCGGGCGGCTCGCTGAGTCGCCGGGTCAGAGCCCTGTGACCATCTATCACTCAGATGCCCGGTGGAATGAGGGGCATCCGATTTTTGCTGGGGTTGGTTGAGTTTACAGGAGAACCCTTGCCCAAAAAAGAGGGGAAAAAAGAGTGCCACTGGGCAACAGAGATCAAAGGAGTCTCTGCAAGGAAACAGCGGCATGTTAAACTGTTAGACAGCATGTTGGTGCGACAATTCGGCGTATGCGACTCACTAACTTATCCACATGATCATGGCAACACCCCGCTCTGATGTTTGTCAACATGTCGCCTGCCTCTGGTACCTGTTCTAGTGCTGAACCATGGATCACTCAGCTGACTGCTGCAGCTGCTCGGGTTCCCTCGGTTTCGGTTGACACGGAACCTGCGAGGACGCAACTGAGACCATGCCCTTCACCGGGCTGTCTGGGTGGAGCTTGCCGCCGGAAGACTTCACCTCGAACGCTGGCCAGAGAGAGGGCCGGTCCGAGTCAAAGCCTTTGAAAAAATATCCAGACACACGGAGCCAAATGAAAATGCGTCACATTTTAGGTTCAGGAGATGATACTGGAGGACGTGAAAGCAAGCTAACTGTGCAGAGGAAAACCGGATTTGTCTCGGCAGGGACCGTCAACATGGGACGATTTCCTTTTCCCAACAAAAAGCCACCAAAAAAGGTTGCCAACTCCAAAACGAAGACCCCCCCCAACTCCAAAAAGAAGACTCCCCAACTCGAACCCCCCCTTCAACTGTCTCCCGTGCAACGCCCAACGCCCTTCACTTTTTTGGGTTCGCCGGCGAGTCTTCCCATAGCCAGCAAGGCCTCGGTGAATGGTTCAGATTCGCTGAGACACTTTCAGGTCTCTCATGCCAAAATTGATGTCTCGATGCCATTCAAACCAACTGGCTTTCCTGATCCGAGCGGTCAGCGTGTGCATTTGCGGCAAAGGCATTGGGGCTGGAGGAGGTATGTTTTTGTTGCCGACATGGGCTTCTAACTAGGTGACTAGCTCTTCTTCAGAAAATTCCATCGAAAGCTGCGTTCAGTGGTCGCAAATGTCTGAAGCATGTGTTTTGAGACATGCTAAAGCTTTACTTTCTTCCCCAGTCAGCCAGCCGTTCAACCACTCGGCACCGCAAGAACGCTTCAGGCGCCTAGTGAACCACTTGAGTGCGCTGCCATTCGCTCTGCATGGGAGGAGCGATCATGCTCCACGAAGACAGGCAGCAGCCATTCGCTCACCTCGAATCAGCATGCCGCGAAGGGAGTCCCCCATTCTTTCCAACCATCGTTCTTTTCGAAAACCGGCCGTTTCCATGGGTTTCCGGAGGCTTTCTAGAAAGAAGGATCTCTGGAAAGAATGGGGAAGGTAAAACTAGAATCATTGGCCGCCCTTGCGAAGACCATCAGCTATTGACAAGCTTGCGCGAGCTTGGTAAGAACACATATCCCAATAAGATAGGCGCAAGGCAAGGCATGAGTCCGAAATGGCTGAGCACCCACCCCCACTCTGTGTCAGTAAGGCGCACCTCTGGCTTGCCCACCGCATAGCCTCGACACGAGGTGAGCCCATCAAGCCGACTCTACTTCATGACTCTCCTTACTTCTTTCTCTGCCTCTCACAAAGCTGAAGGGAGGATCAGCCTCATCACTCACTCCCTCGCACTTCCGAGCCATTCCTAGCTTAGCAATCTCTCCGCTGCTGTCCCGCGAGCTGCGTGAAACTGCAAACTATCCCTGAGAGCAGTCCCAAACTCGAACACCATTCTCACAAATCCAGGAAGAAACCTGTTGCCGTTCCATCGAGCTCCAAACATGGCCATGGGTCAAAAGCCAAATTGTACCCCCAGTGAACATCCCAATCCAACCACTAAAATAGTTTCTAAAATGGGCGGCGAATTCACCTACCCCAAAATGGGATCCCAAAACGGTTTTGACAACCACAGCCACATTCGCCCATTCGGACTTCGACTATGGAGCCCGGCCCCATGGCCGTCCACGACAACGCAGCGCTTCCGGGCTCTCATCGCCCACCTGCTAGCATAGGTGGCCGTTTGGACAAATAGATGGGTTTCCCTGGTAAATGGGGCATAAACCGACCATCTACACCAGGAATCGCCCTCTATTATTTAAGCAAACCAACCAAAACGGACGCCTATGGAATCAAGGTGTATACCCGCTACATAGTGGTTATACACTGCCTTCATACGGGTCCCTTTCCCTCAGATGGTTTGAGGGTGGAAACCGTGAAGGGATCAATCCTCTCGTCAAAAATTGTGTACCATGCTGGCTTAAGATGCGTGGTACGCCGTCGGCCTCGGATCGATGCTTTCGGATTGGCGGTTGACAATGGGGGTTGTGCTCGCAGGCCTCTATGCTTGCCTTGTCTCATGCTTGCAGACTGGTTTGGGCTGTCCACCTTTGATACTTGTACTATTTGTTGCTTTAGTTCACTGGGCAGTGGACATTGTAGGCAGGGTTCGTGAGCTGCTGGGTGGCATGTAGAGCTAGATGTAGTGGCTGGTTGCAAACGCATGTGTGGCTGCCTGCGTGTGGCTGATGATTCTTGGCAGTTGATTGGAGTTGATGTCTCGCTCCAGCTGGTACTTCTGCATTGCAGTTGCCCAAGCTCAATGGACGCAGCATTCTGTCTGTGTGTGTGCGCTTGTTTGTTGAAAAGTCCAAGCAAATTGATGGACTTATGACGTGCTCTGAAGTTTTTCTGCATGGCATGCGACTCCTGTCTCTGGAAATCAATGCTACTTCCAAGAAGGAGGTTGCCACAACTTGTCGGTGTTTTGACACTAGCCTCAAGATGATTCTGCGTGGTTTCCTCTGCAAGGCTTCCCAAAAAGGACAGCTTACGGGCATTCTTGGCAACGTGCTGAGGCGCGCTCGGTCACGTTGTGCGCCATCCAGGCAATGAGAGCGTTGGAGACTGGGTCCTTGGCACGGTTGTGTCTGGCATTTGGCATGACCTGCTGGTCAAGAGAGCTTTCAGCTT
Organism: Effrenium voratum; assembly: GCA_963377175.1. Classification (NCBI taxonomy): domain Eukaryota; class Dinophyceae; order Suessiales; family Symbiodiniaceae; genus Effrenium; species Effrenium voratum. Next base: position 65,265 of record CAUJNA010000402.1, on the reverse strand, counting down.
GAAACGTGGCTCTGGCATGCAACATGGTGCGACCAAGGATTGACAAGAGAGTCCAGGCAAACCCTTTCGTCTCGGAACCACTTGCAATTTTTCTCCCAGCTTTCACTTGAGGCAATGACATCAGTGGCCCTGACTCCAGCCTAGCGATCCATCGCGCTCGATCGCCATGGATCTTCTTGGCCAAAAAAACCATGTGGAAATTCCATGGTCAATCAGATTCGGGAAGTGTATTTTGTTGAAATTCCATGGTCAACTCATGTCAACTCTGTCAGATTCGGGACATGTAGATTTCACCTCACTTCAGCTGGAAGCGGCCTCATGCAATTTTCTCTGGGCCTCCTCCAGCAAGCTGCGGCTGGTGCGCTGCATGGCGGGCATCAGCGGATCCTGGCGGCTCGCAACTCACACCTCCGAGCTCCACTCTTTTAGGAGCTGATGTGGAAGCCTTTGGAAAGTCAACAAAGCGACCAAGCACTTTTGTTTGGGCCAAATGCCGCTTGTCCGTGCGTCTGCAAGGTGTCCATCTCCATTTCAACTGGAACAAGTTCGTTGTTAAAGTAGAGGAACTGATCTGTTTCTTCCCAAGTTCCCCAAATCCACTCCCAGCACCCGCCTGCCTGATCACGGGAAAGCTCGAGCTCTTGAGTGGCACGCCCCGTGTAATAGCAGCCTCGGCAAGCGATGAAACCGAGCTCTCCGCGCCAAGAGGCATTCATCTCCAAGCTGCAAACCAGGCGAACACAGCGCACCATGGGAGTGTTTTGCTTTTTGAGGCTACCTGGAGTCTCCATGACCCTTTCAAAATGGGATCATTACCCCAAATAATAGGATCATGGACCCATTTTTTAAAGGGTCATGGAGACTCCAGGTACCCCTTTTGGGCTGGTTTCAAACGGAAAGCAACAGGAAACAAAACGCGAAGTCCGTTTTGGGGAGTCCAACCCAAAAAAAAGAAAACAAGCCTCTGCCCATCTGCCCTCTCGGCCTATGCCTTTTCCTTGGCTCCAGGAGCCCAGGCTGAGGCTGAACTGCCGCTCCAGCGTGCGATCCTGCAAACGCCAGGACCTGAGGAGAAGCCATTTTTGTTTCTGGTTTATTATATTTTTTTTGTGATTGGTTTATTCTTGCTATTTAAACAAGAAAAAAACATGTCCTCGTACTTTGGTGTCCCGTTGAAAACCAACCAGAAACCCACTCGTATTGTAGACAAGCTATGTTGTCTCACTAGGGTTTTGGTTTTGTTCAGACCCAAATGGGTGGTGTGCCTTGTGGTGTCCATTGAAAACACCCATATGGCTTTGGCACTCGGCCTTTTATCCCGTCGGCTTGAGCCAAGGGGCTGGAGCTCTGCCCCTCACAAAAAACCACCTCCGAGTTCCGAGGAGTCAACGTCCCCAAAGTGGCAAGATCCAAACTTGGTTGACGTTGGGTTCGGGGAGCAACAACTTGAGATTCTTAGCAGTCAAGTGGACTTGGATCTCACCCACCACAACAATAAGCAAAAATGTGTAAAATGTTTCCCAACGACAACCATGCAAAGATGTCAATGTGCCACAAATGAAGGGGTTGCTGGATTTCCCCAAGTCAAAAATTGCTACTTACTGGTGGTTTCCATTGAAACTGCCACTGTTGGAGGTTCCAAAAAGGGAAATGGCTCGGAAACCCTGACAAATCCGTGTTCTGCCGAACAAATCTGTGAAGGGATGGGCAGTCCCTTCCATGCTTGACGACAAACCAGGGAACCTGCGAGAAGATTCTCAGTCGACCTTCAGCGCAAGCATCTGGCTAGAACTCACACTGGATGCCCGGCTTTGCTGGTGAGCGCGCTTCCGGAGCTGTGGGGTCAGCGTAATACCTGGGTCAAACTGAATGTTAAAATTGAAAGTTGACTGTCATGCGATCCTGACACTTTCCAGCAATATGATTGCAGGTTGCATGTTTGTGTGTGCGCAGGATAAAAAGCCTTATCCACACATCAAAGCTCATCCAACATTACTACAGGCAGCTAAAGCGTCTTCAAACGCAGCCTGGCCTTAGCCTTTTCCAGGCAGGATCATACACAGAGCGTCGAAATGCTTCACCAACCTGACAGCAAGAAAAACGCATGCCATGCGGACCGGTATGAGGCAAAGTGGACACAAGCACGCAGAGCTGTGTGCATGAATCGTTGCTATCAATTACACTTAATATTTTTCCAGACTTGACACAAACCAAATCTCGCCCGTAACACGGCATGCGACGACAGGGTGCTATGAACCACGTGGGAACAGGTTCTCGGAACCGGGCGCTTACAAACCCGCAGCCGTACAACCCCGGCCTCCATGTCCAACCGGTCGTGGTTGAAAAGCAGGTCCACTGCCACCACCTTGAGCCGAGCAAAAGACGGGCATTACCCTTTCATGTTGTCTGACGAAAAGCGAAGAAGCAAACAGTCAACGACAAGCCCTCGTGGTTGTGACGCTGTAGAAATGTGCGGATTCTGCGCAACATCTGCAGATCCCGCTGATGACTTCAAGAGCAGAATGCCACACGCAAAGAACGTCATGCCAAACCCAAAGATGGCATTATCTGCTGTCGATTCGTCCGACATGCCAGTGCAGCTTCCTTCATCACAACATTCACCTCCAGCTGAAAAGCTGCCTCTCTGAGACCCCCGCTCCAAACACGACATCATTGGCCACATCGCGCTCAGAGCGCGGGCCCCTCGCTCGCGGCTCTGGGGGAGCCTGTCAGGCTTGTCTGATGCCAGGATCAGGATCGTGTTTGCCAATGGGCTGCTCTAGTTCCGGTCCCGGGCTTGCCTTGCCTGAAGCAACTGGATTCCAATTGGGTTGGCATCAGCCATAATCGCAGCTCCGCCACGTTCAGCATCGCAGCAACCGAGTCAGCAAGATCAAAATTTGCAAATGCAATTTCTTGCCAACCAAGCCGAAACAACAGAATCAAAGGCATCACAGTCACAGCCAAAACCTTGAGGCACCTTTGCATCTCCACCACGTGCTGCTCGCAATAGCCGCGATCGATGCCTGTGCGAGTAGAATTGCGGTAGCAGACAGCATCAACCATGATTGTGATCTGTGGGGATTCCAAGCAACGTAACTCATGCTGACAGTGACCATGCATATCAACCCTGACAAATCTCACTCCCTGAGCTATGTGCCGCGTGGAGAAGATGGCACCTGTCATACATGCTGCCAGTACTTGCTGCCAGCTACAGGACCTAATAAACTCAAATTGACTCACGTCTTATTTGCAGCATGCACGTGCAGGATTGTTTCGGGTTGGTAATGACCCCTTCTGCTCATTCGGATGTAGGCCTGCAAGGATTTAATTCCCCCTGCCCAGGGAAACGTAGCCCCAGTCACGATCTGGGCAAACACGTGATTTTAGCTCTCACACTGGGTGTGAGGGTGTGCTAGATACCAACTTAGTTTTAGCCACAAACATTCCGGCGAAACCCACGCAGCCAGCGCTAGCTGCTGCTGACGACCTGCCAAGTGTCCACGACTCCCAACACAAGGCCATGCAGCAATACAATAATCCAAGTTGAAGTAGACGCCACCCATCAATCTACGCAAGCCTTATCAAATCGGAGCCCGCTTTGACAAGAAAACAACGGCATGAGAAATGTTCGGAAAGCTTGACTTGACCGACATGGATCACATCATCCAATGATCTATTGTAATCTGATTTTGTGCGCACAGAACATTCAAAGGTTCAAAGTTGGCAACCCACACCATGTCCAACATCGATCGTTGCCACTGGAACCTGGGCTCCAAACTACCTTTGTAGCGCTACAGGTGTTAAGGTGTTCACGTGGCCAATCGTTTGGGCTTGCTTTTGTCAACATTGAAACCAGAAACGGCCTTCACTTACTAGATGAGATTCGCCCTCCCAAGGATCCGGTCAGCGAGCATGCATGCTGAACCAGTCAGCAACGCCAATCGCAAAGCTGCCAGCAGCACCTTTCCCAACTGCTTGGAGAATGAGTGGCCTTGGCAAACACGAACTGCTTACAAATTGCGAAAGGGTTTGAAACAGAGTTTCGGGAGAGAATAAACAGGCCCAATCCCACCAACAAGAAGAGATTGTTTAAGTCCCCCAGTCCCAAGGGCAAAGCGGTGCCCCCGGCTGGCACAACAAACGAACCAAAACAGGGTGCCTTTAACCAAATGATGAATGAACCCAGCAAGGGCAGAGACAACCGAAAGCAAGCACAAAGCAGCAAACCAAGCAGGCAAACAATGCAGCGAAGCAAGCAAAGCAAACCAGAGCGCGACCCCCCAAACCGTCCTCGACCCGAACCCGCCGTAGAACGGCACCACCGGCTGTCGGCCACTCCTTTTTCAAGAAGTAGACGATGCACGATGCCGCGCCGCTATGGCGACGGTAACAGCAAAGACTAGTTTGCCAGGGGCAAAAGCTTGAGCCAAAAGCCGCGTTGGGCTTTGGCATGAAACATGCTATGATAAAAGTACATGCCCCCAAAAACACCCCCCTCGCCTGTACAAAGAGAAGGAGTGAATTTGGAAGGGCGCATTGGCCATATTGAAGTTGAAATGCAATAAACAAGACAAACAAAGCCGATTAGGCTACCAGGGTTCGCGACCCCATACCCGGGCACTCATTGGTGCCCGGATCCCGCCACCACCCCGAATTACGGGTATGGGGCGGATTCTCGCCGGTAGCCAAATCAAACAAGAGAAAGCAACAAAAGAAAAGAACAAAGGATCAACTTCGGAATGGCCGGCATGAAGCCAAAGAATTGTCATTTGCATTGCAACCACATTGAACCATTTGATTCAAGTGGATTTAATTTTTAATTATTAGATTAGGCGCATTGGCCAGTTGGTTGAAACATGGTGCATAGACCAATGAGCCTTGGTTATAAATTAGCACCGTCTAGGCGCGCGATCACTCGAGGACAACCGCCATGGATACCACCAGCAGCGATCCGCGGTTCAGGTCCGAGTAGGACATCACCGGCAGCGGTGCAGGGCACCCGTGATCTTCACTTCGGCACCTTGATGAGCATCATCACCAGCAGCAGCAGCGGTGCAGGTGGATGCAGATCACCAGCGGCCATAGACGCCGCCGAGAGTGACTGCCTTGCTGCGGCGATGCACACCTGACAGGTAATCGCAGCTTGCGCGAATAGCGCACAGCTACGCATGCAATTGAATTCTGAAACGGCGAATAGCCCAGACAAAGAAATACTACAAGGAGCATAGTCCATTTTGTGAATTCCGGGATGAAAGCATGCGCGCGTTGGCGCAGCCATGCAAAACGCATGGACAGACTTCAGGTATCACCGATGTCGTCCACCGCCGTGCCGCCCCTTCCCCTTGCTGGCACTCCAGTCCCCAGGGGGAGGAGGCACGGTCTCGGCCAACTCGTCACCGTCACCCCAAGTAGGGGTATGCGGCGAGTTCGGATTCTCGAACTCGCGGGGATCACCCTGCATATGCGGCTGCCAACCCTGCGGCATTGCGCCAGGCCACATTTGTGGCATCATACCAGCCATGGGCTGTTGCATGTACCCTCCCATTGGGAAAGCGGGGTACATCGGACTCGGGAACGGGAAAGGGGCTGCCTGAGCACCCTTGTACCCCGACCCGCGAGCATCAGGCTGATACCCGCCAGTTGGAGTTCTCGATCTGGCGGATCCGCCACGACCGAACTGCCCTTGTTGGTAGCCGTATTGGCCACCCTTGCCTTTGTACTGATCACCCTTGTGACCCTTTCCTGGAAACTGGTCACCCTTGTGACCTCCACCCTTGGGCCAGGATTGCGCAGGGGCTTTGCCCTTTTGCTGATCTCCCTTTGACCTGGATTCAGGTCGCGGGGTAGCAGACCGTTGGTCTCCCCTAGGAGTGAGGCTCTCGAGCGGTGGGTAGCGAAACAGCTGCTCATCGAGGAGAGCAACACTGGCGTCCCAATTCCCGACAATATGTCTGTCATGACATATTTGATTGAGCACCCGCAACAAGCGGCGCAATGGGGTCGTCATATGACGAGAAAGGGCAGTCTAAATTCAGCATTTGCCCTTTACCTCTCTGTGCATATTTATGATGCCTACCGCATCGGAATTGAGGACGGATATTTGGTTCCGCTGTATGGCCTAGGCGCCTCACGCGCGGACATCATAATGTCATTGGTGCAGGCTGAGCGACGCCTCGCGGACTTCAATAGTGAGGACCCAAGTTTTGATGCCTCCACTGTTCTTGATTGGAGCATCGAATCTCTGCGGGCCAGTGGTGGATCCATCACGGCCCCGATTGAGTATGCTGAAGCATACATTTATGTCGAAGACAACAAGGTTGACATGGTCCCCGCTGCACAGCGCGACGGCCAATGCGCCATTGTTTTTGCTGACCCGCCGGCTGGGAAGCACCATAGGCACAGAAGCGTGGGTGTCCTTTGAGGTGACCTTTGCAACCTCCTGAAACGCAACTTGCACAACATCCGCATTGGGATTGTGCACAAGGTGCGGCGCACAGCGCAAACCGGAGATCATACAGCTGACCACCTCGCGGATCGGGCTTACCGATGCCATGAGAGGAGCCCATGCGTCGGTCTCCCCTTCATACCAGCTGCTGGCACGGACTGCTTTGAGTCCGTCTAACCAGACTGGTTGCCCACTCCTAACCAGAGAGCGGACGGTGCCTGGCACCCACTCACGATAGAAAATCGGCAGATGGCAACCATTGCATAGAATGGTGCCATACATATTCAAATGCGCGCACCGAGGGCACCAGTAGTCATGCATGGGAGCTTTGTCCCACGAAAATGGCACCCCTCCGCGGTCCCTGAACATTCAACTCACGGACCGCCCAGGGACGGATGTATATTACATCCCCTTCCTGGTGCAGATAGCATGCGCGCCAGAAGGGCGCATGTATCTCCTCTCGCACAGCGATCAAACCGCGTCGGGTTTTGTAGATGCCGGCGGCTTCCTCGATGGCCATCCACTTCAGGTCAACGGCCACAACGACATGGCGCTTGTCCATGTATTTGACGCGATCGTCAACATAAAATTCGCCCTCATTATTGGGGCTGGGTAACTTGAGGAGAGGCACCTTTGCGCCCTCCATCCCAATCATGATCTCCCCCCTGCAGACCTGCTCAGGCCGCATGGGGAAAACTGTGATGGCGAATTTGCCAGGCCTCCGAATGCACCTCGTTTTGAGGGCGGACCGATACTCGGCCATCGTCAGCAGCACGTATCCCGTATAAGGGACTTCTGCTGCTCCCATCGGCCTAAGCAAAGGCCCGATAGGCGTTCGGTCACGCAGTGCCCAACGCTTGAAAACTTTGAACGGCACGTCCCTCCCGATTAGGGTGGACCGCGCAAAAAGCACCTCATTCGGGCGCACAGTCGTGCCATCTGTCCTCCAGACTGTCCGTATTAGGAGCTCGACTGGAGGGTACGTTGGGCTCTCCTTCGCGAGAGCGCCCGCCCAGGTCGCCACCTCGACACTCGTGCACTTATGGATCCCGTATAGGGCCTCAAAGAGCGTTGAGATTAGAGTCATTGACATCCAACCTCCCAGAATGTCTGGAACCGTCCCACACAAGAAGGGGGCCGGCTCACCGGACTTCACATTCAACCGCGTTGGGTCAGTGTTGCCCGACAAAATTTCTAACAGCATTTGCGACTCTCTGGAGCTTCGTCCAGCCATCGCCGACACATCCTTAATTTCGGGGAAAAAATGGAAGATGTCGTTACCGGCAGGACAGGCGATTCTGCCTGCTATCCCGCTCTGCGCATCAATCACAACCTCTTCACCCTCGTATGTGAGGTTGTAGGTGCTCGTAATCGGGCACACACCGGGCTTTGCCATCAGTGCCTCTTCTAACGACGCACCTGCAGGGAGGACGCCCTGTACGTGCGACTTGGTACCAATGGGACCAGTACTCGCTGACATAAGCCGATAATTTTCGGCGCGAAAGTATGGAAAAAGGCTCTTCATCCGCTCAATTTCCTCTTCAGTGGTACGCCACGCCTTTGCCTCATAGTACGGCGGCTCCTGCTTTGAGGGCACTAGGTCGCGGTCGCCCATTGATGAGAATTTGTCCACATATGGGCCCATCCCATCATCATCTACGTGACTCTCGTGATCTTCATCCGAGACGTACTCCTTGGGCGGCTCGCCCAGAGCGTCCAGATCGACCTTACCAAGGTCGACCAACGCCGGAGAATCCAGGACTCTCTGGATCCTCGTGAGCTCGTTCCTAAACTGCTCAAAGCCTCCGGCCTTGTCAATCACGGAGGTCGGCATTGCGCCCTCCCATGATTCTGGAAACATGCACACGTTCGTAGGGGAATACTCGTCATCGGAAATATCCCGATCACGCTCCCGTACATCGCTGATTAGTGTCACATCCAACGAGCCGCTTAGGGCCTCGGGACGCGACGCTTTCGCCGGATGCGGCTTTGCGCTCTTTGACGCTACAGCAGCCTCATTGGCCGCTTTGTTCTTCTTCTCATCGCCCTTACTCCCCTCCTTATCCACATCCATTGCGGATGGCTGTGCGCTCCCCCCTGCCCCGCCCATTGGCGGTTCAGAGGGTTGGACAGGGGATTCCTTTGTGCGGGCTTTGCCGAAATAATGCCCTGGGATCTGCACGTTCCCAGTGGAGCCACCGCCAGTCTCTCTTGGACGCTTGGCGGTGTGAGCCGACCCAGTATGTACAGCAGGGGCCGATCGCCTAGGAAGGCCCTCACTGACCGACAGAGATGGAGGAGGTGGCTTCATCTTGGGAGCCGGCTCCGCCTTGGGCGCCGGTTCCGGGTCAATTACGCAGGACCTGAGGTCGAAACTTTCAGACCTCAAAAGGCCCGCGCAATAGGAACGGAAGACGTCCTCAACCTCCCGAGCAAGGAACTCGGGATGGTCCTCCTCCCTCGGAGGAGTTCTCCAGTCGTCATATCCATCGAGCAGACTCCTGCCCACGATTTCATTGAATCGATACGTGCCCAAACCGGCGTAGCGGTTGGCAGCCCGAAGAACATTACAAAATCTTTCGACCTTTTCGGTCGCCGCAATGGCCGCAGCCATCTGAGGGTGAATATACCCAGTTTCAATCATGCATCCTGCGGCTTCGCGCAAGCATGACCTCGCACGCCACAGATTCGCGGCGGCCTTGTAAAAGTCGCAGTACTCAACGCTCCACGTTGCGTCCTGCGCGCTGAGCTCATCATCTCCGCTTTGGGAGTCAGGCAGAGTGAGCCCCAAACGGATCTCCCGACCGCGGAATACGTCGGCGGAGATCTGGTTCGAGTTCGGCTGATCCTCCAGCGGAGGACGGGGAACATATTGTTTCCCTGGGCCGACACTTGACTCATTCGCCGATTCCCTATTTGGATGCCCCCTTTCGGTCTGCATCTGGTTAAACCGTGCAACTAGGTCCGGCCGAGGGCCAAACGACAATGGCCCAAGGTTATCCTCAGCCCAATCAGCAAGCGCTTTGGCTCCTGCGTGATGAATGTCATCGGCATTCATCGTGTCAGACAGAATAGCCTTTGACAGGAAATCCCAGTCGTATTCGCCGAAACGACGATCAGTTGCTGAAGCATTGTCCAGCAGCTGGAAAAACTGATCCTCTGATAGGCCTTGCCACAGAGTAAGAGCGAGGGCATCCTCAATAGATTCAGCCTGGTTAGGGTAAAGAAGGCGCCTTGGCCAGGCCCCGTTCCTCCACGCCGCCAACGCTGGCGGGTGACCGGCTCTCCGGAACAGGTAATGCACAACGATGCAAGCATCCGCGCTTTCAGCGGGCGCATAATACTCCGACTCCGGGCCAGATTCATGGTCCCCGGGTTCAGACGGATCATCGTCGCCGTCAGGTGGATTGGGTCCACCATCTCCACCAGTCCCGCTCCCATCCATAGGATCGTCGCGGCCCGGTAGCTCATCGGCAGGGGAGGTAGGGGAATCTCCCTCCGCCCCATTGCCGTCCCCATCATTGCCTCCATCCGCAGCGCCTTGGCTGGGTGAAGCCCCTTTGGCCCCACCTGCATCCGCCGGTGCGGGCTGTGCATCCTGACCAGCGGGTTTGGATGCTTCGGGATGAGAAGCCATCCCCATCGACGCATCGGTCGACAGGGACGGGGTGCTGTCCTCTGGCTGAGGATTATCCCCACCAGCGACATCTGGAACGCTGTCCCCACGCTTAGGTGGCGGCTCTGTCTGGCTAGGCTTCGCCGGCTCAGACAGACTAGCCGGGGGACTCTTAACTGCCTTCCGCGGCGGAACCTCGGGCCGAGGGTGCGTGATCTCGCTATTCGCGGGAGCGCATCCCCCCGAACCCCCATCATTCGGTGCGTCAGCACCTGCCGCTTTAGGCACGGGTGCGCCCGTGACCACAGGTGCTTTGACCTCGGGTCCTTTGGCACAAGGAGCGGCACCCTTTGGCGGAGGGCCAGCGGCCGAAGATAGGCATGGCATCGATCCTCCCACCTTAGGTGGCGCGCAGCTGGGACCCCTTGTGGCCCCACCTCTCCATCTGTTAGCGGCTTCGCGCTTTGACAGGGATGGAAAATCATCGGTGTATGCATCCTTGGGAAGCTCGGGAGGATCAGGCTTGACCTTCAACAATTGCTTCCCGGTGGCAGGCTTCAAATCGATTCTGTGGCCGCCAGTCTTAGACGGGCCACCAGTCGTAGTCGGGCTATACCCGCACGCCTGCGCTGGCTTTGCAGGTATCGTTCCTCTCTGATTGCCACAAACTGCCGGCGAGAGACCGCGACTTGCGGCCGACTGGCCGAAATCGGCCATGGCTTGGCCCAGCCTCTGCCTGCCCGTTGCAGGCGGCGTCGATGACCGGACGCGCTGAGCCATTGTCTGTGGCCCTTTGCCCGCGTTGGGGCGAGGCGCAGACTGCTGCTCAGAAGTCCTTGCACCGGCCGCGGCAGGCGCTTTGGCCGATGACGCGTGACTTGTGGCGCATTGGCCACTCGACATCGTCCTAGGAGCAGAGATTACCTCCGCCCATGGCGCATCCTCAGATGAGGACCACCGGTCGACCGGTGTGAGGCCTGCTCTGACTCCGCTTCGCAGCGCTCAGGTATGACTCCGACGGTTTCATCAGATAATCATGTTCTACCAAGAAATCCAGAGCGATGGCCAGGGCTTCCCGGACCTCATCACTCATCGAGTACTCACGCCTCAGCACACATACCAGGTCGGTGAACGCCGAGACAAGACCCATAAACTGGTGTCCGCCTCTTTCGATACCGACAACGCCGCCGTTTAGGCTCTTCTTTGAGCAGCCGAACCACATCGCATTGGATGGGTAGGCTGGGAAACCGGCGTCGCGGCACTTCATGAAAAACGTAGTTGCGACCTCCTGCATGGCTGTTCCATGCCAAACGATACCAGGGCCCGACAAGACTATCGTCGGTGCCTGGCTCCGGCCGCCCTTATTGGCGAATGCCTTCATGGCATCGATGTTTTCATCGATGATCCTACCCGCATCGGGGCTGGGACCATACGTGTTCTCGGACTTACGCCATTCGGTCAGCCACAGGCATTTGGTAAAGATGATGAATATATCATCTTTAGCACCCGCAGGAGCACCTGCATGTACCGGGTCAGCCAGCTTCTGGCTAACCACGGTACGGAGAAGCTCAGCCACTGAGGTCTCCTCCTCGACTTCCACGACCTCCAGCGCGTATTCGCCGGTTTTGGCCGGGAGCTTTGTCCTAATGGTCGTCCACTGCTCCTGAAGCTTTGCTCCAGCAATGGACTGACCCGAGCTGCCGGTAACCCAGTGTGAGGGTCCAACCAGCACCACAACGCGAGATCCCTCTACACCTATGTAGGAGACCTTGTTTGGTTTGCATCCGCTTAGCAGCTCGGCGCATAGGCCAGCCGCAGCGGAGGGGTTGACGTATCCCAGCATTGTGAGAACGAACCCCAAATCGTCCGGCTCCTCGCAGCCGGCGTATTCCATTGCCGTTATGGGCCAAATCATGGAAATAATGTACGTCCTGACATTGAACGCCCATGATTCCCACATCTCCCGCACAAGCTCATAAGGTTGGCGGTCCTGACGATCAGGGTAGATATTACCGCTGATCGCGCTCATGAATTCACTGCATTGAGTGGCTGCGTTGGCAAGCGTCGATAGCGCGTGCTCTGGCGCATGGTACATGAGCTTAGCAGCCCCTGAGAAGGGAAGGCCGCCAGCCAAGGGAAAGAATTTTCCTTCCGAAGCGGGAACATAGTGTTCCCAGGTATCAAACAGCAGGCAGCATCGTACCTCGCCGAGATCGCGAATCTCCTGAGGAAAGAACTTAAAATCCACCTCACCGCCGGGCTTTGCCGGGGGAATCGACGCCTCACGTGCCACCGACCCGGCGGGAATTTCCGCCCCAATGGTCAGCGCTACGCGGTTGGCGCCGTGACATATCCATCCGACCTCTGCCGAATGAGGGTTTACCTCAAGCACAGGGTTCCAAAGGTGCGTGGCAGGGTTATGCGACAGCAAGTTCCCCGCCACAGCAGACGTCCCTTCACCAATCGTCTCTTCTTTGAGAGCGATTGCATCAACACGAACGCGGAATTGCCTTATCACGCGTTGGTGCGCGGGCCCCTTTTCGGTACGCTTGTACGCCTCGTGGGCGTTCTTACCGATAGGACGTAACAAAAGTGCCAAACGGACGGTTACGCCCAGGCCAATATGGCTGAGACAAGAGTAATAACTCTCAAGAAAAACGGGCTTCGTCGATGTCCACACGCCTGTTAGCGTTTCGGCATCTCCGAGCGATGCAACGGCATTCCCATGGCCCAATATGTTCCACAGGGAAGAGAATTGAGTTCCATGAACCCATCTCTCGTGCATGCTGGCTGCATTGAGCTCTGTGCAGTGCCGCATCGGGAACACTAGATATCCGTCGCGCTCAAGCACGGGTTCACCGGCGTGCCAATCCCCGATTTCCTTGCTCGGCATGGTAAGCGGCTTAGCGCGTTTCCAGTCAATCAGGTGAAAGATGGTGGGGGCAATCCCCACCTCTTCCGTGAAGAAATCCACAAAATCATCATAGGAGGACCACACGGCCTCAATCTCCTTGCGCATGGATCCTATTTCAAAAGCATGTGCATTGACCGTTTGCATCTTTGCCAGCGCATCGGCTGAGATGCAATAAATTGCCTTCATATACCCGACCACCGCCTTGGGTGGGGTACAAAGGGCAGTTGGGCGCTGGTATGCCCAGGCCTTGAACGCCTCCTCGGCTCCTGCCGGCTGTACATTCGAGGGCAAATCTCTCCTACCCTTCTCAACGGCCGACTGCATAGCGCGAATAACATTCTTATTCGCCGCTTGGAAAAAGGTCTGCCAGCGTGAATCAACCTTTGCCATCTCATACAACCAGTTCCCGCCTCGGGGAACCAGAGAAGGAGAAACGGCGGTAGACAATGTCATATCGATCAGCGAGTTCCGAGTTGGCTCGCAGTGGAGCTCAGACTCGCGCGGCATTGCCTCACAGATGATTATGGCAGCCGTGTAGACGCTTTGGTCACTCAGCTCCACTTCACCTAGAAGCATGGCCTGGAGAATACCAGCCACGCGTAGGCGGCGGTATTTCTTGATGGCCGGGACGAAAGACTTGTCCTCAATCATGCCCGTGTCAAATCCCTCCAGTAGGTTGAAAATGCCGGAAAAGGCACCGACGACCTGAGGGTCCTTGACACCTTCCTTGACTTGCACCAACTGCGTCTCAGCAGTGGTGCGATTACCGTACTGATCGGACTTTGCCGTCAAGTGCGGGTAGCAAATTCTAAGATTTTCGGATAGCCGAGTAGGCCTCTCATCTGACAGCGCATTGGCTGCGTTCTTCGCTTCCGCTGGAAGCGGACCCAAGGTGCAGGCGCAGTTCGGGTTCATATAGTCCGCCTGCTGCCGCGCCGCCAAAGACGAACCTCTCGAGCGCGGGGCAGCGCCCGCCGCTCCGCCGGCCGCGGATGCAGCCGCTGCCATGGCGCGAGTTTGCGCCCGGGAAGCGGTAGGGTACCACCAAAACAAAGTAAACCACGAAAGATACCCCGAGAACAGGGAAACCTTCCACATCCAAAGGTGTGTAAACCTTGGGTGTCATCTCTATCAGTACGAAGGGGCAATTTCCCCTGGTGTAAGACCGAATATGGTCGTGCCCATGATAAATAGTCGTGCATCGACAACGACCCTGCTACACCACTACATATGAATCTGCAAAGCTACCCTATGGACATGCCCACCCGGGCGGAAAATGACACAAACACAAACCATCTAATCGAGGCGAATGTGCCTGAACTAATGTCGCGAATTTGCGTTTGTTAGTGCAGCATGATTAATGCTGTTGTGAATGATGTCCATCAAGCCTACTCAGTTCAAGGCTGTTTGAAGAGCAGCGCGGGTCACATATTTTACAACTAAGTCATGCACAAGAGGATCAACACGTGTAGTGCGATACATCCTGTTGCATTTGAAAACTGGGAAAGAGTTCACATGTCGTGAAATACAAATTAATGTCAATGCATGCACATGATCCCTATTTACAAGACATGAGCAATAGTGTACAACACGGCTATGGCGGTTTACGCCAAGCTTGACAAGAATGTCGCGATTAGCAATCCAGGTATTCGGCTGTATGAAAATGCCTACGGAAAACTTCGTGTTCAGCGCGTGCTCAATTAAGTCGTTTAGACATGATTGGCACTGCTCTACCTGGTCACGTGCGCGCCTGATCTTGCTCCAATTCCCTCGCGTGGATGCATCGATCAAACTGCTATATCTACATAACAAGATGTTAGGTCTGGAGCCTTCAATTGTACCCCGTCTAGGGATAACAGGGCAAAGATTGGCCGGTCTAACAAAGTAGGTAAGCCATCTACCAAACTGAGGTTCAGGCGTTATGCCAAGCTCAGAATCGACGAAAATGTTTCGCGTATCGCAAACATTTGATCGATCCTCAACTATGTCAAAAACCATATAGCTGGATTCAGCTAGCTGGATGAATTTGTTGAAAAATGAATTTTGATCGGTTTCCATGCGTACCCCCCTAATTGGGGGGAGAACAGGTGCAGCAGGCTTTACGACAGGGAGGGTGGGATGGCTAATGAATTTCTCCAGGAATCCTGGATTAAACATTCCTAAAGTCTGCAAATTCCTACCCCATGTCACCTTGTCTACGCACGCTTTGGTGAGAATGTCCGCGCCTTGGTAATGCGATGGACATGCTACGAAACGAAAAATCTGTTCATTGTAGACTTCGTTGAGCCAACTAATGTCGATTCGCTGAGTACGCGACATATATCGCATGTTTGGGTTGTTCCCAGTGATAATGATGCGGCATGCGGCCTCATTATCTTCCATACAATTCACCGTGACAGGCTTACCGGTGCCTTGACCGATAGCAAACTGCCAAAGCTGTGCAAGTGGCATGCCTTCCTTGGCCACGCCATGATCTAGTGCAACGATCTCCGCTTCGGGAGTCGATTTAGATACCGAAGTTTGCTTCTTGCTAACTGCGGTAATGGGAACATATGTCCTTGGGCCGACTAGGCAAATAAGGACACCAGATGTACTCTTGGAATCGGTACGATCTCCAGCGAGATCGGCATCGCAGTAAGCGACGATTTCAATGTCACTAGGCTTATCGCAGACCCACCCGTATAGGTGTAGGTCTAGCGTGGAGTTGATATAGGAAACAATCCTATGAAGCTTCTTATCGCACAGTCTATTCCACTTAGTGATTCGACTGGCCAAAGCCTGTACAGGTCTAATTAGGTCGTATCGACCCATTCTAGCACCATACAAAATTTTCATGAGAACTGCAGCTGCAGCGTCGCCTAGGACACCGGGCTGTTCAGCAATCACGTCTGTTGGGCAAGGAGACGGCTGCCCAAACAGCTGATCTACTTCCCGGGTTGATGGGATTCTCATCAAACTCCGGTTTACTTTCATCCAGAAAAGGCGTCTCAGCCTTTTCCAGAGGTCTAGGGTACTTGGGGAGGCATAGCTCCTTGTACCTATCAACGCATGCTTCCATGAAGCACGCCTCGTTATTTGATGATCTTCACCCGAGCCGGGTCGAATTTGACCTCGTCAGCTCGAAGTCGTTTCTCTCCGAAACGAATATCAGGCATCTCCTTGGATGGTGGATGATCCACAGTCCAAGCAGTGCGAGGATCGAAGAAACCCTGTACATCTGCTGCGGCAAACTCATGCTCGCAGCCCAGGTACCGCTTTAGGGTACCCGGCGGTTCCATCGTAATCACCCGACTAATGAGGTCCCATCCGATTGATAGGCTAGCGGATGGTCCACTCATCTTGAAGTCATCAACACACACCACAAGAAAAAGCTTATACTTGGGGTGATAAAACACACTCGGCCATTCCGGGACACGGATAAATCCGACCTCAATAAGCTTCGCTTCGCAATGCTTTTCCCAGAACGTGCCGGCATCTGGATGCCCGTATAGGGCAAGAATCAACGGACAGACAGGATCGTCATAGCCAGCATCAACCCATGCTTGCGGCCATTGATCCTTAGGAAGACGCACCCATGTCGTGGGACCCAGTAGCTTAGCTTGGGTATAGGCGGATTCGCCATCACTGACTTGTAGTGCGTGACCAGGCAACATGCCATATGCATCACACATCTTGCCTGCGGCCATTGTTGCCGGGCATGAGGTAGCTTCGGAAAACATGGCCCAGTGATTTGCCTGGTCCCTCACAAAGCATCCCTCAAACACTACTCTCCCTTTGTACTTCCTATTAGGATCATCCTCAGGGAGTTCATGATTCTTTTCCACACATATGTCAAAAATTCTTCCTACATGGACTGTCTTGCCATTTGCTCGCGCTTCGGCAGCAACTTTCTTCCACTCTCTAACTCTCAACTCATCCCAACATCCCAACTTTCGGAGCTTTGTCCACTCCTTGAGGAGAGCTGCACGCGCCTTGTCGTTACCAGCTTGCTCCTTCTTCGTCACAGGCCTTGCTACACAGGCGTAAAAAGTTGGTATGCCCTGTAGGTTGGGTTGATGCCCCGAAGCCTTGTTCGATCTGGGCATTGGCGGAACAGGATCTCCATTTAACCCTATGGCGGGACCAGCAGGGTACCCGCCGGTACTGCCGAAGCCATTAACCCCCCTGACGGTTACGTCGGGTTGTTTGACAGTGATCTTGGCATCAACAATCATGACTTTCTCGAGTATGAGTTGAGCGATCCTGTCTCCAGGTCGAACTCGAAACTCATAGTCAGAGTGATTAAAAAGCATCACTCTCACTTCTCCTGAGAAATCAGGGTCAATTACTCCTGCACCTACGTCTAGCATGTGCTTGACTGCCAGACCTGATCTCGGTGCGATGCGGCCGTAAACTCCGCTTGGGAAAGTAAAGGCGCATCCAGTTTGCACAAGAGCACTTCCCTTAGCGGGAACGATGATTTCATCGCACGAGCTTAAATCTAAGCCCGCAGAGCCAGGCGTTTGCCGAGTGGGGAGAGTTGCATAACTGTTCAGCATGTGGACGAGCAAGGCATCCTTGTCTCGCCTCCATGCACACGGATCGGCCTCCGTTACCTCAACAGGCGCAGCAGGAGCGTCGTCCTCCTCGCTTAAGGTAGCAGGGGCAGCCGCATAGGGCTTATGCCCGTAAAGACCTTTAATTACGGCTTTACACATCCCAATAGGATACCGCGCAGTCAAGGGCGTAAGGCTTCCCTCGATCCTGGCGTGGGGGTAGCCTATTTCGTGGCTACACGTGCGCCCTCGTAGCTCGTTGGCTAGTTCAGGGCAAGAAGCGGCGATCCGCCACTGCTTCCTGATGGGAACACCATCGGATGTTTGCATCCCAAAATCGCAACCGTCAACATCGACACACCTGATGTCGGGATCGTCGATTAGACGCCTCATAAATGGCTGTTTCCAACCAAGGCAATGCCTCGGCCACTCGAATGCAATTCTACCTCCCTTAAAACGCACGCGTTTGGCGACACGAAGGAAAGCAGCAAACATGACCATCGACGTTCGTCTAGCTTCGTTGAGCTCTACCGCGAACTCGGGACCGTACTGAGACAAATTAACATACTGCCAAGTACTCCACGGTCCGCACGGGATCGAGCCCCATAAGTCGCAACCAGGATTCTGATCGACGATCCCAATCAATCTGGTCATATCCTTATTCTTTAAAATGTCGAACGACTCTTTGTGTACGCGAATCGCGTCACCCCCCTGTTCCAGCATTGTGGCGGAGAGCTTAGAGTCAGGTTCGCATGCAAATTCTATCAACAATCTCCGCTTTATCAAAGCGGGTCCAGCTGGTTTGGAGGGTGCGGCTTCGCCAGCACGCGCTCGTTTCAGAGCTTCCTCCCTTTCAACCTCGATGTATATCCTTCGCATACCGACGGACATACCTTTCCAGTCAGTAGAAGAAATGGAGTTGGGTTTACCAGATCCAGAATAGCACCTCTCCTTTCTTTCCTCCTTCTGCTCATAATCAAGCTCATCACCGTGTAAGGTGTGGGCTTTAGGCTCACCTGCATCGAGGTCTTTGACTTTGTCTAGCCTATCTTTAAACTTGGTCAGAGTGACCCTCGGAGCCCTAGAAGGAGCATGCCCTTTATCATACAGAATGGTCACACCAGTCCAGAACTTTTGAGTTCTGACTCGATGTCCAGGGTTCAGGATTCTCCTGTCATCACGGATACACTGTTGCGTAGAGTCCGTGTACTTCAGATGAGTGACACGATAATCATCCACATCCGCTTGGGACGGGCCTCCTGGAGGCATCGGAGATCTATCATCCCCGAAAAAGGCTTGCCTAGCATCGACATGATGTCTGTGCCAGGATTTGGACTCTTCATCACGCACCCAGTGGTCCCTTTCAGGAACATCAGCAGGTGCTTCAGAATCAAAAGCAGGATCACTACTGTCATCGTTAGGATGATCAGTACCCGGACCAACGGCATCGAGCTTGCTGTCCGGTTGAGTGGGAGCATCCGCTTTGGGAAGACCCTTTCCTTCTCCAGTATCTAGGAGCTGGACCTCCCTAGTCAGACGCTCATAGGCGGCCAACATGGGAAAAACGTATCCCTCTTCGGGGTTCCGCCAAATTCTTTTGACTTGATGAACACTGGGTCGGGAAAATCCGTTCCTAAAGTGTTCAACGTAGTAGTCGCCCTTCCACTGGCCACCGGGCTCTAATCTATAACCCAGGAAAATCCCAGGCTTCGACACTGGCCCGAATTTGGGCGCTTTAGATGCAGGGTCAATCTTCTGTGCCGGCATAGCGGGCACGTTACTGTACTCGTCCTCTCCGTGATCGGACGGCCCTGAATCATCAGCTAGTTCATCATCTCCTTCGGGCTCATAATCAGAGTCCTCAAGAGGGTCAAATTCTTTTGGCTTTACAGTGAAATACGTCTCGCCAGTCCACGGGGCTTTTAGCTCCTTGGTGGAATCTGGGCCGTATCTCCAGTCTACGGAGTGTATCATTTCTCCATTTTCCTCATCATACTGAACCCATGTATCACGGTCAGCAGTGAGACGAATATGCTCGATTGGAGCATCAACGCTGTCAGCTTTGAATAGCTTAGTCCTTGGTTCAACATGCACTCTGACGAGTTTGCCAGATTCTTCATCGAAGATCCAGTGATCTTTTGTAGGAATTTCATCAGCTTTGTGATGGTCATCCCGTTCGGAGGCGTTTTTGAGCCCCCCCTTTTCGAGCCTACGCGGTTTTGGCGCGATTGGCTTGAAATCAACAAGACATCCGAATGGGATGAGTTGACCGGGAAAATCCCTGTCATCGTTTCTCTTTCCCCATGCGGTTCCTTCACCTCGATTTTCGAGATTTCTGGCCGCGCAAAATGCGCGAACGGCAAATGGCCACCATTTGGGCGATAAGCCGGCTTGTCTGAGGAGTACTCTTGCTCCATGCAGAACTAGCTTCACTTTGTTTTCGATGATGCCATTCGTCTTTGGCATTCCGGGTGTGGACATGTGATGCACCCAAGCCATTCGGCGAGTAGCCGCAAGAAACTCTCTGGCTTGGTCCGAGTACAACAGACCAATCTTGGGTTCGGGACCCATAAACTTGTGAAAGGCTTCTACCGTATTAGGTACAGAACGACTAAAAACAGGAAGTACATCTATGTACTTGGTCGCAAGATCGTAAAACACGACTGCGTCTGTTTCACCATTCACACCACGGTCCTTTAAACCGTGTAACACCATCGTGTCAACAGTGACAATATCACCGAATTTCGTGCATTCATGCGCGTCGGCACCGCCCCGGCGGTGCAAGCGCACGTTTTCCATCTTTGCGCGTTGGCAATGTGGGCAAAAAGGATTCTTTGGCAAATGTGACATCATGTGTTGAAGCGTTTTAGCTTCAGCACGTAACTGGGCTTCAGTCCCTGTAGCCCTCAGGGTGTTTGATTTCAACAACTTCACCCCCCTCGTCAGGCGCGTCGGCCTCAGAGGGAGCTGCAGGGTACAGTGAATCGTTCATGGCAATTACTGGACCGGGCATTGCCGGTATCGCAGGACATGCATCTAAGTTCGGGGCTCCAAACATAACCGGCCCTTTAGGCAGGTATGGGACGTTGTTTATAACGTCGAGCCTAACAGTTCTCCCGGATGGGCTGATGAGAACAGGCGTCTCAAAAGCATCCCACCGGAAACTGTATCCAAAATCCACACACCTACGCCCTATCGATACAATCGAGGGTGTATTATCCATGACGAAGGCTTCAATATCCTCGTCAAGTGACTCAACAGTTGCATCAACTCTACCTTGAGTCCCAGCAACACCATTTGCGGTTTGCAAGGAATGTTGGATTCGCCCATTCTTGATGTGGCGATGATCCTGCGTGGGAATGTCGTGCATCCCAACCAAGTCGAAAGGACACCCAGTGTCAGCAAGCCACCGGATTTCAATTTGTGGGCCAGGCATAGCAGGCATCTGATCAGGAACATTTTCCCTGATCATTCGAGGGCGACGAGCCCACCTATTATCAGGCACATACTCACCTAATTGCAACTGTACAATCTGTCTAGTAGTGGCAGCTAGGATTCTAGCATTTTCCTCGGACATCGCAATCACCTCGGGAGGTTGACGCAACCTATCCGGGTGGATGGGGTGAGAATGCGACCGCCGATTCATGATCGGCCTTGGCTCGTCACGTGTCCTTATATTCTCAACTTGCTGAATTTCAGCATTGTCATTGAAACTCAGCCTGCGAGCAGTGAGCTTAATCCTCACCGCCTTCGCGAGCTCAGAGTTATACTGGCCGCACTTACCGGGCAGGTAATAGAAATCCGTCCTAATGTCAATTGGCCCAGGAATCCGTCTGAATAAAACGGACTTGCGAGTCGGTACACTCAAATCGACATCATCAATCAGAGCGTTGTCCGAGAGACGAATCGTTCGTCTGCGAATTACAGCTCTGATATTCGGGCCGCCCGGACACGTACCTTGCAGTGTACGAGCGCCAATAGTGGTCACTGACCACTCCATTGTCCCTTCAGGGCGTTGAAACCGAGCTCTATACTCTTCATATGCCTTGGCTATGGGATGAGCAGGGCAGGCAACAAGCCCAATAGCCTGAGGGTGACGGCCCGCCCCTCTCAAAAACCCGCTGACAAATCAGGGGCAGGACTATATGTCCTGTCGTCAGCAGTGGTAGTAGGTTCAGCAGACTCGGGTTGCGCATCGGCAGACTCGGTCGCTGGGGCCGCAGTGTGTTGCTTCGCTTCTTTCAGCAAATGCTCAGGTGGCTTTGCATGCTTGTAATCACACTTATCCCTCATGCACTTTCCATAGGAAACCCATTGGGCACAGTACCCTGGAATCAGGGGAGGACGCTCCTTGCGTTTCGCATCAGAACTCCCAGTTCTTGTGTGTGCGAATTTGCACTCTTGTCCGCGCGAACAGTATCCACGCGCGAAGTCCCTGCACGCATCAATCGCAGGAGCACCGGGCGACGTAGATCTGGGCCTCCTTGGAGGCTCACCCCTAGGGCTAGGCGTACGCCGCCTGTCCTGCTCCCGATTCCTGGGAGAGTACTTGTCCCTTCGATGAGGGCTTGGGGTATTACCGGTCCTCTTCCTTGGATCGCTAGGAGGCCGATTAGGCCTATGGGAATCTCCAAACGGAGATCGTCTCCTAACGGGAGGACCAGGAGCACCAGGTTTCTGGGCTCTGTCCCTGGACTGAGATCGTTCGTAAAAGTCTTTGTGCATATTGACCTGGTTCTTACGAACCCTCCAGCGGTCAATTTCGTTCTTACAACGAGCACGAAGCCATTCGTAGCTACAAACATCAGGGTTAGATATGTTCCTATCCCATTCCCTGATGTCATGAGCCAAACAGTTGAGGTGTCTAAGCTTCTCACTGAATAGCGACCGCTTTACTTGCTCCGTCAGCGGTTCATCGAGACCCGCAAGGATGTGATCCCACTTCGCGATGAACCTTTCAAGTCGCTCCTCTTCAGTATAGAAAGATGAAACACTGCATCGCAAGTTTGAGAGCTCAATTATCCTGAATGATTGCTCTCCGATATTTGCAGTCCTTAAGTGGTCGTATAAGAGCCACAGGATCTGCCTACTCTTGATGCGATTGTTGGAACGTTGAGCGGCTTCGGTGAGACGATTAATCTTATCGATAATTGCAACAGTCTTGATGCACTTCCGAATGGCTGCATTGAACCTGGCTTCAAGGATGTGGTATTTACATTCCCCATCCAGTTCATCAAAGGTCTTTGCCTTCTCGACTTCAGTTAGCCAATTGATGACGTAAAGTCCATCATAGCTGTAGGCATTGCTAACAGCTTCCTTCATATTGGCTATCCATACCCTCAGCCCAGCCGCGTCGGGCTCTGGCGGGAGGTCTATGGGAATGCACTTAGTCGCAGCTGTACAGTTCGGATCATGGTGGCTACTGTATCCGCCGCCACCAGTTCCGAAAAGATGCTGTGGAACCTGAGAACTACTGATTGACAGTGCACATACAGGACAAAGGCGAGTAGCCTTCGGAATGCAAATCTCACATGCCCTTTTCATGCATATCTTACATTCCCCAATTTTGCTGGGGTCAGGAATATCCCGATCACACATCCGACAGTTCTTGTCAGGAGGATCGGGGCCACGCATGGTCGGCGGCTCAAGGCCTGAAGGATCCTTCGGCCTTGTACCGTTGGGATCAAATCCTGGATAATATCCGGTTTCACGTTTATCCAGGGGCACGGGTTGCGTAGCCTTCGGAGGGCTCTGAAGGTCAGCCGCGTTGGGTTGACCCCCAGTGGGAATGTCACGGAATCTGTCAACGGGTGGCCGCAGAGGCGGCGAGTACGACCGCGTCGGGTTCGTCTCAGGTGCGCCTCCAGGAGATCTATTCCTGACACGGTTACCATCGGGATCCCTTCTTCTCCTAGTTTCGTCCCTAAGGCACGCAAGACAACAGGGACCCTGGACAAATCCAAATCTCCTGTAGTCATCCTGCCCAGCAGAATGTCTGGTGCAGTAGTAGGTCCTACAAAACTGACACTCAATTCCCTTGGTCAGGAACGAGCTCTCCCTACAGACACCGCATCGGGGTCCGTTACGGGAACATTCTTCACACAAGTTCTCTTTGAACGAGAAACAATACTCACAAATATCACCTCTGCATCCTTTGCAGTGAAACTCAGCCATGAGGTGATTATTTCCATCACCTACGTATTTACACCTGGGTTTACCAGGGTCGCCAGGGTTCCCACCGGCAGCACTCTTCTTCCCCCCTCCTCCTGGGCTTTGCCGATCTGGAGGAGGAGGTGGTGGAGGATCATCATCAGGAGGGCCAGGTGGAGGTGGCCGCTTATCCGGAGTACGGGACGCGGTACGCCTTCCTCCTGTGCGATCGTTCAATCCACTACTTGATGCCTGGTTCGAGTGCCTTGATTCGAGGGAATTAATTCTCTGGGCCGTATTACCCAGCACCTCGAGCATTTGCTCGAGCTTACTGTTGAGTGTAGTCGAAACGGCCATGTTATGAGTATTTTGCTTGTCCGTGTAGGACTTGCAGTCCCTTGACTTTATCTCAAGGTTGGCTTGTGTCTCACAAAGTTGGTCTTTAACCCACTTTATGCCGTCCCTATTATTGGTCCAGCATTGTTCGACATCTTGCATCATCCTATCAATCTGGCATACCCTAGTGGACAGGTCCTCGATTTTGAGGTTTACTCCACCAATCGCAGGATGATTGGATTGGCTTTCCACTAGAGATCTCTCGATCATATCAACACGAGCTATAAGCCCGGTTACTCGATCAGAAAGAGATTCAAAAACAGTTTGAACTTGGGTGATGGAGCGAGCAACATCATCATAGCTGGCTCGCTCATTTAGGGCATCGCCTATGCTTATCATGCGATTGGAAACGATCTTGACGCGTTGGCCAAGCTCGGTCACGATGTCCTTAGTCCCTTGTGACAGCTGCATGGCCGCGTTCGCAGCCTGCGTACACGTGCTATTCACATGGACGCATTGGTCGTATTTGGCCCTCCACGAGTTAACCTCAGTGGAGAGCTGCTTGATGCATTGATCACTTCTATCATTCCTACGCCCAGGTCTTCGACCTTAGCAACCAGGCGATGAATGATCGCACTTACCGAAGAGTCCACTCTTCCTCTTTCAAGGGCTGTTACAAGATCAGCAACCTCGTTGGGTTGCTCCTCACTCGCAGGACCAAATCCTGATCCGCGATCTCGAGGAGTGGACAAATCAACCATGATCGGATTAGATCTCGGAGGTGTCCTGAAATCATCTTGTACCGCCGTTGATGGCCGTGGGAATTCGCTCCGATTCGGAGACTGACTCTGATACGGTGCAGATCTTCTGGCATCACGAACAGCTGATGGCTGTGGCATGCCTAGACCCTTTGTCACAAACAATTTGGGAACTACCGGCCTATCAGTCCGCATAGGAACTTCAGGCTTCATGTCAGCAATGACAACGTCATGCAAATCAGTCGCATTGGACGCTCTAGACTCAGACATTGATTCAACATCGGTAGCGCTGCTGACGGTGTTGTTGTGATTGGAACTTGATGCCATCATGGATTCAGACTCAATCGGAACATCAGCTCCGTCTGTGTTGTCAATGGCGAGAAAGGAAGCCGCATTGGGCGTAGGACGAAAAGGCTGCACATTCGGGCCACTCGACCTATTGAATTCCTCCTGAAATGCTTCGATCCCATCAAACACGTTAATCAACGTGTCCGCGTTTAGCGGATCTCTACCAATGATCGACGCTGGGTCACCTGATCGACCGCGTCCTGAGTCCCGCGTATTGGGGTTACCCCTATGGGCAGTTTCCCGATCCATCCCCCTTGCCCTATGCGATCCAGTCGAATTTGACCTTGATCGTTTGCTTGGGGTTGGACTGGGATGCAAATCCAATCTATCTACGATATTACGCTCCCTAGGGCTCTCAAATCCTGAAAGTCCTGGGGGAGGGGACATGTTCCTCATGGTCGGGTTTACCGACGGCCTCGGCCTGACGTTACGGCTGGCCACGTCAGGATTGAGATTCTCAATTGACAAAGGTAGCATGAATTCGTCGCTTCCAGCAGCCCGTTTTGGGCTTTGGAAATGCGGGAAAGATGACGGGGCAGGTGGCCCTGGCATCCATGCGGCAAAATCCATACCAAAAATGTTTCCGTCGTTGGGCCATGAGGCTCTCCAATCGAGCCCACCGGATTCGGTCGGCAGATGAACGTCAGATGCAACTCCACTGGATGTACCAGGTTCGGGATTACCGAGCGCTTGAAAAACTATACTACTGGTTGGCACAGGTCTACTGCTACTTCGAGAGTCACGAAACTCGGACTGACCAATATTCATCAGCTCCGGGAAAGATGAGGATTGAGCTCCAGGCGCAATACCGGGCTCGTCATCATCACGTCCTGAGACGGAATCATCATGGTCAGGACGATTAGCCCCACGACCCTGAGAGCGATTAGCTCTTGAGGCATTAGACGAAAGGTCATCAGTGCGAGTAGCACTGGACCTTCCTGAGGGCATTGCTTCGGAAAAAGTGTGGTCCGACAAAAAATCAGGACCGGAAAACATCGGCTGTCCGGGCACTTGGTCGTCATTCACAACGTCCAAGATTCCGGCCTGGCCGAGAACCCATTCGTCGGTCACCACATGAGGTCCGTCCTCAGTGATTCCCGACATGACGCCTACAGAGACCTACGAAACGGCGCCTGCAGGGTTGTTATTAAATGGGGTTCGCGGTGCCAACCGAGGACGAATCCTACGGCTGATAACTTGCGAAAGGGTTTGAAACAGAGTTTCGGGAGAGAATAAACAGGCCCAATCCCACCAACAAGAAGAGATTGTTTAAGTCCCCCAGTCCCAAGGGCAAAGCGGTGCCCCCGGCTGGCACAACAAACGAACCAAAACAGGGTGCCTTTAACCAAATGATGAATGAACCCAGCAAGGGCAGAGACAACCGAAAGCAAGCACAAAGCAGCAAACCAAGCAGGCAAACAATGCAGCGAAGCAAGCAAAGCAAACCAGAGCGCGACCCCCCAAACCGTCCTCGACCCGAACCCGCCGTAGAACGGCACCACCGGCTGTCGGCCACTCCTTTTTCAAGAAGTAGACGATGCACGATGCCGCGCCGCTATGGCGACGGTAACAGCAAAGACTAGTTTGCCAGGGGCAAAAGCTTGAGCCAAAAGCCGCGTTGGGCTTTGGCATGAAACATGCTATGATAAAAGTACATGCCCCCAAAAACACAAATCACTGTGGCCGAATGATGCTTGTTGATCTTCTACCATCTATTTGAACAAAATTCAACAGTAAGGATATGCTCTGGTCTTTACCTTGGGCGACTGTCTGTCTGTGTATCATGGAAACTGATTTGGCAATGGCGATGCTTGCCTGCCAAACACGATTCAATGCCGATCCGCCTCTGGGATCTTCCACGCGGCACCACACTGACACCTACAAATTGACAAACACAGGATGCAAGCACAGAGTCATTACCAACAAAAAACATGCCATTACCAAAAAAAACATGCCATAACGATGCTGAACATCTTTGCCAACAAAGAAAACCTGCAGCACATAACTCGCCTCGGCAACGAGGCTGTCGGGTTCCGCCATGGCTCCAACAGAAGATTCATGTCACGCGCTGTCCAAGCTCCTTTTGGGGGGGGTGAGTTTCCGCTGTACACATGATGATGATCACACTGCAGGGAATGAGGCAAAACAGAAAATGCATAATCCTGCGTCAAGCTCCTGGAAATGATGTTCGTTTTCCATCCAGTTCCAAAACATTCGTGCAGCTGCTTGGGATTCAATTGTGCCCGAATTGATGGTTGAACGACAGGGTGGTGTTTGCATTAACTGCTTGGAATCATGAACCATGAAAAATGCAAGCTAAAAAACGATGTTTCCCACGGTGCAACAAACACTACCAGTATGCATTCGTGGGCCCACACTTATTGCCAAGCGGCCCGCTCCAGAGCCGTCGAATATACTAACTTAAAGGCACAAGCGGACACCGAAGAACCGCCACGCAAGGTCTAACAGGCAAAAAGCCTCGTAAGGCATGCAGCGTGGAGCTGCAATGTATTGAAAAAACTGCATGAAACACTTAAGCAACTTGCGAGCGCTCAAAAAACATCAGAATGAGGCCACACACGCACCCACGAACAGGAAACAACAGACGCCAAGGCAACAATTTCGGCGATGCCGGAAACAACATGTTTTTTGTTGCAAACTTCATGGAAGTTGAAGGGGCGTTCTTGTTTTGATGTTCTGGTGTCGTTTTTTGCAAATGGTTTTTTGTGCATGCAAGTCGTACCAGCAAGTTGCTTGCGCAACTCGCGCAAGTAGTCTCTGTGTAACTCGCTAGCGTAACTCGCTCAAGCACTCTCTCATGCAACTTGCCAGTGTTATTTGCACAAACTATCCCTTACGCAACTCGCTAGTGCAACTGTTTGCTTTAACGACCTCCAATGTAACTCGTTGGTTTTTTACTCAGTTTTTTCCCCATGCCCCATTTTGTCGCAAGAGGCGAACAAAAAGAGAGACCAAGCGAAGGGTCGGCAACGCACAAAGCCAAAGGCACCGAGCGTAACTGCACGACCAAAGGTGAGACACTAGGCATCAGCCCACAGCACCAGCAAGACATTGGTGCAGAAAACCAGGCATCCGTTTTCTCAAGCCAAATATTCACAAAACGGCGCCAATGTGAAATTGATGCGCCCATCCGTAGAACATGCAGGATTGTTTGGAGCAGAAGCAAGATAGCAAAGTGCCAAGTTGCCCCCAATCACCAACAGTACTGTTCGCACATACAGCCATTCTTTCTCTCATGTCACACCAAAATTGCGCTTGTGTGCGCACCCAAAGCATCAAAGATGATCGTCGCAAAAACCGAGCATCCATATTATTGTGCACTTTTCTGAAGTCGCACCAGCCTGTTCCAAGTCTGCAAAAAGGGGGGCAACCACACCTGCGGCAGAGGTGTCAATTGTGAAACGAATCAACATCCATTGCAGCAACAGGAGTCCATCCACGCGGCGTGCTCTACTTTGCTTCGTAGCAGCAACACATGTAAAACAGCAGAACCCAATTTTTCTTGCAAGAGTTTGTGTGTGCATCAGTAAAGGCACAAATCAGAATTGCACACATGTTGACGCTGTGCGCAAGAATCCAGTTTTTGCAATCGACAAGACATGTGGGCCTATAAGAAGGCGAGGGGGTCTTATCAGAAGCCTGGAGAGAGTGGCAAGTCCCAACGCTTACCCGTCTTGACTTATGACACTGGACAACCTACAGAAAACCTATTGCTTTAAGAAGGGCGTTGTTTATCTTGTTGGACGGCCGCAGTGCAACTGGTCTTTGAAATATGTTTCCAGTGGTTGTTCGCTGTGTGCGCCTGGCAAGAACAGCGCCCCAGGTTGGCGCAAAAAGTTGGATTTGAAAGGCTTGGCAGCACCAAAAAGCTATACATCCCAACCTGTTTCTGCAAGGACGCGGAGCCCTTCTGTGGGAGTGCAAAAAGCAAAACGAAAAACTTGATGTTGATGGGTTTCTTAAAATCGACACCAGGTTTAAGGGCAATCCACGCAGTCTTCAATTGAATTTTCTGACCCAGACTCCGAAGCCACCATCGCATCGAGTGCGATGTGCCCAAGTGGGGCAAAAAGAGCAACTTTGGCTTTTCTCTTTTCGATACACTTTATCAAATCGTGGTGAATTGGTGGTCAGGGAGAATGGAGGAATCACGTTGGGAAATGTTCATCTTCACGAAACCTGAATTCTGCACATAAACTGAATTGGAATATGGAGCCAAATCCAGACGAAATCATTTTTCTGCAGTCTGCAAGCTTTCTGTCTGTTGGAGTCGAAACGAAAAAGACGTCCCACGGATTTAATGGCATTGGCACGATCTTCTGTGTGAGTCTGGAAAAAATGGTTTTGGCAAGAGCCTGCACAATCTGGCGCCAGACTTGCTTGGGGAAGTCACTTCTGCGGACGGTAAACTGTGCAACTTCCTCTTTCACATCGCAGCATTGCGAGGGTGGACAGAGAATGACGTGACGGTATTTCCAGCACAGTCAGTAGCAGGGCATGTGATCCACAAGCACTTCTTCAAGGGCCACTGATCCGGCTGGATTCCGTCGGCAAGTTCAATAGGTCCCGCGCAGGGTATCAGGTCAGCGGGAGAAACTAGAGCTACTCCAAAAGGTCTTTGGCATTTCCTACCATCCGGAAACTACCCACAAGGGGAGTAGGGCAGGGCCTCTCTCTTTAGAGGGGACTCCCCAAACGGGCTTTGGATGATGAGATAAGCTGAAAGGAGCCCGTGCCTGCACTTATCGACCCCTCGATACGCTTGCAATTTGCAAGCTGCGTTTCTGCAACGCAAGCTAAAAACCAGGGAAAAAAAGGTTTCCCGATCGACGGCCGACGACTACAACGACGACGACAACGACCGAACGACGACGACCGACCGAACGACGACGACCGACCGACCGACGACGGCCAAAGGGGACCGACACCGTGAGAGTTTTCCGCAGTCTCCTCTTTTTGCCAAGTTGGCCATAATGGGGGTTTTCCGCAGTCGCCTCTTCCAGGGTCGTGCGAGTAGCCTTCCCACTGCCGGGCCAAGGCGGATGAACGCGACGGCTGCGGACTGCGGCTGCGGACTGCGGCAGCAGCAGCGGACTGCAACAGCAGCGGCAGTCGGTCTTGGAAGACGCCAATACACTATTCTCATCTTTGGTTCGCGCTTTTCCTCACATTTCTAAACTTAGAAACACAGTGACCTCTTCAAAGGTGGGCGGAATTAGAATGTTCTGTTTATGGGCTTCTTTGAAAATCCTCCCCTCGCCGGCTTCTCAACGCAGATGGCCTTGACTTGAGAAGATGAATTGCGTCCGCATCCTCCTCTGAGTTGTCCGGACAAACTCCTGCATCTTCATCGTCGATGTCCGTCCCGATATCTCATGGGTGTCGGGTCGTTCTTCTTCGGCGACGACTAACCTCCGTCACATTGGTGGTGTCGGATGGTTTGGGCTCGTCGTCATCCACATGGATCACGAACTTGCCGGTGGAAACGTGCAATAGCAAAATCCCCTTGTATGAATCTCCCTGGTCTCTTCCAACGATTTGTTCAAGGCCTCGGGAACCCCGATGTTGATGCACGCATCGACAACCATCTTCTTCAGAATGTCAGCATCCGCAGAGTCTTCATCATCCAGGAAACTGTTGAGGTTTCCCTTCAAAGTCCGCTGGGGTCCGGACAGATCTCGCTCTCAACGGCCCGGGAGTAGATCCGCCTAGCCTCTTTTACAGGTCCTTTCTTCGTAGACTTGAATCTCCAAGAGGGGACCAGCAATAAAAAGGGGAGGAACTCACAACTCGATCGGCCGAATCGCCCTGCTCCTTTTTATTAGGCGTTGCTCAGAAGTCCAGGCTTGAGCATGCAGGAGGGACGACAAAGTCTGTCCATCCCCTGACCTGCATTCCTCTGCGGAGCCTGCACAAATACCCCCAAGGTTAACAACGCGTGTTCAACCTGTTCACAGGGTGTGTTACCCAGGGTGTGAAACATGACTGGAGGTATTGTGATATGCAGGAAGCAAAGCGTGCTTCTGTTCACGACGGGAAAATGGCCGGTCCTACAATGTGGTGTTGACACGAAGCAACGCGTGCTCCATGCCAAAAGCCGATGAAAGTGCTCTTTCCGGCTCGCGGAGTCCGAAAGAACATGCTGGAGGAACGCGTCCTCGCACGTGTCTTATTTAAGGCGGCTGGCTGGTCCTGCAAGTGGCGTGGTCACGAAGCAACGCGTGCTCTCGTGCCAACTGCTGAGGAACGCGTCCTCTCTCTCTCGCGGAGTCCGAAGGGACATGCTGGAGGAAAGCGTCCTCGCAAGTGTCCTGGCTGCCACGTTAGTGGAAAAGGCATGCTGGCTCAATATGCGGCTGCAACGCCTGCCAGCCTTGTTCGCCAAGGTGAACCACCTGAGTGCTGACAGGGTGGGTGGGTGGGCTTTGAAAAAAGCGGAAGAGGGATCGAACCCTCTAAACCGGTCCCTCGAAAAAAAGCTTGAAGCAAAAGCGGCCACGCGGCTGAAGATTCGAACAGGATTAAAACACGGGGGAACAGAAAACCCCAAGCGTTAGAATCCTGTTCGCTGCTTCAAGCCAAGAGGGGACCAGAAATACAAAGGGGAGGAACTGACAACCGAATCGCCCTGCTCCTTTTTATTAGGCGTTGCTCAGAAGTCCAGGCTCGAGGATGCAGGAGGGACGACAAAGCGTGTCCATCCCCTGACCTGCATCCCCCTGCGGAGCCTGCACAAGTACCCCCACTTTAGCACTGTGAGCAACCGGTCCAACACTCGCCCCCTCTTTAGTGCGGTTGCGAGGCTGCCCTGTGCTCTGGGCGCCAAGGAGCATCAGGCGGATGCAAAGTCAAAGCGGACTTGTGCGGCCAGAAATCGCGCGGTGCGAAACGCACGGGCCGACGACACTGTCGGCGTGGTCGATGTGCAAAAACTGCGGGCTTTTTGCGATTGTGTTTTGGCGCGCGCGACCCTCTGCGGGGATGGGCGTGGCCGATGCGCAAAAAAACTTAGGACTTTTTGCGATTCTGCGGTGCGCGGATGAACCTTTTCCGGGGATCGGCGTGGCCGATGTGCAAAAACTGAGGACTTTTTGCGATTTCTCGGGTGCAACATAAGAAAACATGGTCTTTTTTGCATTTCCTCTCTTCTCGTCATTTCTTGAACAGGTTCCCTTTGTCACCATTTGAACGGTTGTCCGTGGAGCCTAAACGGACACAACGAGGCGCAAATGGCGCAAAGACAAGCTGATCCTCATGTCCGATGTCTGCCGGCGCAGCGCGGCGCTTCTTCTTTTTTGGAAGACGCTCGCGGCTCACATTGGAGTCGTGCTACTTCCGGGTTGCTTCTCCAAGTTGTTTTTTCTCCAGCTGGAGCTGCTGGATCTGCTTCAGCATCTTCTCATTATCCTCTTTGACCGACAGGAGCTGCTGGAGCTGCTTCTGCTTCTCCTCATTATCCTTCTTGGCGGACTGGAGCTGCTTCTGCTTCTCCTCATTATCCTTCTTGGCGGACTGGACCTGATTCTGCAAGTCCGCATTCTCCTTCTTGACGGACCCAAGCTGATTCTGATTCTCCTCATTATCAATCTTGGCGGACTGGACCTGATTCTGCAAGTCCGCGTTCTCCTTCTTGGCGGACCCGAGCTGATTCTGCAACTCCTCCTTCTCCTTCTCCAGCTCACGCACGGTCAGGTCCCTTTGGCGCTTTTCTTCGCTCTCCTTCTTGCCGATCTGCAACTTGTGGATCGCGTCCAAGGTTTCGCCCAGGATGTCCTTGATGCTGGGGAAAGCCTTTACTGCTGCCTTGGCCACGGACTCGTACTGTGACAGTTTCTCCTGCGCCGCTTGAGCCTCTGCGCCTTGCTTGTCAAAGTCCAGCTTGTTGAACATCAAGTGCACATTCTTGCCCGTGTACAACTTGGGCAAATCTTGGTGGATCTTCTTCTTTTTTCCCTCGTCCGGAGCAGTCTCGATGTTGAACTTTTTCCAAACCACTCCTGCCGTGCAAACTAGGCTCTTTCCCTTCAGGACTTTCACCTTGCCGTCGACTTTGTAGTCCACTTTCAGCACCAGGTCTTCGCTCAACATCTCCTGGACAGGGTTCCACTTTTTGAAATCCTTAAACCCAGGAATTCCCCTTTTTGGTGGATCAACCATCCCTGGGTTTAAGTTCATAAAAGGAAAGCCAGAATGAAGCCAAAAGTGGAACCCTGCTCCTGGACCTTTTTCAACTCAGCAGGGCTGCTGCAAATCACCGATCTGACTTTCTCCGCAGTGGCCTTTTCCAGCAGAAGCTTCGCCTTCTCCGCCTGCTTGAGCTTCTCCTCTGCCTCTTTCTTCCAGGACTCCTCGGCGTCCTGATACTGTTTGCTGAGGTGTTTGACCCGCTCGTGCACATCATTATTGCTCTCCTTGTCCGCCTGCCAGGCCTTTACGATCCAATACATGGACGCAGGCGAGTCTTCCGTGGCTGGTTTGAAGTTGGCAAAAAAGTCCACCAGTTCATCTGGCATCATGCGATTCTTCGAAGCTTGCCAGCGGTTCACCAGCACGTCAACCGCGTTTGTCATCAACTCTAGCTCCACCTGCGGCCGGAAAAGGGCCTGGATCACTTCAGGCATATCCTCTTTGACCACACGGGGCAAGGCTTGCCAAATGCTGACCAAGACCTCCAGCTGCGCGATCAGCACATCCTCCACAACCGCATCGAATCGCTTAGGAAGCTTCTGCTTGGGGAGCGGGTTGAAGCGATAGTGCAGATGCATTGCGAATTGCACGAAGCCTTTGTGGTGAAGGTGGAAGCCAGCACTGGTCAGACCCTTCACCAGCTCGCATTTGACGCGGAAAAGGAAGTTCGGCCTTAGCACAGTCTCCACTCCCAATTTCTCGGCGCGCTTCGTGATCTCTTGCCACGTCGGCAGCAGCGCGGCAATGCTCTCTGTCTGCTCCACGGCCTTCTTGATGGTCTGTTTGCTTTCCTCTGTCTTGGCGTAGGCCTCAGACAAGAACGTGGCGATTGCCGTGTCGCTGCTCTTCTTGAAATCTGTCAGCAGCTGCCGCATTTGCTCAAACTCGTCAATCTTCACGCTGGCGTCCTCCCCGAGGAGCTTGAACATTAGCAGCTTGTCCCCGGGCTGGATGCCGGCCCGCGCCAGGTATGACTCCTAGTTGGTCAAATCCCTGGCCAAATGTTCAACTTTTAGTGAAATATACAGAAACTACCACTAAACTCTAAAAAAAACTAGAAAAGAGAGAGAGAGAGAAGAGGAGAGAAGAGAGAGGAAGAGAGGAAGAGAGGAGAGAGAGAAGGAGAGAGAGAGAGAGAGAGAGAGAGAGAGAGATAGAGAGAGAGGAGAGAGAGAGAGAGAGAGAGAGAGGAGAGAGAGAGAGAGAGAGAGAGAGAGAGAGAGAGAGAGAAGAGAGAGAGAGAGAGAGAGAAGAAGAGAGAGAAGAGAGGAGAGAGAAGGAGAGGAGAGAGAGAGAGAAAGGAGAGAGAGAGAGAGGAGTGGAAGAGGAGAGAGAAGAGAGAGAGAGAGAGAGCAGAGAGAGCAGAGAGAAGAGAGAGAGAGAAGAGAGAGAGAAGAGAGAAAAGAGAGAGAGAGAAAAGAGAGAGAGAGAAGAGAGAGAGAGAGAGAAGAGAGAGAGAAAGAGAGAGAGAAAGAGAGAGAGAAAGAGAGAGAGAAAGAGAGAGAGAGAGAGAGAACCAAAAAAAACTGAGGGATGGCTAGAATCCACCAAGACTCAACATCCTTTTTGGCCACGAGCTTCCGCTCCTTGCGCCCGACCTCCACTGACTTTCCCAGCTCTTCAACAGAGATGCGGATCTCCTTTTCATTTGGCGATGGGTCCCCGGTTCACCCCCAGTGAACATTCAACAACCCCCACTACGCTAACATGGGTGGGTTCGCACGGGCAAAAAAAAAACGGCAAACCCATTGGTGCGGATCTCCTTTTCATTCCTAAAGGGCTGGAGAAGCCTGCAGAGCATGTTCTGGTGCAACTCCGGGTCTTGCTCCAGGATTCCTGCCACTAGAAGACCAAGGCTGTTGCTCTAGGGGATTCCTTTTGAAAGCAGGGTCTGCCATTTTGGGATTCCCAACTGAACCTGGGGGCTTCCCCAAGGTTTTCGTGAATGGAAAACCCCAACTGTTTCAACCAGGGAAACCAATTCAACCAAAAAATGGAACCCTGTTTGAAAGGCCCTGGTATGGTTGCTTAAACCGAATTTCGCCCAACCCTGCCGGCCACTTCCACGTCCACGGTGCGCGCGTTGCAAGCCACCACCACTAGCGTGCGGTACTTCTCTGCGAAGGACTGCTGGCGTTGCACGCTGGCCGCGAGCTTGGTGATTTCACCCGCCGCCCACTTGAAGACGCCCGCATCGTCCTGGCTGCAGTACTTGGCCTGCTTCAATGTGAAGGTCATCCCAGCATACCTCTGATCTTCAACGAACCGCAGGCGCCATGCCTCTACCGCCTCCTTGCCATCACTTTGGACCATGCTCATAGGAGCCGTGGTCAATCTGCCAGCATGATGGAGGAAGACCTCCACCCCTGCCTTGGCGGTGTGCACCATCTCCTGGGCATCCTGTTGGGCGAACAAGGTCGCCTCTGACTCTTCCAGCCCGCTCCGCAGCTCAAAGTCCTCTCCCTTGAAACCATCCTTCTCCAGGCCCAGCAGCTGCCCAGACTCAAGGCACTTCAACTTGAGAGTCTGGGGATCCTCAGAGTCTGTTGCCTCCAAGACAAACTTCTGGTTTGAGCTGTCGCTGCACTTCTTCCCCACGATCTGGTTGCCCTCAGCAGTCAAGTATACCCCTTGGGAGCTGCTGATGGAAACCAACGACTCTGTCTCGAGGCTGGACGCGACCTTCGCGAAGTCATAATTCTCGAGATCGTGCATGGCTTCCTTGATGCTGTAGCTAGCCCGTGCTCGCAAGATGATAAGATCCCGGCTCCCGCGATTCCAGCGGCCGGATACGCCTTTCATGTTTTGTTGGACATGCTCGAAACACTCCTTGCTGGTGAGCTTGGGGTGTCTCTGAAGCTCTTTCAACAGGATGCTCACGGCTTCTGTGGTCTGCTCCTGGTCGGGCCACTCGCTCTTGACCTCGAGGATCCGGTTCTTCAATGCGTGCTGCACAGGGTTGAACTCGTTGTTGCTCCACACATCCGCTGGGGAGTCCACAAGGCTCCGCACACTGAGGCAGGTCCGGATGATCACAACCAGCACCAGCATCAGCAGCGTGCTGATCGCAAAGGAGGCCACAATGAAGCCATCGTCCGCAAAGAGCTGGCGGGCGGCATCCAGTTTCCAGTCCAGCCACTTCCCCGCCACAGCCACCATGCCCCCCAATTCCAGGAGCCTGATGCTGTAGTAGACCCAAGGTGGCACGGAGATGGCTGAGTCCTTCTCCAGGATCGGTGCCATATGGCAGCACAGCACCGAAGGGATCACAAAGAAAAAGTTCTGGCGAAAGAAGGTAAAGGGAGGTATGGGCGCAAACTTGACCACGCAGCACCACTGAAAAAGCACTGTGACACAGGAGATGATCAGAGCGTCCACAGCAATCAGGAGAAACATCCCATAGGGCCGCGTGACCGCCTGAAAAAGCGCCAAGGAAGTGGCCCTCGAGGTGATCTCGCAAATGCGGAACACGAAGACCACACAGAACCGAGGAGAAATCACGCTTTTGCAGAAGCCCGGGATCTTTACCAAGATTCGGCCGCCCTGGACCATGTCAATTGTGCTGAAGGCGTAGCCGATGGACAAAAAGGACATGAAGACCGAGAAATAGAGCTCGCTCTTTTGCTCCGGAGGGAGCTCTGTGAAGACCACCGCATAGGTCTGGATGAAGCAAGAAAAGGACGATTCCAAGATTGCCTCGGCCACCGTGGACACGAAGAGGAGGGGGTGCAAACTGCCGCGGAGCAGAGACAGCACAGACAGGTAGGTGACATGCTGGCCCAGTAAGGGCAGCGTCATCCCTGCAAAGAAAACCTCCGCATGGGTGATCTCTGCCCCTGGCTCGGTAAAGCGCAGGTAAAACTCATGGGCGGTCCAAAGCAAGCCCATGATGATCCCCAGCAAGTTCAGGCTGAAGAACCAGAACTGGTGGTGCTGCAGGAAGATGCCCATAACCTGGAGGTCCATCCCCAGGTCCACTGTGTACCGGAGCCATGCCTCCACGATCACCTGGAACCCGAAAATGCTGCTGTGCCTCAACCACCAACACATGAGAACAAACTTACTTCCGCAGGATCTCAATGAGTAGAGTTTCTTCAACTCGATGATTGACTCTTCGTCGTTCCATTGCTCAATGTAGGCACGGCCGTAGGCGAGGCGGAGGCCGCCATAGGCTCCTGCAGCGCTCACAAGCAAAGGCGCCGCCACCTTGAATGCTAAGGAGGGGCGAACGGTGCGACAATACAAGCTGAGCATGAGTTTGGACGGGTGCATCGCATCAAACCCCATTTCTGAAATCGGCCCGATGGTCTCACACCTCTGCGACATCAGCATTGCAGGCTTCTGGCACAAGCCGTAGAAGCCCACAAAGGCACCCAGGCACGCACCCAGAAGCGCGCACAGCGCAGCCCGGCAAATCTCACACCCATCACGAGGTGGCCGCAGCAGGAAGAGATTTTCCACTTCAACGTCGCCCTGGCCGGCCTCCTTCACATCGACCGCCACTTCCCTGGATTGCGAGTCCCCCAGGTTAGGGTCCTCCGCCAGCTGGGAGCTCATGAGGGGCGCATGTTCTTCACGTTCGTGGATTGTTTCGTTGCGGGGGATGCTCTTGGAGGGCGGCTCGGCCACGCGGATGTACCCATGGGTCTTCTTTTTGCCGAAGGCTCCAAACTGATCCCATTGTGTCAGGCAAGCAGAACATCCACCTCCTCCGCCTTGTCCTCCGGCATCTGGCATTTTGCGCCTGCAAACTGCCTGCTTAGCCAAATGGCTGGGTCGCAAGGCGCATGCGCAACAAAAAGCAAGACGCAGCGCCGATGCAATGCCAAGCCTCATTCAGCACAAAATGTATATACATGCACATGTCCGCCACGCTTTCACTGAGCAATGAATTGGTGCAACCTTCACAGAATCTGCCGCTTTTGTCTCAATCAAAAAGGTTTGGCTAGCATAGATCCCCAAAAACACACACATTGCCCCGAGCAATCAATCACTGAAGCTTTTAGCAAGGCTGAGAAATGCGCAGCTGCTGGTGCACATGAATTTCAGCCATCCAGGAGCCATCGAAAAGGGAGGGCCTGCTCGCCCAGCTCAAGTCTATCAAGGTGTCACCAGCTGCATGGCAGCTATGACGTGCTCAATTTGCCACTTGGAGACTTTCCTTGCGCCTGCGAAGATGTTGACCCTGTCGCAGGCCGCTCTCCTGCCAACCCAGCTCACTTGCATAAGCCTGCTCTGAGAGGAGACGCTTGCAGCGACCTGAACGAGCTTCATCATCTGAATGAATTTGCACTGCATCTCCTGCGGGCATTCCATTTAGCAGGGTTGCAACCTAGAGAGTTTTCGATCATGCGCCTTAAAGTTCGCGTCGGACAATGCTCCAAGCATGCTGAAGTCCTGGCTTGGACTTGCAACGCCAAGACAATGGAGGCCACATGTCCAAAAGGTATGAACAAATGGCGACAGCTGCTCTCATCGCCCACCTGCTAGCATGGCCGTTTGGACAAATAGATGGGTTTCCCTGGTAAATGGGGCATAAACCAACCATCTAAACCAGGAATCGCCCTCTATTATTTAAGCAAACCAACCAAAACGGACGCCTATGGAATCAAGGTGTATACCCGCTACATAGTGGTTATACACTGCCTTCATACGGGTCCCTTTCCCTCAGATGGTTTGAGGGTGGAAACCATCAAGATATCAATCCTCTCGTCAAAAATTGTGTACCATGCTGGCTTAAGATGCGTGGTACGCCGTCGGCCTCGGATCGATGCTTTCGGATTGGCGGTTGACAATGGGGGTTGTGCTCGCAGGCCTCTATGCTTGTTGCCTTGTCTCATGCTTGCAGACTGGTTTGGGCTGTCCACCTTTGATACTTGTACTATTTGTTGCTTTAGTTCACTGGGCAGTGGACATTGTAGGCAGGGTTCGTGAGCTGCTGGGTGGCATGTAGAGCTAGATGTAGTGGCTGGTTGCAAACGCATGTGTGGCTGCCTGCGTGTGGCTGATGATTCTTGGCAGTTGATTGGTGAAGTGTCGTTGTTGCTTCGCTTTGATAGTTGATGTCTCGCTCCAGCTGGTACTTCTGCATTGCAGTTGCCCAAGCTCAATGGACGCAGCATTCTGTCTGTGTGTGTGCGCTTGTTTGTTGAAAAGTCCAAGCAAATTGATGGACTTATGACGTGCTCTGAAGTTTTTCTGCATGGCATGCGACTCCTGTCTCTGGAAATCAATGCTACTTCCAAGAAGGAGGTTGCCACAACTTGTCGGTGTTTTGACACTAGCCTCAAGATGGTTCTGCGTGTTTTCCTCTGCAAGGCTTCCCAAAAAAGGACAGCTGACGGGCATTCTTGGCAACGTGCTGAGGCGCGCTCGGTCACGTTGTGCGCCATCCAGGCAATGAGGGCGTTGGAGACTGGGTCCTTGGCACGGTTGTGTCTGGCATCTGGCATGACCTGCTGGTCAAGAGAGCTTTCAACGTGGCTCTGGCATGCAACATGGTGCGACCAAGGATTGACAAGAGAGTCCAGGCAAACCCTTTCGGCTCGGAACCACTTGCAATTTTTCTCCCAGCTTTCACTTGAGGCAATGACATCCGTGGCCCTGACTCCAGCCTAGCGATCCATCGCGCTCGATCGCCATGGATCTTCTTGGCCAAAAATCGATGTGGAAATTCCATGCCAATCAGATTCGGGAAGTGTATTTTGTTGAAATTCCATGGTCAACTCATGTCAACTCTGTCACATTCGGGACATGTAAATTTCACCTCACTTCAGCTGGAAGCGGCCTCATGCAATTTTCTCTGGGCCTCCTCCAGCAAGCTGCGGCTGGTGCGCTGCATGGCGGGCATCAGCGGATCCTGGCGGCTCGCAACTCACATCTCCGAGCTCCACTCTTTTAGAAACTTAGGTGGAAGCCTTTGGAAAGTCAACAAAGCGACCAAGCACTTTTGTTTGGGCCAAATGCCACTTTTCCCCGCCTCTGCAAGGTGTCCATCTCCATTTCAACTGGAACAAGTTCGTTGTTACAGTAGAGGAACTGATCTGTTTCTTCCCAAGTTCCCCAAACCCACTCCCAGCACCCGCCTGCCTGATTGCGGGAAAGCTCGAGCTCTTGAGTGGCACGCCCCGTGTAATAGCGGCCTCGGCAAGCGATGAAACCGAGCTCTCCGCGCGAACACACAGCGCAGCATGGGAGTGTTTTGCTTTTTGAGGGTACCCCTTTTGGGCTGGTTTCAAACGGAAAGCAAAAGGAAACGAAACGCGAAGTCCGTTTTGGGGAGTCCAACCCAAAAAAAAGCAAAAACGAGCCACCCATCTGCCCATCTGCCCTCTCGGCCTATGCCTTTCCTTGGCTCCAGGCTGAGGCTGAACTGCCGCTCCAGCGTGCGATCCTGCAAACGCCAGGACCTTAGGAGAAGCCATTGTTTGTGTCTTTAATAATAATAATAATAATAATAATAAAAAAACTCGTACTTTGGTGTCCCGTTGAAAACCAACCAGAAACCCACTCGTATTGTAGACAAGCTATGTTGTCTCCCTAGGGTTTTGGTGTTGTTCAGACCCAAATGGGTGGTGTGCCTTGTGGTGTCCATTGAAAACACCCATATGGCCTTGGCACTCGGCCTTTTATCCCGTCGGCGCTTGAGCCAAGGGGCTGGAGCTCTGCCCCTCACAAAAACGCCACCTCCGAGTTCCGAGGAGTCAACGTGCCCAAAGTGGCAAGATCCAAACTTGGTCGACGTTGGGTTCGGGGAGCAAAAATTTGAGATTCTTAGCAGTTAAGTGGATTTGGATCTCACCCACCACACCACAATAAGCAAAAATGTGTAATATGTGTCCCAACGACAACCATGCAAAGATGTCAATGTGCCACACATGAAGGGGTTGCTGGATTTCCCCAAGTCAAAACTTGCTACTTACTGGTGGTTTCCATTGAAACTGCCACTGTTGGAGGTTCCAAAAAGGGAAATGGATCGGAAACCCTGACAAATCCGTGTTCTGCCGAACAAATCTGTGAAGGGATGGGTAGTCCCTTCCATGCTTGACTACAAACCAGGGAACCTGCGAGAAGATTCTCAGTCGACCTTCAGCGCAATAGAACTCACACTGGATGCCCGGCTTTGCTGGTGAGCGCGCTTCCGGAGCTGTGGGGTCAGCGTAATACCTGGGTCAAACTGAATGTTAAAATTGAAAGTTGACTGTCATGCGATCCTGACACTTTCCAGCAATATGATTGCAGGTTGCATGTTTGTGTGTGCGCAGGATAAAAAGCCTTATCCACACATCAAAGCTCATCCCACATTACTACAGGCAGCTAAAGCGTCTTCAAACGCAGCCTGGCCTTAGCCTTTTCCAGGCAGGATCATACACAGAGCGTCGAAATGCTTCACCAACCTGACAGCAAGAAAAACGCATGCCATGCGGACCGGTATGAGGCAAAGTGGACACAAGCACGCAGAGCTGCGTGCATGAATCGTTGCTATCAATTACATTTAAGATTTTTCCAGACGACACAAACCAAATCTCGCCTGCAACACGGCATGCGACGACAGGGTGCTATGAACCACGTGGGAACAGGTTCTCAGAACCGGGCGCTTACAATCCCGCAGCCGTACAACCCCGGCCTCCATGTCCAACCGGTCGTGGTTGAAAAGCAGGTCCACTGCCACCACCTTGAGCCGAGAAAAAGACGGGCATTACCCTTTCATGTTGTCTGACGAAAGCGAAGAAGCAAACAGTCAACGACAAGCCCTCGTGGTTGTGACGCTGTAGACATGTGCGGATTCTGCGCAACATTTGCAGATCCCGCTGATGACTTCAAGAGCAGAATGCCACACGCAAAGAACGTCATGCCAAACCCAAAGATGGCAGTATCTGCTGTCGATTCGTCCGACATGCCAGTGCAGCTTCCTTCATCACAACATTAACCTCCAGCTGAAAAGCTGCCTCTCTGAGACCCCCGCTCCAAACACGACATCATTGGCCACATCGCGCTCAGAGCGCGGGCCCCTCGCTCGCGGCTCTGGGGGAGCCTGTCAGGCTTGTCTGATGCCAGGATCAGGATCGTGTTTGCCAATGGGCTGCTCTAGTTCCGTTCCCGGGCTTGCCTTGCCTGAAGCAACTGGATTCCAACTGGGTTGGCATCAGCCATAATCGCAGCTCCGCCACGTTCAGCATCGCAGCAACAGAGTCAGCAAGATCAAAATTTGCAAAAGCAATTTATTGCCAACCAAGCCGAAACAACAGAATCAAAGGCATCACAGTCACAGCCAAAACCTTGAGGCACCTTTGCATCTCCACCACGTGCTGCTCGCAATAGCCGCGATCGATGCCTGTGCGAGTAGAATTGCGGGAGCAGACAGCATCAACCATGATTGTGATCTGTGGGGATTCCAAGCAACGTAATTCATGCTGACAGTGACCATGCATCTCAACCTTGACAAACCTCACTCCCTGAGCTATGTGCCGCTTGGAGAAGATGGCACCTGTCATACATCCTGCTGCCAGTACTTGCTGCCAGCTACAGGACCTAATTAACTCAAATTGACTCACGTCTTATTTGCAGCATGCACGTGCAGGATTGTTTCAGGTTGGTAATGACCCCTTCTGCTCATTCGGATGTAGGCCTGCAAGGATTTAATTCCCCCTGCCCAGGGAAACGTAGCCCCAGTCACGATCTGGGCAAACACGTGATTTTAGCTCTCACACTGGGTGTGAGGGTGTGCTAGATACCAATTTAGTTTTTGCCACAAACATTCCGGCGAAACCCACGCAGCCAGCGCTAGCTGCTGCTGCCGACCTGCCAAGTGTCCACGACTCCCAACACAAGGCCATGCAGCAATACAATAATCCAAGTTGAAGTATATAGACGCCACCCATCAATCTACGCAAGCCTTATCAAATCGGAGCCCGCTTTGACAAGGAAACAACGGTGAGAAATGTTCGGAAAGCTTGACTTGACCGACATGGATCACTTGACCGAAATGCTTGCCTGCCGAACACGACTCAATGCCGATCCGCCTCTGGGATCTTCCACGCGGCACCACACTGACACCTACAAATTGACAAACACAGGATGCAAGCACAGAGTCATTACCAACAAAAAACATGCCATTACCAAAAAAAACATGCCATTACCAACAAAAAACGATGCTGAACATCTTTGCCAACAAAAAGAACCTGCAGCACATAACTCGCCTCGGCAACGAGGCTGTCGGGTTCCGCCATGGCTCCAACAGAAGATTCATGTCATGCGCTGTCCAAGCTCATTTTGGGGGGGGGTGAGTTTCCGCTGTACACATGATGATGATCACACTGCAGGGAATGAGGCAAAACAAAATATGCATAATCCTGCGTCAAGCTCCTGGAAATTATGTTCGTTTTCCATCCAGTTCCAAAACATTCGTGCAGCTGCTTGGGATTCAATTGTGCCCGAATTGATGGTTGAACGACAGGGTGGTGTTTGCATTAACTGCTTGGAATCATGAACCATGCCAATTGCAAGCTAAAAAACGATGTTTCCCACGATGCCTTCGTGGGCCCACACTTATTGCCAAGCGGCCCGCTCCAGAGCCGTCAAATATACTAGCTTAAAGGCACAAGCGGACACCGAAGAACCGCCACGCAAGGTCTAACAGGCAAAAAGCCTCGTAAGGCATGCAGCGTGGAGCTGCAATGTATTGAAAAGACTGCATGAAACACTTAAGCAACTTGCGAGCGCTCAAAAAACATCAGAATGAGGCCACACACGCAACCACGAACAGGAAACAACAGACACCAAGGCAAAAACTTTGGCGAAGCCGGAAAAACATGTTTTTTGTTGCAAACCTCATGGAAGTCGAAGGGGCGTTCTTGTTTTAATGTTCTGGTTTCGTTTTCTGCAAATGTTTTTTTGTGCATGCAAGTCGTACCAGCAAGTTGCTTGCGCAACTCACGCAAGTAGTCTCTGTGCAACTCGCCAGCGAAACTCGCTCAAGCAATCTCTCATGCACTGCAGTGTTATTTGCACAAACTATCCCTTACGCGGCTTGCTGGTGCAACTGTTTGCTTTGACGACCTCCAATGTAACTCGTTGGATTTTTACTCAGTTTTTTCCCCATGTCGCCTCGCGTTAAAACCTGTTGCACTGCTCCTAGCTTGAACCCAAACAACCCTCTCATCAAAGAACCCCGCAAATCCAAAAGGCGCGCACTCTGTTCTCACGAGTTGCTTGAAAGTAGCACTGCCTCCAGGGCACGCGGTGCACCTGGAGCAGGAGGAAGCATTGTCCCCCCTGTGAAAAGTAGAGGCGCCAGACAAGCGTGTTCTGGCTTGCAGCCAAGCACACAGTGTGGCAAGCCCACGCTGGAGTGTACGGCAAGGGAGTACTGCGGGTACAGCCCTGGGCAAGGCGAGGGCAGTGC
Source organism: Effrenium voratum (assembly GCA_963377175.1). Taxonomy (NCBI): domain Eukaryota; class Dinophyceae; order Suessiales; family Symbiodiniaceae; genus Effrenium; species Effrenium voratum. The sequence goes on along the minus strand of CAUJNA010000402.1, from coordinate 20,548 downwards.
CCAAGCTGGGCTGAGCACAACCAGTGCGAACATTTCCTTGGCACTTTCGCGGATAAGTGCGCACAGGAGGTTGTACGGCTTCCCTGCTAACAGCCCATGTATCTGTCGTAGCAAGAAGGCGCCAGTGCGTTGCATCGCGTGTTGACATGGCACACTGTGCTGTCGTGGTTCCTTCTGCGAAAACCACATTCAATTTTCCTACAGCAACACCCAAAGCCACTGTTTTTTGGCCTCTGCAAGTGTGAGGCTGGGGCAACTACCCAATTGTTAAATTTCTTTCTCGGGCGGGCTTTGCACGACTGCGGGCTCTTCCTCGGCTGTCTTCCAGCGCTTTGCACGTCGGCGTGGACGTGGTGCGCTGCAGGCGCAACGGGCTGGCCAACGCCCCCTTCCCCCTGCCGATCTTGTGCCCGGCCGACGGCGTCGAGCCCGTGGAGGGCGTGCTGCCGGACCTGGGCTTCGTGGAGGGCTGCTGCGACGCGAGGCAGTCCTGCCTCAATTTGTCGCCGTACGTGGGGCCCGGCTGGTACCCGAAGGTCTCGCTGGCCGCGATGCTGGACCTGGGCGTCTGCCGCTGGGACCACATCGCGTCGGGCATCTCCGCACGGAGCCACGTCGGCGCGGCGACGCTGCGGCGCGCGCTGGAGCGGATGGACGAGGCCTGGCCCGAGGGCGAGGAGCACATGGCCAAGCTCAGCGTGAGCGCGATGATCGGCTTGTGGGCGCGCAGCACGGAGGTGGTCTACAGCGTGCGCAGCAGCAGCAGCGAGCTGGACGGCGCGGGCGCGGACTTCTCGCAGGCCTTCGCCTACGAGGGGGGCATGGTGTGGGACTTCGTCTACGCCCGGAGGCTGCTGAGCAACGGCACCTACCGCCCCATCCACGACGCGGTCCTGGGCTTCGCGCACTGCATGGTGGCCAAGGCCCGGCGCACCCTGGACGCGCCGCCGCGCTACCTCGCGCAGGTGAAGACGGACTGCCTGCTGACGCAGCGGCTGCCGAAGCGCTTCTCGGAGCGGCTGCGGGCGCTCGAGGCGCTGCGCCACCCGGACGGCACACTGGTCTACCGCATAGAAGAGACGAAGCCCCTGCTGGGCAGCAGCAAGGCGCCGCGCATGGAGGCCAAGCGCCCAAAACAACTGAGGTGGAACGAGACGGACGACCCTGTGAACCACTGCCTGGCGGGCAACTCCCTGCTGCTCACGGGCCTGCCGGGCACCGGAAAGACGCACCTGGCCCGGACGATCGTGGCGAGGCTGCGTGAGCAGGGCGAGGCGGTACACCTGGTCTCGAAGACGCACTGCTCGGCGCAGAACCTCAACCTGGGCGCGCAGACGGCCGGCCGATTACTGGGTGCGCAGGTACGTGCGCGGCGGCAGCGCGCAGCGGCTGGACTGGCTGGTCGTGGAGGAGATCACGCAGCTGGACATGGCGCTCTGGGCGGACCTGGCCTGCGTGGGGCTGAACGCCGACGTGAAGTTCTTGCTGCTGGGCGACTTCCGACAGCTTCCGGCCGCGCTGGACTCCTGGGCCGGGCGGCCCATCAGCGCAGCCAACTACTCCGCGACCTGGCCGGCGGGCACCGGCACGAGCTCACGGAGAACATGCGCTCCGACCCCGGCATCTTCGACTTCGTGAAGTGGCTGCGGGTCGGCGAGTGCCCCACGTTGGAGCAGGCCAAGGCGAGGCTGAAGGAGCTCTACCCCTCGAAGCCCGGGTGGCCGGACACCACGCTGGTCATCAGCCACAGCAAGCGCATGGCCGTCAACGCAGCGGCGAACCGCCGCAAACCTCGAAGCTGCTCCACCTCGAGACACAAGTCATCCACATAGATTTGGGGGGTTGTCAAACGACAACCCCCAAATGGGTGTTACGAATCGGTAACGACCCAAAATCCGCACTGCGAATCGGCAACGCAAAACAGCCCGCAGAGCATGAGGGTGTGGCCGGGGCTGCGCCTCATCGGGGCCGGCGGAAGATACCCAAAGGAGTCTTCGTGGCCGTGGTGGAGCCGGACGGAGTGAGGCTGGACAACGGCATGTGGCTGAAGAACCAGGAGCTCCGGCCGAGCCACGCAGTGACCTACGCCAGCTGCCAGGGGCTCACCCTCCACAACCGCGTCTGCCTGGACCTGGAGTCGTGCCACCTGTACGTGGGCGCCTCGAGAACAAGCTCCGAGCTACTGGAGACGGCCTAGGCGAACGGGCAGCACGGAGCCTCCAGGGGCCTGCCCATCAGCCACACGTGCCGGGCCTCCACGAGCGCGCGGCCCTTGCGACGCGAGAACTCCGCAAGGCGCGGCACGCGGTTGCCGGCCGAGTCCCAGAAGAGGCAGCGCTCCAAGTCGATCTTGCACTTGACGTGCTTGCCCTTGGCGCTCACCTTGACTGCGCGCTGCAGCTGGCTCTCGAGCTCGGTGCGGGCGGCGCCCGGAAAGGGCTTCATGGTTGCGAAGTTCGGCTTTTTATCTCGCGGAGAAAAAAATCCGGTCCGATGAACGTGCGAGTCTTCATCGTCGCACTCGCGGTGATCTTGCTCTTTAAAAACGCCGAGACTCCTGGAGCTTTTCTGCGGCACCAAGTCGGTGGGCAGGGCCTTCGAGGCGGCGGCGGGCTGCATTGCGCACTTCGACCCCCTCATGTGGGTCGTCGAGAACCCGGCCACCGGGCTGCTGAAGACCCGCCCGTTCATGGAGCGCCTGCCCTGGGTGGACGTGACCTACTGCAAGTACGGAACTCCGTACAGGAAGCAGACGCGGCTGTGGACCAACATGCGCTGGAGGAGTCGAGGGCTGCGCAGGCCCGGCAGCCGCTGCGAGGCGTGGCGAGACGGCAGGCACCTCCGGGCTGCGCAGCGAGGGCCTCGGCTGATGGAGGGGCAGTACGAGAGGGTCAGCCGGCAGTCGCGCGAGCTGCTCTACAGCGTTCCTGCTGCGCTGTGCGACGAGATCGCACGCGCGGCAGAGCTTGCGGAGCGGCTGAGCAATTCGGACTAAGCCCTTCTGGCTACCCTGCGACCAGGTAGCCTGGAAGAAGCCCATTTTTCCGTTCTTTTGCTGGTTTTTTTTGGCGGTGCCACTAAACGTCAAAAACGACGAAGAGTGGCACCCCGCCTTTTTTTCCTCATTTTTGAGCGCTGCCACTTGTAGCCAAAAACGGCGTTGAGTGGCAGCGTGCGGCCACGGCAGAGCTTGCGGAGCGGCTGAGCATTCCGGATTAGGCCGTTCTGGCTTACCTGCAAACCAGGGAGCCTGGAACAAGTCCTTTTTCCGTGTTTTTGCTGGCTTTTGGGCGCAAAACTGGGCATTAACTGTCCTCAAACGGGACAATTTTTTTGGGTTTAGTCGAGCACCGAGACGCCCGTGCCGGAGAGCGTCACCAGCTGGTAGGCCACCAGGTGGATGAACAGGTCCGTCATCGTGCCGTCCAGGCCCTTGAAGGTGAACCAAGCAAGGTCGCCCGAGCGGGCGCTGACACCACGCAATGGCATCTTGGGCACGCGCTCGGTCGGGAAGCCGGCGATGAAGCTGTGGCGCAGGTAGCCCGCACGGCCGATGTCGATGTTGCGCACCGTGTCGTCGTAAGTACCCGCAAGCACCGAAAAGAAGTGGAAGTGCTCCAAGGCTCCTTTCATGGGGTTGTGAGGGTACTGCAGGCTACCCAGCTGCATCTGCGATTTTAGGAGGCTGTCCTCCTGCCTGGCTGCGCCGATGGGCGCCACGTCCTGCCCCGGGTTGGCCAGCAAGTGGATCTTCGAGCCCGCGTCGTTGTCCCAGAAGGTCACGAACACGCCCATCAGTTTCGTGAAGGCGCGCGTAGCTGAACACGAGCGACCTTCCTGAGAGGAGCACCCGGTTGAAGGACTCGACCAGCGCCGAGTCCAGGACGACCTGAGAGGCCAGAACTCGGACGTTCTGGATCTCGAAGTCGGTGCTCAGCGTGGCTCCCGACGGGTGTGCCCCGGCGTTCTCGGACCACAGCGCAGTCGTGGCGTCCGCGAACTTGATCTCGATGACCAGGTTCAGCTGCGGCGGCAGCATCTTGCCGCAGCGCAGGACGCCCACCATGGTGGGGCGCAGCAGCACGTCCGCGTAGCCGCTCTGGTGCACCGCGCGGGCAATGCGGGGGTCGTTGACTTCGTCGAAACCCTCCATGGCCTTGTTGCGGTTATACTCTCGGCCCTTCAGCAGGTCGCGCACGGCCACGGTGCGGCCGTAGTAGTTGATGTCGTCGCAGCGCTGGCCGTTGGCGAAGACCTGGACGCGCTGGACGAAGCAGGCGGGGTTGGGCGTGGCCGGGGCCAGCGGGTTGGCGCCGTCCGTGTTCCTGACGCGGAAGGCGATCTTGATCGACTCAGGGTCGATGCAGGACGTGCCACTGGTCAGCGGGATGCGGCAGACCCGAGAGGTTGTGGGGCTCAGCGAGCTGGGGAAGTACTGCACGTCGTGCCGCGCCGTCACGTAGCTGGTGTTGCTGGTCTTCAGCTTGTAGTCCAGGCTCTGCATCAGCTCATCCTGGGCTCCGGCTGACTACCTCCATGCTTCTATACACACGCATTTTGAGTCGTACGGCGAAGGAAAACTATTCCTCTAGGCCGTATATGCAAATACGACCTAGAGGAATAGCGTTTTGCAGCGCAAAACCGTGCAAAAGCTATTACTCTAGGTCTATATTGATATAGGCCTAGAGTAATAGCATTTTTCAGCGCAAAATCGTGCAAAACGAGCTATTAGCCCAGTCCGTATATAGATATACGGACCGGGCTAATAGCATTGTTGTAGCGCAAAACCGTGCAAAACCGCGCAAAAGCTATTACTCTATGTCCGGACTGGAGTAATAGCAGTTTGCAGCGCAAAATCGTGCGAAAACCGGTCTATATTGATATAGGCACTGGGCTAGTAGCTTTTTGTAGCGCAAAACCCTGCAAAATAAGCTGTCTTTGAAGAGGAGAGTTTTTAAGCAGCCGTGCCAGCTGGTCGAAGCTGGGCGGAGGCAGGCTCCGGCGTGACTGCCCGGAACTGGAGCTCGGCCGCGAGCTCGGCTGAGACTGGGGCAGGGTCACGGGGTTCAGGCCCCAAGAGAAGGGGCGCGGCGTGCGGTTGGACTGCGCCTGGACACGGAAGCCAGACTGCGAGGAGGCGCGGCTGCTTGCAGGACTGCCGGACGTGCTGCTGCCGGTGCGCAGCGTAAAGTGTTGCGCAGAGTAGTAAGGAAGTAAGGCTTATACTACCCGAATTATTTTCGCTTTTGGGTCAAAAAACCCTGCAAAACAGCCAAATTCTCCATCCTGCTGAACGTTTTTCCGATGTCACCGGTCTTCGTCACCGCTCCGTTTTTGGTCGAAAAAGTGCTTAAAAAGGCAGTTCGTTTTTTCGTGTCAGACGGCAAGTGGGGCGCCTCAGCGTCTAGATTCGCTCGGTTTCGGTCGAAAACAGGCTCCAGACGCTCATTCTGCTCTTGATTCCGTTTTCAGCCCGGAAAAGCTGACAAGTTCCATCCCGCTGAGCTTGTCACCACTTGTCACCGCCTCGTCACCGCTCTCTTTTGGGCCCGAGTTCCACAGGACTTCGTTCTTCACAACGTTTTCCGTTTTTCGCCCAAGCACGACAGCCTGCCGAGGTCCTCGCTCGTGACACGGCAACCTGCCGAACTTGTCGCCGCCTTCGTCACCGGGTCTAACGCGGCAACCTGCCGAACTTCCAGGGCTCGAAAATCTTGGCAAGTTTGAGTCAATATTGAAACAGCTTGAAACAATATTGGTTCATTAATGGGCAAAGGTTGCCCGGTCGCAGGCGGGATTCGAGCCCCGGACCAGGGTGGTGCAGAGACAGCGCTCTAACCACTGAGACAAGGGAGCTGCTAGCGCTTGGTTGTCACCGCGCTTTTGGGAGCCCGCCGAGGTGTCCCACGGCTTCGCTGTCCTATAACATAACTATGCACGCCGCTTGAAGGCCCGGGCCTCCTTCTGCGAACCGGGGCGAAATTTTCGCCCGAAAAGGGGTGGTAGCACGATCTTGGCCCGGTAGCTTGATTTGACCGACGCCATCGGTCACTTCATCGCCATGCGCTACAGCGAGAATGTCTTGACTCCGTCGATTTTGCCCGAAAAACCCATCAGACCGTTGTGGACGAAATTTTCGGCGATCTGTCCCGAAATTTTCGAGCGTGCGCAGGTATGTGGGCCAGGGAACTTGAATTGAAGGATATGTTCCCTCAATTCATGTATAAATTACGATGAGGACGATATCACACCCAGCGTTACAAATACGTAACACACGACCAGACTTTGGTCACTCCTAAGAAAACATGTTTGAAGGACCTGTCACGGGCAACATCCCGAGGTCCTGGACAACGGAGAGGTAACTGACGGCACGCACATCACCGCAGGGCAGCTAGCCCTCGCTCTGACGCCCTACGCGCAAGTGGCAGACCTGGCCGTGAACACGGCAGCCTCCGGCAACAACGCAGCTGCCATCCAGTCCCTGGACGACCGAGTCACCGCAGAGCTGGCCTCGAAGCTGGACAGCAGCTCGCTCCTCTAGCCACGGCAGCAGCCCTGGCCACCACAGACCAGTCGGCCTTCGACGTGCGTGGTGGCCACGAAGAGCACCCCCGACGGCGTGGACCTGACACCGTCACGGCCGCAGCGCTGGCCTCCGATCTCGCAAGTCAAGACGCCTCCATCTCGGGGCTGCAGGCCTCCAAGGCAGACGCCAGCGCCCTGACCGCGTACGCCCTGCTGTCGGCCGTCGACACTTCCTCGGAGGTGGACTCTAAGATAGCTCCTGAACCCAGTCACCACGGCAGTTCTCGACGCCGCCCTCGCCGGCAAGGCGGACGCAAGCGCACTGGCCTCCCTGCTCTCCACGGTGGACGGGTTGGACACGCCGCTGGAGGTAGACACCAAGATAGCAAATGCCCTGCTGGGTCTCGACATTGACCGTGCGGGCTACCTGCGCCACAGCTTCATCGCGGGCTTCCCGACCGAGCGCGCGCCCAAGATGCCCCTGAGCGGCGTCAGCGCCGCTCGGGCGACCTGGCTCGGTTCACTTTCAAGGCGCTCGACGGCACGATGACTGACGTGTTCATCCACCTGATAGCCTACCAGCTGGTGACGCTCTCTCGCACTGGAGTCTCGGTGCTGGACTAGCAAGGTTTCATAGCTTAATCGGAAGAGGCGCTGCAGCTCTGAAGCTTGGAGGGCGCGGGCTCGATTCCACCCTGGCGCGGGCGCGGGTCATTCCGGCTTTTTTCCGGCGAGCGCCTCTCCTGAGAATACAAAATCTATCCTGACCCGAGACGGATCATCTCCGAGACGGATCTTATTGCCTCCAGCCCGGTGAGCGCCTCTCCTGAGAATAAAAAAATCTATCCTGACCCGAGACGGATCTTCCGAGACGGTTCTTATTGCCTCGTGAGCGCCTCTCCTGAGAATAAGAAAATCTATCCTGACCCGAGACGGATCTTCCGAGACGGATCTTATTGCCTCCAGCCCGGCGAGCGCCTCTCCTGAGAATAAGAAAATCTATCCTGGTCCGAGACGGATCTTCCGAGACGGATCTTATTGCCTCCAGCCCGGTGAGCGCCTCTCCTGAGAATAAAAAATCTATCCTGACCCGAGACGGATCATCTCCAAGACGGATCTTCTTGCCTCCAGCCTGGTAAGCTAAAAAAATGTATCCTGGTCCGAGACGGATCTTCCGAGACGGATCTTATTGCCTCCAGCCCGGTGAGCGCCTCTCCTGAGAATAAAAAAATCTATCCTGGTCCGAGACGGATCTTCCGAGACGGATCTTATTGCCTCCAGCCCGGCGCGCGCCTCTCCTGAGAATAAAAAAATCTACCCTGACCCGAGACGGATCTTCCGAGACGGATGCCTCCGGCCCGGTGAGCGCCTCTCCTGAGAATAACAAAAAATCTATCCTGGTCCGAGACGGATCTTCCGAGACGGATCTTCTTGCGGTGAGCGCCTCTCCTGAGAATAAAAATCTATCCTGGTCCAAGACGGATCTTCCGAGACGGATCTTATTGCCTCCAGCCCGGTGAGCGCCTCTCCTGAGAAAAAAAAGAAAAGGTATCCTGGTCGAGACGGATCTTCCGAGACGGATCTTATTGCCTCCAGCCCGGTGAGCGCCTCTTGTGAGAATAAAAAATCTATCCTGGTCCGAGACGGATCATCTCCGAGACGGATCTTATTGCCTCCAGCCCGGTGAGCGCCTCTCCTTGTGAAAGTAATTTCCCCCTGGTCCGAGACGGATCATTTCGCCTCAAGCCCGGTGAGCGCCTCTCCTTGTGAAAGTAATTTCCCCCTGGTCCGAGACGGATCATCTCCAAGACGGATCATTTCGCCTCCAGCCCGGTGACCGCCTCTCCTTGTGAAAAGTAATTTCCCCCTGGTCCGAGACGCATCATTTCGCCTCAGCCCGGTGAGCGCCTCTCCTTGTGAAAGTAATTTCCTCCTGGTCTGAGACGGATCATTTCGCCCCTAGAGTGACATTATTCCCAGGTCCGAGACGGATCTTATTGCCTCCAGCCCGGCGAGCGCCTCTCCTTAGGAAATTCTTTTTCCATCTGCACGAGACGGATCTTCCGAGACGGTTCTTTTCACCTCCAGCCCGGTGAGCGCCTCTCCTTAGGAAATTGTTTTTCCATCCGCGCGAGACGGATCTTATAAAAAAAATGATCCTTGCTTCGGCCCTAGTCCGGGATGCTCAGCCGCTCCGCAAGCTCTGTCGTGGCCGCGCTCGCAATCTCCTCGCACAGCGGCGCCGGAACGCTGTAAAGCAGCTCGCGCGACTGCCCGCTGACCTTCTCGCGCTGGCCCCCCATGAGTCGAGGCCCCCTCTGGGCGCCCCTCTGATGCCTCCCGTCTTCCCACGCCTCGCACCGGCAGCCGCTCCTGCACAGCCTCGGCTCGGCCTCCAGCGCATGTTGGTCCACAGGCTGTCGAGGACGCTTCGTCAGAGCTCGGCTGTACTCCGCGCAGACCGGGCTGGCCCAGACCATGTCGAAGTGCCCCGGCGGAAACAGAGCGTAGTCCCAGCTCCGGATGTCCAGGGAGACGACTTCCCGCCCCACCGCCTCGAAGGCTCGGCCAATCGACTTTGTGCCGCAAAACAGCTCCAGCAGTCGAAGCACGCACAGGCGGCGGCGCGGCTCAAGCAGTTTCGCATGCTCGGACCAACCTTTTTTTAATCGGAGACAGAAAAGGATGCCGAGCCAGAAGAGCATGTGGAACTTGGGCGAGGTGCGCTCCAATGCTAAGGGTGGCAAGTTCTTGAGCCTGGAGCCGCTGTTTTGGCAGAGCGAAGCTTCGCTGGAAATCCCATGGGAGCCCAGAGCCTTTTCCGAGGGCCAGCGCCCCAGCGTGAGCTTTGCGACCGACGAGCGCACGAGGCTCTTCTGGGAGCGGGCCGAGACCGATCTGGTCGAGCAGCTGGCGGCCGCGTCCGAGCGCGTCTTCGACGCGAAACTCACGCCCGAGGCCGTGCGCCAGCGGCTGCTGCCCTCTGTGAGGCAATCGCGCGGCGGCGATTGGATGCTGAAAGCCAAGCTGCCTGCCCACGCGCGCTTCTGGAACGCTGGCGGCACGTTTGCGGACCGTTCCGCAGAGCTCGCCCACTGCGCCGCGCGCGTTAGGCTGAGAGCGCGCAGCTTGTGGTTGATGAGCGGCATGCGCGGGTTGAGTCTTGAGGTCACGGATCTGCGTGTGGAGCCACCGTCTCGTGAGTGCCCGCTGTAGTTTCTTCCGATGCCGCAGCCCATTTTTGCTCATTAAAAAAATTCAGAATGGCGACCCACATCCTGGAGCGCCGCGAGCAGCTGAGGCCGACGCAGCGCTGCTCCCGCGATGGCCGAGGAGCGCAAGCAAAAGAGCTGGGAAGCGATGGAAGCGCTCCGTGAGAAGCACGCGGCCCTGAGGCAGCGCCGCATTCGCACGAGCGACATTGCATCGCTGGGCTAGATCGAGAGAGAGCTCTACGAGGTGGACATCGCGGCCCAGACGCCCAAGACCATCCCAGTGGTCTTTCACAACGGGCGGCTGCGACTTCCAATTCCTGCTGCGCCCTGCAGGGCGCCGCCGCGAAGAGCTCGGCAAGGACAGCGGCAACGACGGCACCGAAAGCGAGGCAGAGGCTGAAGGAAGCGAGTCCGAGGCCCATGCCCATGGCCAAGGATGGCGCTGGTCGTCTCCGCGTCCTGCGCTGCCCCTGTGCGGTAGTCTCCCAACAGCGCGTCTACCTGCGCCGAGGTGTAGTAGGCCAGCAAGGCTGCTGTTATAGCAGCGTCAGTGCCCGCCGTGGAGTAGCAGTCTGCCGTGATGCTCAGCGTGTCGTCGCCGTTGGCCAGCGCAGCAGAGAGAGGAGCCACGAAATGCAGGTTGCGAACGACGTTACTTCCACGAACGAGCTCCCAAGACGTGAAGCCCGCCCAGGCCGGCGCGTTAACAACTCCGCCGCTGCCGGAAAGCTGCAGGGCTGCGAGCTCCGCGAGGATTGCGTCGAGGGCGCTCTGGAGCGTGGTCTCGCTGGCCGAGAGCGCGGCGTTCGTGGCGTATGAGGCCAGCAGCGCGCGTCGGCCTTGGCCCCCTGGAGCGCCGCGATGCTGGCGTCCCGGCTAGCAAGCTGCGCTGCGACGAAGGCCTCGGTGGCGAGACCCAGCAGGGCATTTGCTATCTTGGTGTCTACCTCCAGCGGCGTGTCCAACCCGTCCACCGTGGAGAGCAGGGAGGCCAGCGCGCTTGCGTCCGCCTTGCCGAGGAGGGCGGCGTCCAGGGCTGCCGTGGTGACGGCGTCCAGGAGGGCTGTCGCTATCTTAGAGTCCACCTCCGAGGAAGTGTCCACGGCCGAGACTGCAGGGCGTAAGCAGTCAGGCGCTGGCGTCTGCCTTGGAGGCCTGCAGCCCCGAGATGGAGGCGTCTCGGCTCGCGAGCTCGGAGGCCAGCGCCGCGGCGGTGACGGCCCCCAGGAGAGCGTTGGCCACCTTGGTGTCCACCTCCAGCGGCGTGATCCTCGCCGCTATGTCCAGGGAGTGCTGGTCCACCACCGTCTTGAGGCCGTAGTTGGCGGCCACCGTGGCCAGCGTGGCGTGTTGGCCGAGGCGATGGAGCCGTTCATGGCCGCCGTGGTGCTGTAGTTGGACAGCTTCAGGTCCACGCCGTCCGGGGTGCTCTTCGTGGCCACCACGCCCTCCAGCACGTCGAAGGCCGACTGGTCTGCCTTGTTGGAGAGACCCGTGGTCAGCGAGCTCTGCAGCGCTGCGATGCTGCTTCCGTGCGCGGCCACCTGGCCGTCCGTGGTGGCCAGGGCCGCCGCCGTGGCCAGAGGCGCAATTGCCGGCGCCAGCGCGCTGCTGTCCAGCTTTGAGGCCAGCTCGGCGGTGACTCGGTCGTCCAGGGACTGGATGGCAGCCGCGTTGTTGCCGGAGGCTGCCGTGTTCACCGCCAGGTCAGTTACTTGGGCGTAGGGCGGCAGAGCGAGGGCCAGCTGCCCTGCTCTGACGTGCGTGCCGTCAGTCACCTCTCCGTTGTCCAGGACCTCCGGGATGTTGCCCGTGACAGGTCCTTCAAACATGTTTTCTTAGGAGTAGGTGTTATACGAATTCGTAACGATGGGGCGTTGTACTTTCGCAACGGCCCCCTGAGTCGCTATGGGTCATTCGGGGCCTTCGTAGCGCAGGGTGGTATAATTATATATCACTCGCAACAGCCCCCTACCAGTACGCGAAGTGTGGAATGACGCAGCGTCCGATGGCGTCGGACACTGGGCATGAAGCGAGGTCCTTCATGACGAGACCGGCGAAGGACACTTGTCTCAGCGGCTATGACCTGCGGGGCATTCATGAGCCAACCTTGCCCATTCATGAACCAACCTTGCCCATTCATGAACCAACCTTGCCCATTCATGAGCCATTGATGAATCACCCGGTTCCATTATTGACTCAAACTTGCCAAGAACCGTGTCCTCTCGGAAACTGGGCCGCTTTTGCGCACTTTTCGGCCCCAAAAGAGCGGTGACGAAGCGGTGACATCGTGGTGAGAGCGTTTTTGGGCCAAAAAGTGCCGTTTTGGGACGGTAACAAAAGCCGGCGGGCTGTCGGACCGCGAAAAACCCTGCGGAGAAGGAGCTCGGGAACTGGGCCCGGTTTTGCGCACTTTTGCACCCAAAAAGCGAGCAGGCTTTTCGGGGCAGAAAACGGAATTCGGAGCACGGCGAACGCCTGGAGCCGGTTTTCGGCGGAAAACGAGCGAATTTGGAGGCCCAGGCAGCACTTTTGACGCCTGACACGAAAAAACGCACTTTTCGGAGTTGGCCGTTTTCAGCGCTTTTTGCACCAAAAACGGAGCGGCGACGAAGCGGTGACATCGCTGGTGACAAGTTCAGCTGGTTGGAAAATTATGCAGTTTTGCAGGGTTTGGGGACCAAAAAACCAAAATTGATTGGTTGGTATAAGCTGTCTTTCCTTACTACTCTCAGCACGTGCATCGGCGCGTTGCGCCACACGCAGAACTCTCGCACCTCCTCGGCGGAGATGCCGAGGCCTCCAGTCGTGGCGCAGCATGGCGTCAAAGTCGGCACACACCTCCTCCACGCTCAGCTGCAGCAGCTCGGCGGCTCGGCCAGCTGCCGGGGCACGCAGAGCGGCTTGTCCTCAAAGGCGCTCTGCAGCACGTCCTCCTCACAGCTGGAAGCTCACGCTCCTCAGGCCCCTCATGCGCTGGCGACCTCGGTCCTGGAGTTCCGATACTGCGTGCTCTGGGTGCTGACCACCCAGTGCCCCTCAGGGTCAAGGAAGTAGGTCTCGTCCGAGAGCTGCAGGATGGGGCCGCCCGGGTCTAGCGAGGCCTCCACTTGTTGTTTCACCCGCTGCGCCACCTGCTCCTCCGTGAGGTGTGCCGGGTGCCTCGTCACGCCCCGCTCGTAGCCCGCCCCGGCGTTCCGCCCGCTGCGCCGCCTGCCCCGGATGATCACCGGCACGTGGACCAGGTACTCGTAGTACTTGTCGCGGAAGAAGTCAGCCGGTGCTCTCCGCCCTGCAGGGAGCGCACGAGCTTCTTCTGCCTGTTGCGCAGATGTAGTCGTTGGGCCCCTCGCGGATGAGGGGCTGGTTGTAGTCAAAGTCCTTGCTGGGGGGGCGCAGGCCCAGGTGGGAGTAGTAGTGCTGGCCCGCCCGGGTCAGCTGCCCGTCCGCGCGCGAGAGCACCCCCGGTCCGCGCCGCAAGTTCAGCACGACGGCTCCATCCGCCCCCGTGCGAGCCCGGGCGCCGCCGTCCGCGGCCTCCGTGATCTGCTGTCGTTGTCTCGCCCAACTTGCCATTCTTTTTTTACGGGGCCGGGTTTTTTTTGCCCGGCCGCGCACTCTCCCCGATCATACGTGCCCGTATGGTTGGGGAGAATGGCTGGTTTCGCACGGTTTTGCGCTGAAAAAAATGCTATTACTCCAGCCCGTATATCTATATACGGACAGGAGTAATAGCTTGTTTTGCACGATTTTTGCATGGCATGACATTTGCTTGATTTTGGCATGACATGATTTTTTTGCTTGGTTTCCGCGTGGTTTTTTCATGTCCCGCGCGGGACGACGCCTCTACTGGTGATGCTGGGGGTACGGGGGGGATGCTCTGTTCGCGGCTGCGCACGGATGTCACGTTGATTGTTTGCTTGATTTTGCTTGCTAGGGAGGGTTCCATGTGAACAGTTTTGTCGATCTTCTGAGAGAGGGATGTTCCGCAGCGCATCGGCCTGAATCGGACAGGACAGCAACAGCAACAGCAGTTTTTTCACTAGCTCGGGTAGCGGGCGAAGGAGGTCTCGGGTAGCGGGGCAAGGTCGTCTCGGGTAGCGGGGCAAGGTTTCGGGTAGCGGCAAGGCTTCGGGTAGCGGGGCAAGGCTTCGGGTAGCGGGGCAAGCAGGAGGTCTCGGGTAGCGGGGCAAGGTCTCGGGTAGCGGGGCAAGGCTTCGGGTAGCAGGGCAAGCAGGAGGTCTCGGGTAGCGGGGCAAGGTCTCGGGTAGCGGGGCAAGGCTTCGGGTAGCGGGGCAAGGAGGTCTCGGGTCTCGGCTCGGGCATCAGCAGCAGCATCAACAGCAGCATCAACAGCAGCATCCACAGCAGCATCAACAGCGCCCGGCGCGCCCGGCATCCGGCCATGAGTGGAGCTGGCGGAGTGGCGGAGGACGTTCGGAGTTTTTTTTTGTGCCGTTTTTTTTGGTGCGTTGCTGTCTTCTGTCAGGAGGAGTGCTGGGGGTGGTGGGAGCCGCCCAAGGCCCGGTTTGCCCTCGCCTTTTTTTCTTTTTTTCACGCCTGTCAGGAGTGGGACGGGTGCGGCGGCTCGGCCGGCTGGGGCGGCGGCTGGGAGGACGGCCGAGGGTTTTTGGGGAGGGTTTTTTTTCCGTGCCCGCCAGGAGGCGGCTTGGGGGGCGAGCCGCAGGCGCGTTCTTCGTCGTTCGCTTTTTTTTTCTCGGTTTTTTTGCGTCGCTTGTGGAGGCCTCCGCCCTCCAAGAGCCGCCGCGAGGCGGAGTACAACTCCGCCAAGGCGCGTTTTTTTCCTTCATTTTTCCCTTTTTTTCCGCTCGCCTGGCAGGACCGCGCACGCGTCGAGCTCGCCGTCAAGGCGCGTTCTTCGTCGTTCGGACGCCGGCCTTTTTTTTTCCTGGCAGGACGAGAAGCTCAACGCCGCGGAGACCCGCGCTTCCGTAGCGGAAGCGCGGGTCTCGGTCCTGGAGGAGGAGAAGGCGCGACCCTTTTTTTTCGGGGTTGGGCGGGACCCGCAAACCCGTTTTGCAGGCGGCGTTGATGAAGGAGCTCGCCTCGCAGGCGCGTTTCCCTTCCTTCTTTTCCCCCCCTTTTTGGGGGGTTTTTCCTCCTGTCAGGCCACTCGCGCGGCGGTGCTCGAGTCCGAGCTGCGGGGCGAGAAAGCCTGGACGCAAGGCTTTCAGGCCCGCTGCCGGGCGTCTTTCCCCCCCCCTGCCCTCCCGTTGCGCCCCGCCAGGCGGATGCCATCGCGCTCCGACGGGAGCTGGAGCAGCTCAAGGCTCATCCGTCGACCGTTGAAATCGATCGGCTTCGCTTTCGTGCCAGGGCTCCGCGTCGGCGCCGCCTCCGAAGCGGGCTTGTGGCGGAGGACCCCCCGCCGTCGTTTTCCCCCTTTTTTTTCGATCGATCCCTCGCAGGACAGTGAGCCCGGCGCGACCTTCGACCTCGGCCTCGACCTGGAGGAAACAGCGCTCGGGCCCGCGGCCTTTTTTTTTTGTTTTTTTCCAGCGCCGAGCGGGCACTTAGGAGTGCCGAGCGGGCACTTAGGCGTGCCGAGCGGGCACAGTGCCGAGCGGGCACTTAAATAAACGTGCCGAGCGGGCACTCTAGATTAGGAGTAGGCAGTGCCGAGCGGGCACTTTAGGTTAGGAGTGCCGAGCGGGCACAGTGCCGAGCGGGCACTTTAGGGGTAGGAGTGCCGAGCGGGCACGGTGCCGAGCGGGCACGTAGGATAGTACGGATTCACCCAACGGCCCAACGGGCCTTAGTACGAGTTCGCCCAACGACCCACAGTACTGGCTTGCCCAACGGGCCTTAGTACGAGTCGACCCTTAGTACTGACTTGCCCAACGACCCATAGTACTGGTTCGCCCAACGACCCCTTAGTACGGGTTCGCCCAACCTCGTTTTGATACTTGCCGACGGATGCGATTTCCTCCGGATTTTTCGGATCTCTTTAGGCTGACAGCAACCAGCCGAGGACTGAGACAACTGGGATGGGCCTGAGACATCCGCTGAAACATGAACAGATGTGTGTAGGGGGATGTATGGAAAGAGGCACAGGGAGAGGGAGCTCGGAGTTTTTTTAAGCCCTTATAGGAACCTATAGGAACCTATAGGAAACCTATAGGAAACCCCATATAGGAAACCCATAGGAAGCCCTCTTCTCCTTTTCCTATGGACTTCCTATGAGTTTCCTATGGGTTTCCTATAGGTTTCCTATAGGTTCCTATAGGTTCCTATAAGGGCCCCTCAGGCAGGTGCCTGGCGGGTTTGGCTTGGTCCGCCCAACGGGTCGTGACACCCAGCCAGACGAAGGGTGCCGGGAGCTTGGCCTTTTTTGCACCCTTATAGGAACCTATAGGAACCTATAGGAAACCTATAGGAAACCCATAGGAAACTCATAGGAAGTCCATAGGAAAAGGAGAAGAGGGCTTCCTATGGGTTTCCCATGGGTTTCCTATGGGTTTCCTATAGGTTTCCTATAGGTTCCTATAGGTTCCTTTGAGGGTGCAAGCCGCCTCAATCCAGACAGGGGCATCGGACATCTTCTCAGGCGGGCCACCCTGCTAGAATGGACGATGTGGGGCTGGATGGGGCCGCTGTCCGGCGCTTACTTCTGTTTGAGACGTGCTTGGCCTCTTGACGAGGAACTGCATTGGCGTTGGGCAAGTGGACGCAACGTGAAGCATTTGGCCCGAAATCCCTGATCTTCTGAGCCTCACCAATTCGTCATCGATCATAGACTCTCAATCCATGGAATGCCCAACCTACTCGGCGTGGAGCCCGGAGGAGGCCGAGCACGCGATGCAGGGCATCGGCAACTGCGACGACAGGTCCGCGTACTTGCAGCTCTGCGCGGACCTCGAGAACTCGACCGAGGGCGGGAACACAGCCCTTGCCCTGGTGGAGCCTCGCCACCCTCTCTGGCAGCTGCGGATGATGAGCATCCGCTCCATTCTTGGCGTCGGCCCGGATGCCGGTGTCGAGGAGATCACGTCGGAGGCTCTACGCCATCTACCACCCGGACAAGGGCGGCAGCCACGAGGTCTTCACCCACTTGCAAGAGAGAGTGGATGCTCTCCTGGAGGAGTGCCGCCGTGAAGAGCGCCTGCAACCTGCTCGCGTACGGCAACGGCCTCGCCGACTGGCGCAAGGCGAACCGGCTGGCGGGCATCCCACCCGCGCTACAGGCCCTCAAGGACGAGCTCGCGACCACTCGGACGCACATGGCGTCGCACGCCCCCCAGTCGTGGAAGGATGCTGTCAGGGATCGGAAGCACCCCGAGCTGACGCTGGGGAGTTTGGTGTGCCAGAAGGGAGAGCGTGCCGACCTCGACGCCCTGGGGCGCATGATCCCGGACGTGACGATCCACGGCTGGCTGGGAGACAGCATCCTCGTCTCCCCCTCCCCTCGTTTGGCTCACGTCTGCGCCCAGGCCCGTGCCGTCGGCATCTACGTCACCCTGAAGACGTTTCCGGCCGACTTGGAGGGGTACCTGAACGTGATCCGCGGCTTCGGCGTGCATCACGACGGGACGCCCATGACCGCTCGGCAGAGGCGGAGGAACGCCGCACGGGCCTACGCACGGCGGTGGTTGGACCTGAAGGAAGATGAGGGCCGCGAAGGGCCGATGCCCCCGATGCCGCACCTGGATTTCGCCGTCTGTGTCAAAGGCGAGCTCCCGCGCCAGTACAACTACGCCTCCAAGGAACTGGAGTTCTTCAACGCGAACGCGGGCGTGTGGATGCACACCGGCGGGCAGGCGTACTGCCGCGGCGAGCTCTTGAAAGACGCCCTCTGCAAGGTGCTGCGCACACCCCGGTGGGGCGTCGACAAGGACGGCAAGACCCGGCTGCTCCCGGGCGACGACCCTCTCTTCCACACGGCCCCGGTCCTCTCGGCTGTCGGAGGCATGCTGGACAAGGTGACTCCTGATCTGTCCCTGCCGGATTTGGACGACAGCGGCAACCCGTTGATGCGGCGCCTCGTCAACTTCAAGGGGCTCCGACCCGCCTCACGTCACGGCCGCCAGCACTGACGAGGAGCTGCTGAATGCCCTCGCGATGCGCGTGCGGACCACCACTACTTCGCACCTCGCGCCTGGTCCCCAGGAGCTTTGAGGAGTACAGACACCCGGAGCGCTTGGAGCTCGCCAGGGCCGTGTTGGAGGCGATGCAGGCCTTGAGGCCGTCGCGGCCCCCGAGGGCCCCGCGCCCGTCATGTGCCTTCCAGAACACGTGAAGGCGCGGCTGGAGGCCTGCTCTCACAACCACCCCGCATTCCGGAAGATCATCTACGAGGGCGAGCCGGTGGTGGGCCGTTCACGGAGTTCGCCAGCTACCTGGATGACGGCCAGGGATCGACAGGGAAGGGCACACTACGGGAGCTGTGCGAGGAGTGCCTGGGCCCCTTCAACGGCGGCAGCCAGCGGGGATACGTGGCGGTCATGACACAGGAGGCGCTGGTCGTCCAGAAGACCGAGAAGCCCCGCGAGCAGCTGGCGAACCTCGAGGGGTGCAAGCTGGCGTTCGTGGACGATTTCAAGCCCACCCAGGACCTGTCCGGCGCCGTGCTGCGCCAGATCAGCGGGGGCAACAACTTGACCGCGGCGAGGAAGTTCAAGGGCGAGAACGTTTTCAAGTTCCACGGCATGTTGATGATCTGTGCCAACGGGCTTTGGAGGTCCGACGAGGAGTGGAAGGGCGCGGATCGCCGCCGGTTGACCGGCCTGCCCTTCCAGGTCGAGTTTGTGGACCAGCCGCACGGGCCGAACCAGAGCAAGAAGGACAGCTCCGTGAAGGAGAACATCAAGTCCTACTTTCCCGAGTTCTGGTTCCTGATGCGCGTGCTGTGGCTCTCCGCCAAGCCGTTCCCCCGCAGCGACCACATCGAACCCCGGCACAGCAGGACGATCGGCATGGTGCAGGACCTGCTGAACTTCGGCCGCTCCCCCGCGGATGTGCCGGACAGCGAGCCCGGGATCTTCGTGAGGGAATGCCTCGCGCAGTACCACCCCTCCAAACAGAAGCCCAGCACCTGCGGCGAGATCGAGGAGGCCCTTGCGATCCGGCTGCAGGTGGAGCCGAGCAAGGCTCGGGAGCTCCTGAGGTCCGCGCTCGAACCGCAGAGGGGGTACGCCCTTGTCGCACGCGGAGGGCGCCGCAGGACCTCCGTCAACGTCTACAAGCTCGACGGCGCCGTGATGACCCTTTGTGGGCGGTGAGTTTCACATCCGCACAGAATCCGTACAGACCCAAACCCGCACAGATCCGAATCCGTACAGAGAGAAAAACAACGCCTGGTGCTCTTGCGAATCCAGCATGCGTCAAAGGCGCTCAGGTCCCAGACCAGCTGTTTCCCTCCCGAGGCCGGTGCCTTGCATCCTCGTGGCCTGGGTCTGAGTTTCAGGCAGCCTTATAGGAACTTATAGGAACCTATAGGAAACCTATAGGAATCCCATAGGAAACCCGTAGGAAGCCTGTAGGAACAGGGCAAGAGAAGGAAGATGAGTCTTCCTACAGCTTTTTTTGATTTCCTACATGTTTCCTACAAGGTTCCTATAGGTTCCTATAGGTTCCTATAAGGACCCAACAACCCTCGGACTCACTGCCATGGTTTGATACTGGTCCGCCCAACGGGTACGGGGGGTTCGTTTTTTAAGCACTGGTCTGCTCAACGGGTCATGACCCAACCAGACGAAGGGTGTCGGGAGCTCGGAGCTTTTTTGGGCCCTTATAGGAACCTATAGGAACCTATAGGAATCTTCTAGGAAACCCATAGGAAACCCATAGGAAACCCATAGGAAACTCATAGGAAACCTGTAGGAAGCCCTCTTCTTCTTTTCCTATGGCCTTCCTATGGGTTTCCTATGAGTTTCCTATAAGATTCCTATAGGTTCCTATAGGTTCCTATAAGGAGCCCCAACAACCCTCGGACTCACTGCCATGGTTTGATACTGGTTCGCCCAACGCGTTGGAGTTTGATACTGGTCCGCCCAACCCGTTTGGTTTGCCGAGGACCCCAAACCCTAAAGGGACATTTGTGCGGTTTTGCGCAACAAAAATGCTATTCTTCCAGGGTGGATGTGTATGTCCACCCTGGAAGAATAGCTCGTTTTGCACGGTTTTGCGCTACAAAAAGCTATTAGCCCAGTCCGCGTATCTGAATATACACCCTGGGCTAATAGCTTTTGCACGTTTTTTTTGCGAGCACCCCAAACCCTAACCCAAAAAGGAGCTGAGCAGGCTCCGGGAATTCTCCCAGCATGTCTCAAAACCTTTTTTTCTCCCAGTTTTTTCGCTCGACCTGGATCAGTCAATTCCGCCTGAGCCTGATCAAAGTTTTTTTTGCGCCAAAAGGGGCTTGCTTCAAGCGTCGTCCGTCCAGGAAATGACCTCGTCCTGCGAAGGATTCGAAGTCTAAAACGCTGCGTGCAGGCGTGTGGCTGCAAAATAATGACCCCTAGATACGCGCCGCAATTTGGCTCCAGGTTGCATTTCAAGCGATGTCAAGCTTTGCCAAAGGAACCCCTTTTCCCTTTTTTTCGGGGACCCCTTTTTTTTGGACCCCTTGTTTTCTTTTTTTTTGTTTTTTCTTAGCCCTGCAAAGGTTGGCTCGCTTGAAATGCAACCTGGAGCCAAATTGCAAGCATATCTAGGGGTCATTATTTTGCAGCCACACGCCTGCACGCAGCGTTTTAGACTTCGAATCCTTCGCAGGACGAGGTCATTTCCTGGACGGACGAGTGCTAGGGGCCTCTCGGGTAGAATAGAATCCATTTGGGAAACGCCCT
>CAUJNA010000401.1:0-241058 GCA_963377175.1 Effrenium voratum | reverse complement strand
CAGAGACACAGAGACACAGAGACACAGAGACACAGAGACACAGAGACACAGAGACACAGAGACACAGAGACGCAGAGACACAGAGACACAGAGACACAGAGACACAGAGACGCAGAGACACAGAGACACAGAGACACAGAGACACAGAGACACAGAGACACAGAGACACAGAGACACAGAGACACAGAGACACAGAGACACAGAGACACAGAGACACAGGGACACAGAGACACAGAGACACAGAGACACAGAGACACAGAGACACAGAGACACAGAGACACAGAGACACAGAGACACAGAGACACAGAGACACAGAGACACAGGACACAGAGACACAGAGACACAGAGACACAGAGACACAGAGACACAGAGACACAGAGACACAGAGACACAGAGACACAGAGACACAGAGACACAGAGACACCGAGACACCGAGACACCGAGACACCGAGACACCGAGACACCGAGACACCGAGACACAGAGACACAGAGACACAGAGACACAGAGACACAGAGACACAGAGACACAGAGACACAGAGACACAGAGACACAGAGACACAGAGACACAGAGACACAGAGACACAGAGACACAGAGACACAGAGACACAGAGACCCATAGACACAGAGACACAGAGACACAGAGACACAGAGACACAGAGACACAGAGACACAGAGTCACAGAGACACAGAGACACAGAGACACAGAGACACAGAGACACAGAGACACAGAGACACAGAGACACAGAGACACAGAGACACAGAGACACTGAGACACAGTGACACAGAGACACAGAGACACAGAGACACAGAGACACAGAGACACAGAGACACAGAGACACAGAGACACAGAGACACAGAGACACAGAGACACAGAGACCCAGAGACACAGAGACACAGAGAGACAGAGACACAGAGACACAGAGACACAGAGACACAGAGACACAGAGACACAGGGACACAGAGACACAGAGGAACAGAGACACAGAGACACAGAGACACAGAGACACAGAGACACAGAGACACAGAGACACAGAGACACAGAGACACAGAGACACAGACAGAGACACAGACACAGACACAGACGCACACACACACACACACACACACGCAGACAGACACACCCGGACACACACCACAGACAAAGACATAGACACACACACACGCAGAGACACACAAACACACAGACACACACACAGACACGCAGAGACACAGACACACAGACAGGGATAGAGACTCAGACACAGACACAGACGCAGACGCAGATGCAGACGCAAACACGCACCAACGCGTCAGCGTCAAACCCAGATATGGGCAAACTGTTTCCCTTCCCTTCTTGCAGGGAAGAGCTGCATCGCCTCGAATTCAATCGTGGCTTCCAGATTTGAAGGCTTGACTTTTCAGGCTCAAAGGCACAGCCTGAGAGACCTTGCCATGAAGTTTACCAAGAAGGCTGTAGGCGCGGGTTTGCAACTGCTGGTGTTCTTAGTCAGCAGGAATGTCAGTCTCACCCGTCCCTGGCAAGGTACTGGGAAAGCAAATTTTCCCGTGCAGTATGACCTGAGTGGGAGGGTGGAGGTCATTGTGAAGGGTTCGAAGACACAAGTAATTGGTGATTGCGCATTCTTCCTTTTGCGGACTTCGTGGACTAAGTTTCTTGTATGCCCTGAGCTTACGTGCGCGTGCGCGACGCTATTCGTCCGTGGTCGTGCTCCAAGGCCTTGTCGCGGCGTTCCCTGTCGGCAGAAGCAGGTTTCCGAACCTGTCACACTTTCTCATGCGAACAGATTGCTGATGGAGCGTAGCTGAGGTACCTTATTTTGATTTCACTTTTTGCGTTTCCTGGTCAGCAAGAAGTACTGCTTGTGGGAAGCATTTGTGGCAAATGCTTTGCGGCGCCGAACCTAAGGCTCTTGTACCTGGCAGAAGCTGACGGCATATTGTGTCTAGTCAAGGATGAGCCGTGCGACTTTTGGGACGCATTGAACTTGTCTGTGCATAGCATGTCGACGATTGGCTTTGGCTCCATTGTCCCGCACAGTGCTCTTGCAAACACTGCAGTTGCCGTCGAGTTCTGGATCGCAGTTCTTATGGGGGCAGCAGCCGGTGGACTGCTCTTCTCCCGAGTCAGCACCGCCAGCAGCCGAGTTGCATTCTCGAGCGTGGCCTTGGTGACCAACATCCGTGGCTGCCCGACAGTCACCATGCGCATCGTCAATGAACGACCGTTCAGCGCGTTGTTTGACGTGACCTGCCGCGTCAGTGCCTTGGTGAAGGACCCCAAGGCCGGGATGCGGATCCTGGTCCCATGCGAGCTGGAGCGAAGCACGAATATGATGTTCCGAGCGGCGCTTGGCCCAGCGATTGTTTGAACGTGTTGCGAGCCACGCAAGCCATATTCAGCCTGTCGCGCTGAGGTGTGGAACATTTTGCACCGCTTGGACGAGAAGAGCCCACTGCATGGCCTTGACGAGAGCAACTTCGAAGACAAGTTCCTTGCCTTTGTGGTGCAGATTGAGGGTACCGATCAGACCTACATGCAGAAGGTCTTTGCCAACAAGTGCTACTACCCCACAGACTTTCGCTTCAACGAGTCCTTTGCCGACATCATGACGATGGGCATGAACACCATCACGGTAGACTTGAACGGGCTCAGCACCACTCAAAAGGTTGCCGAACCCTCCAAGCGATTGAGCTTTCTCAGGGCAAACACATTTTCGCCAGAGGAGGCAAGCAAGATGGCTACCTTCAGGGTGCAGGAAAAAGACGAGGAACTGGCGAAGGACAAGCAGGCGGATGCATCTACCAGAGCCAATTCCCCCAGTGAGGAGGAATGCCTGGACGAGGATCGCCACATCTTCTCCACAATTTGAGTTTCCGTAGGCCAGGAATGGCTCGTCACAACGTGGTGTGCTTCTTGGGAGGGTTCCCTTTCTAGTTTGGTTGAAGGGCAACCGGGAAGGAACACCTGCCGGTTTTGACTTTGCTTTCTGAGCCAGAAATAGCATTCCATCAGCGCCTGGTTTCGAACCAACCCTTGAAGTGCAACCTTTGAACTCTGTGCATACCATGTGTTTTGACAGGTGGGTCGGGGAACGCTCCTCAACACTGCTGAGGCCTCACGGGATCCGTCCCCTAAAAAGGAAGTGGCAATGCGCCCCTGTTATTTTGGGGTCTTGTTGGGCTTAGGCATCTCTTCTATTCCCTGTAGAAGCAACAGATGACTGTTTTGCTTCAGCTGCCCATCGCAAGATTGATAAAGCATGGCAACCCCCCCCCCCCAAGGCCCGAAGCCCTAGGCTGAATCAAACCAGCCAAGCGTTGAGTCCCCGAAGAACCTGTTATTCTTTACTTTCTAGGATCTCCGTTGCAGCCAGGGCCGTTTCACTTTGCTCATGATGACGACCTGGTGAACCATGCGGCGACTACTAGATTGGGCCATGTTCATTTATTAAAGTGCCTTGGCTCACCATGCTTCAGTCGCAATCAGTTCGCCTTCAAAGGAACTAGCAGCAGTCTGAAGTAGTCTCCTGCATGTTCCTGGGCCGTGCGCGTTTGCATGAGTCATGTGGTCTCCAATTGTTATGGTCGTGTTGTTTGGATCTTCTCACTTCTTGGCGGGGCCTGCAGGCGATCATGTATTTGTGCGCCCGGAAGTTGGGCGAGATGCTCACGCCTTCACTGGCCTCCTGGCTTTCTTCGATAGCTTCCTCCGAAGGAGAGATTGTTTTTTCTCACGAAAGCCGTGCCGTGGCCTGATGCTGGCGCCGTAAATCTGATGGATTGGTTTAGCGCGCGCTGGCCCAGGCTTCAACGCACGCACTTTTTTTTGTTGCAGCTAGTTTGGTAATTATTCGCTGCCCTGGCCGAAAGGCCGCAAGCGAAGCCACTTCAGGCGACTCCTATGGGTTGCAGGTGTTGAGGCTTGGATGCGGAGCAAAATTGGTTCAGCTTCGTTGAGTGGAGTGAGGGGCTGAAGAATGCATTCAAGGCATGCTTAGCATGGTCAGCAACATTCCATCAGAGGGTCGCGTGCCCCCCTCGACTACGCTGGATTGCGTAAGCAAAAGCGACCTGCGTTGCTTTCATCTCGGTCGTTTGGTTGTTTGTTTGGTTAGTTGCTTGGTTGTTTGTTTGGTTAGTTGTTTGTTTGTTTGTTTGTTTGTTTGTTTGTCTGTTTTTGTTTTTGTTTGTTCGTTTGTTTGTTTTTTTGTTTGTTTGTGTGTTTGTTTGTTTGTTTGTTTGTTTGTTTGTTTGTTTGTTTGTTTGTTTGTTTGTTTGTTTGTTTGTTTGTTTGTTTGTTTGTTTGTGTGTTTGTATGTTTGTTTGTTTGTTTGTTTGGTTTGTTTGTTTGCTTGTTTGCTTGTTAGTTTGGTTCGGTGGTGGTATGTTTATTTGGTTCGGTGGCTCTGTGTTTGTTTGTTTGTTTGTTTGTTTGTTTGGTTAGTTTGTTGGCTGGTTGCCTGTTGTTTGATTGGTTGTTTGGTTGGTTGGTTGGCTGGCTGGCTGGTGAGTTGTTTTTTTGGTGGGTTGGCTGGCTGGTTGGTTAATGGTTTGGTTGGTTTGGTTGGTTCGTTGGTTGATTGGTTGGTTGGTTGGTTGGTTGTTTGGTGGGCTGGTTGGTCGCGTCGCTTGGTTGTTTGGTTGCTTGTTTACTTGCTTGGTTTGCTGGTTGGTTGTTTGGTTGTTGGCGTGCTTGCCTTCTGGTTTGGTTGGTTGGTTGGCTGGGTGAGTTTTTTTTTTGGTGGGTTGGTGGGTTGGTGGGTTGGTGGGTTGGTGGGTTGGTGGGTTGGTGGGTTGGTTGGTTCGTTGGTTGGTTCGTTGGTTGGTTGGCTGGTGAGTTGTTTGTTTGGTGGGTTGGCGGGTTGGTTGGTGGGTTGGTTGGTTAGTTCGTTGGTTGGCTGTTCCGTTGATTAGTCGGTTGACTGGCTGGCTGAGTGGTTGGTTGTTTGGTGGGTTGGTTGGTGGCTTGGTTGTTTGGTTGTTTGGTTGCTTGCTTGCTTGCTTGCTTGCTTGCTTGCTTGCTTGCTTGCTTGCTTGGTTTGTTGGATAGTTGTTTTGGTTCGTGAGCGTTTGGCTGGTTGGCTGGCTTGCTGGCTGATTGGTTGGTTGGTTGTTTGGTTGGATGGCTTTTGTTTTTGCATTTATGTTGGTTCGGCCCGTTGCTTTTGGTTGGTTTGTTGCACGTGTGTTTGGTTGGTGGGTTTGTGCGTTGGGTTGTTTGGCTGTTTGTCTTTCGGTTGGCTGTTTAGTTGGTTGTGCAGCTGGTTAGTTTGTTGGTTTGCCTGCTTGTTTGGTTGGCGGTGTTGCGCGATTGGTTTGTCTGGCTGGATGGCTTGCCGGCTGGCTGGCTGGCTGGCTGGTTGGTTGTTTGTTTGTTTGTTTGTTCGTTCGTTCGGTTGGATGTTTGTGCATATTTGTTGGTTAAGCTGTTTGGTTGTTTGGTTTGTTGCGCGGCTGTTTGGTTGGTGGATTTGTGCCTTTGGCTGTTTGGTTGTTATTCTTTTGGTTGGCTGTTTGGTTGTTTGTTCAGCTGGTTGGTTTGTCGGTTGGCCAACTATTTTCTTGCTGTTTGCTGGTTTGCTTGCTTGTTTGGTTGGCGGGTTTGCGCGGTTTGGTTTGTTTGGCTGGCTGCCTGATTGGTTGGTTGGTTGGTTGGTGTGTTGTTTCTCGTTTGTTTGGTTGTTTGGTCGGTTGCTGGTTGGTTGGCTGATTGCGTGTGATTTAGCATTTGTTTGGGTTGTTTGGGTTGTTTGGTTGGTTGGTTGGTTGGCTGTTAGGATTTTTGTGGATTTGTTGTGCGTTTGGTTGGTTGTGGTTTGATTGGCTGTGAGGGGCACTGCACCCAGCGCACGGCTAAACGGGGACTTCTGGGAGACTGTCAGGCTGCATGGTCTCTTCTTGCGCATACTGACTTGGGATACTGAAATTGCTCATGGCTTGGCACCTGAGTAGCCGTGGGGACGCAAGGCAGCATGGTACGGACGGAAATTCGGCAAGATAGAAGCCGCCGAGAAAGATAAAGATCGTCAGTCATCAGTCCCAAGCACCTCAAAACGCTGGACCACCGCGAGCTAGTCGACGAACCCACGACAGAGAGGGCTACTTCGAGCAAAGACCGTGAGCAGCGAGTGCGAGACGCATTTCCCTTCTAACCAACAAAGCGTGTCACAGTCAGATGCAAGTGCGACCCAATCCAGCCGGTGTGAATTTGCGGCGAAAGCAAGGATGAGAGCAACGTAAAGGCCCAAAAGCAAGCAAGAAGGTTGGTGAAAGAAAGCGCGACGGACCACAGCCAAATAGGTTTGAAGAGCCTCCCAGGAAAACCCTCACTTTCTTGGTCTCGCAGACAGTCACGCTGCTCTCCCAGGTGCTGAGTTGAACTCCCTGCGACACTCCTTGCGCGGCCGGTGTTGCGTTCTTGGTGCCACATTCCTTTCTTGTTTCCCCAAGCTGCTCGAATGCTGACAGCACGCGAGTCGTCAGAGAGAGAGAGAGAGAGAGAGCACGCAGTGGGGTTTCAGTTGCCTAGAAGGAAGGAAGGTATGACAATGTCACAGGCAGATTCCAAGATTAGCACGTTTTTGCCTATGACTCTGAGCTTACTGAATTGCAGGCGCGAGCGAAAGTTGAATTCGGCGGCGAGCACTTCATGAGCTGCCTCTCGCGAACGGCTGCTCAAGCGTCAGCAATTCCGAACACAGCAGTGCCAAAGCCGAAAGCACGCCCAGAAACTCGCAAAGCATCAGGCGCGCAGCTTCCGAAGCAAGCGAACAAGACGCGCGGTGTCAAGCTACAGCCAACCATTCGTGTGGGACGTTGGGTTGCCAAACTAATGCTTGAGGAAAAGCTGGTAGAAAAGCCAGCCATGGAGGGCATCGAAGATCTGCGGCCCACTCCTCCGGGCTCTGCCCGCACCTGGACCTGGGGCGTTTTCGCGCAAGCCTGGGCTACCATGCGCCTTGGATCAAGGGGTTTTGAAAATGACATTTTGAAATGACAACCAAATGGTGTCCACCACTTGGAGAAATTCCCAAATTCAACCAGCACAAGAAGGCGCTCTTGTTTCCTTTGCCATTCCGCAGCCCCCCCGCTCGCCTTGATGCGCGCTTTTTGGTGGGGTGCTGTTTACTCCCAGTAGCAAGCTCATGGGGGTGGCGCTTCCCCTGCAAATTAAGGATGCCTTGAAGATGGGTTGCACCATCTCTAGTCAACCAGAGAGGCGCGCCCTTTCCGACCGGGGGCGCGCCCTCTGCCAGCAATCATGACAAGGGGCAAACCCTCCTGCGCACTTCCACGATTGTGAACATCTCCTTGGAACGTCTTCAGAAGCACGAACAAACACACAACCAAACGAAGCAAGCAAGCAAGCAAGCAAGCAAGCAAGCAAGCAAGCAAGCAAGCAAGCAAGCAAGCAAGCAACCACGCACACACGCACACACGCACACACGCGCTCACGCGCGCATGCACGCAAGCAAACGAGCAAGCAAACATATAGACCAGTGCCCCCAGACTAAGATCCCCAACTAACTGCTTTTTGGACAGCACGCACATTGAAAAAAGACCGTGGTTGTCTCCCGGCTTCACAAATCCCAGAAAGGATGGTGAATTCGGGCACCTTCTCCAGCGGCGCAGCTCTGCTTAGTCTGGGCCTCTCTGTGCCGGAGACGCTTCTGGCGCAGAGCTGTGGCGCAGTGATTCTGTTGGCGGGGCTGATCCTCAATGCCTCCGCCGGCGTGAAGTGACTTGGAGACGTCGATTTGGGCGTGTTTTTGGAGTTGGCGCCCTTTTTTAGGATGCTTTCACAGATTTACAATTTGGAGGGTGCCAGTCCGTTTTGGAGGTTTGCAAGGGCCACCGAAAGTAAATACAGCGTCTTAGGTGGCTCCCAAAAATTGACGCAGACCCATAACTGCCATATGCTTTTTTGGCGTCGCTGCCTTTTTGGAGGTTTTGAAGGGAAGCCAAAAATATATCCAGCAGTCAATATTGAGACAAACCCATTCGGGTGTGGATTTCAATCGGGGGGACCCTCTGGAGGTGGGGATTCGTGTCCCCATTCGTGTCCAACCACTTTCCTTCTGAGAATTTATGGCCATATGGGTATGCGTCAATATCAGGACGTGGACTCCAAACATGCTGGTGTTCCTTTGAGTTTCCCCACCCAATCTGAACAAGGTTCCCTATGGCCCCTCAAACCGACTCGTATTCTCGGTGGCGTTAGGGCCGCTGCGAATTGAAATCTTTTGGTTGGGGAGAGAATGCCGTCAGATGAGAGAACGCCGTCAGACCTGCCCAAACGTTTGAAAATTATGTTGGTAGAGCCGAGCATAAACGGGATCTGCTCGCGTCAGAAGTCCGGCCCTGTTGCCTGTTGCCGTTTGCCCTTTGGTTTCTCCCTTCAAAGCTAAGCCGGGTAAACCCTCAAACCACTTACTAACTTTGCCCCAAGTCAAAGGGGGCAACTGAGCTGAGGTACGGCATTCCTTTCCCCGTCTTCGCGCGCAGTTCCTTTGGAAGCGGCGGAGCCCATTTTTGCACCTTGTCTCGCGGAGCCGTTGCGATCATGTGGCTCTCCTTCCAATGCCGCTGGTGCTGAATAAACCATATAGTTGTATTGTCCCCTTCAAAATAACAAATGTTTCTTAATTCCAGCTAGCTATTTCCAGCTAGCTATTTTTTGAAGACCCCTTCAAGCTCAAGGCTGGCAGGGTGTGCTTGGCATCCACGCCGCCTTGGGCCAGGTGGTTGGCAGGGCCCGGCTGCGCAGCTGGGGACGACTTGGAGAGCACCTGGATGTGGCAACGCGACATAGTTGGCCTTTCATGTGATTAAACAAACCACGGTTTACGCAAGGACCCGGTCCAAGTGAAGAAGAATGGGGTTGGGACCTCAAGACCAAACTTGGTCGCGTGCAGTTATTTCGCCCCTCAGATTGCGAGTAATTTTTGGCTTGGGTTGATGGCTTGCGCGTTTGGAACTTTGGTTCTTGTCAAGGGTAAATAGAAAGCTACAACCCCGTCTCCAAACCACCAAGGGCAAGCTCATTCGGAAAGAGAGACCTTGAATCATGCTTGAACACCTTCGCATTCATTAGATCCATCCCACATAGATTATTCAAACAACGCATCTATCAGAAGATGTTTAGATTTAAGCCACTTCGTTGGTCAGAGCAGCCCAGTTTCGAACTGCCGTGTGGAAACGTGCATGCACAACCACGTTTTTCCGGCACAACTGTGAAAGGGAGTGCAAGTACACTTACGGGGCCAGCTTGCCTTCAAACCATTTGGAAGCCCCCTAAAGGGTCTGCAAGGCTCCTCAAGGTACCTCCGCCCTATGAACACCCCCTCTTGTTGGAGAACAAAACCAACCGGCAGAAGGTAGAACAGTGCGTCTGGCTGAGGCCAAGCTTGTCATTTTATTGCTGTATTTGGGGCTGCATGCCGTGCTCATCCAGCTGGGCCCCGCCAAGCTCAAGCGCTGCATCTCTTCAGTGCTGCCCTTCATGGTGATGGGCATCCTAGGTATCGCCGTGTGGCCTAGCAGAATGATTGACCCCGACATGTGAAATGTCTGCTCCCCCCGCGGCTTTTGTTCATTTACATGCTGATTTACGTTTCTCTTAGGGGTCCGGGCATACCACAAGGAGCCCCTTCATAGGGATTCGTTTGGACTTCGGATCAACCCTTCAGGGCCCACTGGCTGTCAAATGGCCTCCCCTAGCTATTGGTTTAAACAATTTGGATATTTGTGTTTCCCATTATTTTTGGATCCTTTTGCTCCAGGCTCAAACCATAAACCCGACTTGTTTTCTGGAAATGTAGCTCACCTTTTTGTGGTGATGGTCTGCCTTGAAAGTCAACCATGCGTTTTGAGGATGCCCCAATCAAAGTTTGTTGAGTTGTCCACTCTCTTTTCCGGGAGTATTTGGGTTTCCGCAAACCACCTCCTGTTTTTGGCGGGGTGTCTTTCCCTTGAACGGGAAGCACGTGTGGGCGAGTCTCGCATGAAAACTAGACCCAATTCGGTCTGTCCTCTGCGCATGTGTGTCTTTTGCGTGCTGCAACAACGCACCCCGTCGAAATCAACCCACGCCACCGGGCAATACACTTTTCTTTCCTGCAGACCTGGCCAGCAAGGTGGGCCGCCTTCCTGTGCCCCGTGCAGGACGTAGACCGCGAGGGGAGCGTGCAGACCGGCTCGTTCAACCATGACGCTCAAAATGGTGGTTTGTCCCCTTTGGTTTGTCTTTGAAGCAACCTAAACAAGCGGGCGTCCTCAAGCAAAGCGACACCCACTTCTTGCTGCCCAGGGGAATCCGCTCAAAGCCTATGCGCGATTCACAACGAAGCAAAGACACGCCCAAGCAGGAACACGCCACCCCACTCCCCACTTCACCGATTCGCCCTCGCTCAATAGCGAGCGAGGAGGCGCTGGTCGCTGCAGAGGAGTCGACCCCCGAGAGCATCGGCTCTAAGTCCATCGCCTTCTTCGCAGCGATGAACTCCTCCATCGGAGCCTCGATGCGGCCGAAACGGAACGAGACACCCGGGGGTACCCAGTTGTTGTCGTGGCCTTTTTTGTTGTTAAGTTGACCCATTGGTTGTCCTTTTCCCCCCAAGATAGCAGATTTTTGTGTGGGCGCATGTCCTAAAAGAGGGGAATTGGAACATGGGTTTCCAAAGCCATCCCAAAAAGAGACCAACCACTCAAGAAAGACGCCACCATATTGTTCCAGCAACAACTTCTCGAACCCAGGGACCTGGTCCACGCTGGTGCTGAATGTTTGCGATTTGAGCCGCTTCTCTCCCACTCAGAAGGACCAGGCAGGATTTCACATCGCAATAGGGTTGGGACCCCTTTTGGTTGGTTGTGCTTTCGAGCCCAAAAGGGAACCAACCAACCAAAGGGTGAGCAGAAGGGAAGTCCAAAAAAGCTGTTGATGTCGGACTGGAGCCTATAGTCCATTTTATGGGTCCGGAACATGGGCGAGCCAACGAGCCCTGCCTGTTCCACTAGAGGAAACAGTTGTAACTTTGACCATGGCTCAATCAGCGGCGATCAAAATCCTTGAAGAAACTTTGTCTTAAAGCGCCAAAATGGAATTCCGCAGAAGGTTGGTTCAGGGCGCGGAAGCTTGCGAAGCTTCTGTGAAGCGCATTGCAAACTTTGTTTGTGCGGAAGCCTGCGGAAGCTCTGAGTTGCGGTTTCACTTCTTGCAAGCTTCAGAGACGTCAAACAAAATGAACGATTTTATTGGTTCGAGCAAGTTTTTTCTTTTTGCGCCGCACCCGTAGAGCAAACAAAAGCCGACGCCCTCTTCGGCGGGAATTCCGTGCAAAAAACCAGTGCTTTCGATATTTTCGAAATCAACCGTCGAAAAAGGATAACAACAACCCCTTCCCGAAGCATAGACTTCAAAAAGCGCAATAATGTCGGGTTTCGCAGCGACAGCGCTATACAGGCGGGGATTTCAATCAACACGTATTTTGTCCAAATCCAACGTCGAAAGCAATTGCCAAGAAAGCCCTGAGAATGCTGGGAATGCAGATTGTCACAAACCGAAGGCAACCCCCGCCCCCCCGAGACCCAGACAAAACACCTGTTTTTCCAGCGTCCAACGTTCAAAGGCAAAAACTAAACACTGGAAAACCACAGGGTGTTGGACACCCGGCGAAGTTTGCTAAAAGATGGTTTGAAAAGCCTCGGCTTTAAACAACACTTCCTGGTTCTTGCCTTCCCCCCAAGAACCGCCGGCATGGTCACTGCACAAACAGGTTTGTCTCAATATCAGCCTCCGAAATTGGCTGTTCCGTTTGCAAAAAGCACTCACACTTGAATGTGTCTCAAAACAGAACCACCCCCCCCAATGCTCAAGAATACGTTGCTTTTCCCCCTGTTGGACATTTTTCTCATCTTTCCAGGGGGCGAAGCAACGCACTTTGTGTGGCAACCGCGGGGTTATACTTAGATCCGGGATCAAGATGCGAAGGCGCTGGGACAGGCGCTTGGCGTGCCGGTGCCCTTTGTGGCCACCTTGTTCATTGGGATGTGGCTGGCTGGAGCCACCACAGTCGCTGCTCGGTGTTTTTTGAAGGGAATGTTTCCAAGGGAAGCCAAGCTAGGGAGTTTCTTGAAATGACCGAACAAACCCTTTGGAGCGTGCTCACACCAACCCCGCCCCCCCCCTTCCCGCAGCGGTTCAATTTGCTTGTAGGATTCTCTTCAAAAAGCGGCTTTTCAGCCGCAGGTATGTTTGAGCGCCGAGGGGCAACTCGTGCGACGCACCCACGCCCGAAAGAAATTTCCGGGTTCTCGAAAAAGCGTTCCACGCACGGTGCTCCAATTAAATGGCCGGAGAACTCCAGATGTGTAGCCTTAGAAAAGAAAGGTTCGCGTGAACCGGAAGCATGTGCGGTACCCCGCGAGATGCGGTGAGAGCGCGAGTCAATGGAAGAAGCGAGTGCGAACGATCAGCGCGGCGCGTCATCTGTTCCCGTTGTTATGTCATCTTTTCTCGGTGTGGCACATGTCTGGCAGTCGCATCGCAACATCTTTCTCACAAGCGATTCGTGTTGGGTCTCTGCTGCCGTCCTGCGCCCCAGATGAGTCAGTCAGTGTGAGTGAGGGAGAGAGTGTGAGTGAGTGTGGCGGGATCAGTGAGTGAGTGAGTGAGTGAGTGAGTGAGTGAGTGAGTGAGTGAGTGAGTGAGTGAGTGAGTGAGTGAGTGACTGAGTGAGTGAGTGAGTGAGTGAGTGCGTGAGTGAGTGAGTGAGTGAGTGAGTGAGTGAGTGTGTGGGTGAGTGAGGGAGCGAGCGAGTGAGTGAGTGAGTGAGTGAGTGAGTGAGTGAGTGAGTGAGTGAGTGAGTGAGTGAGTGCGTGAGTGAGTGAGTGAGTGAGTGAGCGAGCGAGTGAGTGAGTGGGTTATTGGCTACGAAACTGGCAAGCCATCTCCAAAGCGCTGCGTCTGTCACGCAGAACGGGGCCCTCCGCCGCGCGCTCGGCGCCAAGCTGCAGAAAATGCTGCGCTTGCCACGACATTTGCGAGCCATCTCCAAAGTGCTACGCCTGTCACGCAAACCGGGGCAGCCGCGCTCTCGACAACATCCAATCTCTGCTGGCAAACGCTGTCCATGCCACGCAAACGCACACCCAGATGCAGGAAATGCTGCACCTTCCGCGAGATGCGCAAGCCATCTCCAAAATGCTGCGCCTGTCACGCAAAACGGGCCCTCAGCCGTGCGCTCGACGCCCAGCTGCAGGAAATGCTGATCGTCACGCAAAACGGGGCCCCCAGCCACGCGCTCGACAACATCCAATGCCTTTACGTAGCTACCGAACGCACGCAAACGTACAGTGAATGCAAGGAACGGGGCGCGCGGCTTGCCATTTCTGCTTCTGGTGTGCTACACTCTGTCCCCGCAAGTGCCCGTCATGTCAGCACAGACTTCCATCCTGTGGCAAATGCAGGCTAGGCGGCGCAAGCAATGGAGTATGAGGCCCTGTTCAACACACTCTGTTCTCCACAAGACATTGGCCTGGCGCACCACGAACGCCCTGCTGTGTTCAAGATCAGGCAGCGGTCAACGACGACTTCCAAGGGAATTGTTTGGAGCTGGGACTACGCAGCGCTGCTGACACCATCGCGGGGTTGTTCTGGTGAAGCATGCTACGGCGCGTCCTCTAAAACGGTCTAGACTGCTTCCCACGTGGGACTTCAAGAAAGCGAGCCAAAGCGATCTGCTTCCCCGGCCGTTCAAATCAAGCCACCGCCTTGACGGGCCTTGTCCAGCACACTGATGGCCAGCTTTCTGCGCCAGCCAGGCCACGTGCAGAGGCATTTTCGCGCTGCGCAGTCCAGCAAACACTGAGTCACCAGAACTTGCAGCAGTGTGCTGACAACGTAGCCGAGCAATGCCTGGCGAACCACGGACACAAAGATTTCCTTTTCCCACAACGGTGCTGCAAGTTGCAGCTTGCCAGCTGCAGCTGGAGCAGTCGCATGGCAACAATAGCGATCACTTCTTCCAGTTTATTGGCCAGCTTTATGTAGAGCACTGCCGCCTGCTACTTGGCAGAAGCTCGCCGCTTTCAGCAAGATGGCTCGGGAGCACGTGGCGGGGTATTTGGGCAAGTTGCATTTCTGCATGTGCTTAATTCTCTGCCCAGCCGAGTTTTGTCGGCAAAAGCTCTGCAATCGGCTCACACCGGCTGCTGCTCTCCAAGCCGGCCGACCTATCACGACAAAGTTTACCAAAGTTTACGAGAGCCGTAGCCACGGCTACGCTGCGTGAGTTGTCTCACAGCCGTGCTGGGCGTGGTTGATGGCGCACCCACCCTCACGTGTCATGTGGCGACCTGCCAGTATCATGAACACAGCGCCAGCGCCAGCGAGTTCGTCAAGATAAGATGGAATGTCCTGGAAGATGGAATGCACCAGTGAAGAAGGGAAATTCAACGCGCCTGCAGATGCCAGTTCGTGCCGGAACTCTGATATTTTGAATTGCGGCAAGAACTTCTTTTCTTGCCTCAGCACTTGTGACATTCGGCCCGAATCAGGTTTGCAAGCCTTTGTGCGATTGAGGCAGTTGATGCCCCCAACCTAGCCGAAGTTGACGAAAGCAACCCTGGCGGCGGTCCCTGATTGTTTCTTTGCCAGGTTGTGGCGCAGAGACAGCTCTTAGTAGCTTGCGTCCGACAGATTTTGGGCTGGCTGAAAAGAACAGCGAGAAGCGTGTTTGTTTGCTTGGGGACATAGAAGCCTGGAATTATGCTCAGCCAGAGTGCCACACGTGTTACCTGCGTGCGTTCCAAGAGCGTTCTCGTAGACACACCTCGCATCCCCGACATTCGTAGTCAACCCCGGACTAGGTCTGTCGCCAACCGACCTTGCGTCGTCCCGCCAATGCTACCGCTGCCTGGCGCGCGCGGTTCTCCAACTTTACTTCGAAGCAAAGGTTTGTAGGTCACATGAACACCACACATGTGACCTACATGAGTTCCAAGAGCGTTTTCGTGGCACCTCGCACCCCCGACATTCCCAGCGAACGCTCAATGCATGTCTGCAACGTGGCAAACGACAAGATCAACATCATGTACAATGCACAGACGCCTTGACTGGTGGAAAGTAGCCAGAAAGAAGCCGCCGCGTGCGCTCAGCGTCCTTGTTTGCTGGCAGAAACATGAAAACCTTGAATTCTTGTTAGCCAGCCCGAAATTCTACAATTTTTGCGTTTTTTTTTTTAAAGGTTGCGGCCTTACTTATTTTCGGTGAGAACGCCCAGGCCGCACCCCCGCCCTGCCACATGATAACCGCTCAAATGACCCCGCTCAGCAGTGAATCCACTCCCTGCCACATGACACACGCCTGCTCAAGTGACCCCACTCAGCACTGTATCCACGCCCTGCCAAAAGATAAGCACACCCACTCCTTGCCAAATGACAAGCGCACCCGATCAAGCGACCCCCCTCAGCACTGCCCCGCCAAATGGCAAGCGCACCCTCTCAAGTGACCCCGCTCAGCGCTGTATCCACGCCCTGCCAAGTGATAAGCGCACCCGCTCAAGCGACCCTGCTCAGCACTGTATCCACATAAGCACACGCGCTCAAATTACCCCGCTCAGCACTGTCCACTATGTCGGCCTGAGCTATATGGCGGCCTGATCTAGAAAAGCTTCGCGAAGACACGACTGTTCGTTTTCCTGTTTCTTTCAAGAAAGTGATTTCGCCTAGGCGAAACGCATGTCAGGTCCAAAACGGCAACACCGTCGTGGAGGATCTGAGGCGTCTGCAACATGATTTTTGGCAGGCGACGTTCGTTTCGCCTAGGCAAAATCACGCTTTGAGGTTTTTGCGGCGTGAGTTGCTCAAAAACGCAGGGCGCGTTGCAGGCGTCGTCGCCTTGTTTTTGCGGTTTTTTTCTGCAATGTGGCTGGAACGCGCCGCAGTGCATTGCGGCAGGGATTTCCCCGCAAGAAGTTGGGAAATCCACACCTGTCCACAGCTCAGGCTTATGGCAAAGCTGTGTGGCAGATCCCCGACTGCTTCGCGCACTGGCCCTCAATGGTGTCTGTGCTGGCAGGCCTGGTCTTGGCCGCCGCCACGCTGCTGGTGAACGTCTTAGCGCCGCGGAGAACAGATAAGCCCGCGTGTGGGGTGTTCTTCGCGCTTCCCTTTCAAATGGCTTCCCTTTGGAAATCGTGGGCCAAATGATTAGAATGCGGGTTCTGGCGCCACGAAGCTAAAAAATCCGTCAATGGGAACATAGCGATAGTGTTTGTTCAGCTTTTTGTGTTGGAGGAAAACTGGTTTTGGGGTGTGGGCTTCCAGAAAATCCAGCGGGAAACCGCCCATTGGAAGCGATCGTGAAATAACATGTTCTGCCCATGTTATGGCGAGCTCACAGAAGCGGGTGTAAAACGAGCTCACCTGTCAGTTTCTCAAAACTTTTATGGGAATTCTTACTTACCAACAATCTTCAAGTGCTTGAAGGGTCCATGACCATACCCACTAACCCAAGTAAACAAGGAAGGTACTCATACAAAACGTATCGATGTTGTTTTGAACCTTCTGCCCGTCCTCAGCCAAGAGTCCAGGAAGGGGAGCCAGCGCATTTCTTGGCGCTGTTCGGATGTTTCCCATTTTCGGCATTGTTTGTGCGAAGGTATCACGGACCAAGGCGCAATGTCCAGGTCTGTTGGGGGAGGTGTCGAAATAGGCGGGCCGCAACATGGTTTGTTTCAAGCCAAGCTGAGTAACACATGCAAAAGACGCCGAGGCCAACATCATCTCCCCAATCAATGATTTGATGAATGTGGCACCCAACCACTTCACCTACCGGGGCTGCGGGTTCTTTGTGCTGATATTGTCAGTTGCGGTTTGCCCGTGGTGGACCTTCTCCGGGAGGAGCGAAACGAATCGCTGGGTTTCGGCCGGGTTTCAGCCTCCTTCTTGTTGAATAGGGGTTAATGTCTGAGGAAGTTACGAAGTTACCACTAGACCAACGTAGTACAGGTGGCAGCCAGGAATCAACGGTTGTTCTTTCTTGCTTCATTTAAGTTCCTATAAGGCTTGGTTTCCTTTTCTGATTTTGCGTCAGGGTCGGGTCGGCGGAATCCAAGGTTTCGTGAAGAGGTGAAGTGGAACTGATAAGGCCTCGGCAAGGCCTTACTTATGTGGAGGAAATCAACTCAGGGTTGGCGGACTAAGATGGGGTTTGACCTCTTCCAAAAAATAGTTTCGCAGCCCCGCCTTTGACTGGGATGATTGGGGTCACAGGGCCGAATAGCCTGCAAATGAATATGGACGAAAACTCCTGTCTCCAGTTCCGAGCGGAAGGTTGGGGGAAGGTTTGCGGAAGGTTGCGAAGATGCCTTCCACGAAGTTGTCGCGCTTCCGTTGCCCCAACAAGGGCACACAAGGGGATAGACACAGGTATGGCATGGTCCGTGGATCTACTTGTGTGGTTTCGCTGTGCTTGCGCAAGCAAAAATACACAAACCAATCTTTCACGAAGAAAGCTGCATCCGCATAAGTTGTAGACACAACTCTTATAAGCTACACTCACAGCCACGGAAGCCTTGTGTTGGCCATAAAGGAATTTGTTTAGTGGCTCAGTTGCCAAAATTCGTTTGCGCTGTTGGTTTGGTGGCTTCGCTGCAAACGAGGGCTTACAACCTTTGTCTGAAAGGTTACGTTCTCAACCGAAGCTTCTCTTGGGTGGGGAAACCCGTTGAACTTGCACCACCTTGCAGCCTGGAGAATTTTGAAGCCTTTGATGGATCCCAAATGGCTAATTATCCATTTGAAAACAGATTGGAAGAGCAACGAGTCCCTCATGTTAGAACATGATGCAGAAGGACAAGCCGGGCCACGTTCCATCCTTGTGTTTAACAAAGATCAATCGAATATATGTTTTTTTCTGTTGGCCACAGGCCTGGCACAGAGGTGGGAGAAAGGTTTCTATGTCCGACCACCGAGATATTATCTCTCCATTTGGAGGCTTCTTGTTTAGCACAGAAGTGGGCCAGGTTCTCTGTTTACCACTTGCTTTTCAAGATCCTTGTTCAGCTCGGCGCAGAAGAGAACCAAGAGGCAAATCAAAGCGCGTGGTCTATTTTGACGAGCCGTGCCGATATTCTGAGGTTGAAACACCTCCCCGATAGAAGAGGTATGGACCGTGCTTCTCTACGATGAGCCTAGCGCGGCCCCAAAATATTTGCCGGGCCGTGCCTGTTCACCGAGAGGATCACCTTCGTGCTGAACTTCCTGTCCGGATACGCGATGATCACGGGTGCCATTGCCGGGATCTTCATGGCCGATTACTGGATCTTGCGAAGGCGACAGCTCAACGTGGAGGACCCAAACGGTCGAGAACCCACCTGGTTAGTTAAGATCCCTGCAGTCGCGGGGTAAATCCCGCGGCGGAACCAAGTTTATGAACACCGTACATTTGAACGGCCGCCCAACCATACTGGCACGAAAAATCGCAGACCCGCAGACTAATTGGAGCTGAAGCTACAGAGAGGCCGATCAGAACTTGCGGTGTAGATGGTTCAGAAAACCGCCCCCCCCCCCCGCCAAATGGCCCGGGAAAGGACAGCGCTGACGGAGTAAGAGGAATGCAATGGATCCCGCTAGCTGAAGTGTAACACCTATAAGAAGTACGCAATACCTCGTTTCCTCTCTGCACATAGCACGTGGTGAGGTTTGAGGCCTTGAGCCAAAATGCTACAAGGGTTATTGCTAGAAGGTCTGTTTGTTGCGCAGGTCGATGTCATGCAAAAGCAAGAGCAAAACAGGCACAAACTTCTGTTGACCTTGCTCGTCAATTTAGTATGCGCCGTAGCCATGGACAAGACAAAGTTCAACTCTCATTGAGGTCGCGCGCGGTGCGTGATGCATCTTCGAGCTTCTTAGCTTGCTGCAATTGCAAGGCCACGCGCGTCACACTCTGATCGCGATCCGTATCTTCGACGCGTCGCGCGGTAGACTTTGTGCTTTCCGTGCAACAGGCGCAACCAGGCCGCGCTTCCTGATGCCTTTGCTCTCAGACTGCGTGAGCTTGGCGCTGAGTTGTTGCAGTGTCATCTTCTCCAACGCCTCTTGGCTATGACTAGAGTCCAACTCTTCCGCTGGTCGCCGGTAGCAATGCTCTTGATGCTGGGGTGTCGCCGCGCCCCTTTGGTCCAGCGCGACAGGTGCTTGAGTTTGTTGCGCTGTAAGCTCGCGCCATGAGCGTGGCTTCTTTCGCTGCGCGCGAGAGGCTCCTAGCCCGGATTTTGTTCAGCGGACAAGGGGCCCTGCCGGCGATGATCGCCATGCTGGGGCTCTTGTTTCAGCACAAACGGTGCTCGAGTTTTTTTGCTGAAGGCTCGCGTCATGAGAGTGGCTTCTTTCGCTGTGCGGGAGAGGCTGCCAATCGAGGTAATTACGGGGTGCTGCTTGCGATGCTCCTGATGCTTCGGCCCTTGTTTCTGTGAATTCAGCATTGCTAGGCGCATTGGCGTCATGTCCGGCCGCATCGGATCAAGTGCGCACGAGCGAACCTTTGCCGTTTTGTGAAAAGGGCGGTCATGGAGCCTCACGTCTGGCCAGTTGGCAGCGGAGCTCTTCACGATCCGCGGCCCAGATGTTTGACATGACCGATGGATCGGACCACAGCGTGTTCACCATCGGGGAGGCGTCAGATAACTACTCTGACACGGATGCAACGGCCCTTTGGATCTGTCGAGGCTGTGGCGCCCGGAGGTGGGCCTGCTTGCCGCTGTGGCGAGGCACGGATTTTTACTGGGTTCCCAACAATGGCCCAGCCCCCTGAGTGTCCTGGCATGCTTGCCAATAATTGCGATCTGCTGGAGCCGGAGTTCACCTACGCATCCTGCCCATGATGATGGTTCTCGCCAGCGCGCAGGTGCTGGTGACCCTTCAAGCGATGATTCGGAATCAGATGAGCGAGCCGAGTCAGAGATGCCCACCACAGATCCAAGAGTTCACTCCATGCTGAGACCCCTCCCACGGCGACAATCCGGTTTTCCTGGTCAGGCATGGAGAAGCTGCAGACGCCTTGGAGAAGATCTCCTCACAGCGTGAGATCTCTGTGAGGCCGTCACCGAGCTGACCCAGACACAGGATGACGGCATTGTGATCCCCGGCGTCCGCATCAACCACAACTCAGTGATCGCCATCTACAGCGACCCTGGTTGGGCCAACACCGAAGACCATGCCAGTCAACATGGCGCGCTGATCCTGATCTGCGAGCCTGCAGTTACTGAGCACGCGGTGGACGCTGTGCTCCTGGGTTGGAAGTCCAGCCGGTGTAGAAGCACCCTTGCGGCAGCAGCAGAGGCAGCTACATGGCGCTCTTCATGAGCCATCCTTCAGAACACCCCCAGAGCTTCAAGATCAAGGGGCCTCTGAGAATGCTGCGTGTTACAGACTGTAAGAGCTTGTGTGACTGCATGTGCGCCGAGAACCCCAACTGCAAAGATCGCAGAACGATCATTATGATCCGCAGCTTTTAGCACATTGCGTGCTCCAATGATCGCTGGGTTCCCACGCATTTGATGTACGCTGACTGTTTGACCAAGATCAGCAAAGCTCTTAGAAGCTCCTTTCGTGAGTGGCGGCAGCGTCCAAGAGTCATCCTCACGGACATTGCCACCAACCTGGCCTCGCGGCCGCATCGGATCAAGCGCGCGAGCCAACCTTTGCCTTTTTGTGAAAAGGGCTGACCGATGGAGCCTCATGCAAGCGGTTTAGCCAGAGTTTCAGCAAAACCGGTGCTGAGTTTTCTCGCGCCGCAAGCTCGCGCCATGAGAGTGGCTTCCTTCGCTGGGCGTGAGAGGCTGCTTTAATTTTGTGATGCTCTTGATGCTGGGAGTGTTGCCGGGCCTGGTTGCTCCAGCACGAAAAGCGCTTGAGGCTCTTTGTCCTGAAAGCTCGCGCGATGAGAGTCTGGCTTCTTTCGCTGTGCGGGAGAGGCTGCTAATTAATCCAGATCTTGCTCGGCAAGGCCAGGGGTGCTGCTGGCGATGCTCCTGATGCTGAGGCCCTTGTTTCAGCACAAACGGTGCTTGAGTTTTTCTCCCGCTGCGCGGGGGAGGCGG
This sequence comes from Effrenium voratum, assembly GCA_963377175.1. Lineage (NCBI taxonomy): Eukaryota > Dinophyceae > Suessiales > Symbiodiniaceae > Effrenium > Effrenium voratum. Next base: position 219,953 of record CAUJNA010000401.1, on the reverse strand, counting down.
GCGGCTAATCAGATTTTGCTCGGCAAGTGGCCGCAAGTGGCTGGCATCAAAATGATGCACTTTCGCCCTCACCTGAACTCTTTCGTCGCAAAATCGGCGATTGCTCCTCCTAGCTAAAATGCGGGTGTCTGGCGCTCAGAAATTTCGTAAGGACCATATCTAGGAAATCAAATGCTGCAGTTATGTCTCTGTTGATTCTCTGAGCTCTAGTCAGTCCATTCTCGGTTGCTCTGCGAACCAGTTCGGCAAACGACGGAAATCGCAATCCTTCCTTCCGGTCGTGCCGACCCCCCATCTGCGCAAGTCAGAATTGAGGGGAACAACAACGGCTAAATATCCGGATACTCGGTATCGTGGTGCAGCAACTTCACGAAGGCAATCATGAACCATCTCTCCCAGCAGGAAGGCTTGATGAAGTGGAATGATTTCTGCGGGAAAGGGAGAAGGTTGACGCAGACGCTCGCCGTTGTGGCCTCAGAGAACTCGATGAAGGAAAAGGACGCACCCATCCTCAAGCGCTTCATCGACCCCGAGATCGTGAAGGTCATCATCAACATTTGGGAGTTCATGACGGCGCTCGCGAAAGATATTGATAGACAGCCTGGCACCAATGTGGTCAGCGAGGGCCAAACCGTTGGCGACGTCTATCGATATTGCCATGAACGCCATGGTCAGGCACGAATGCGTGCGGAAAGCACATCATTAACGCTCTGGTTGGAGAAGAGTGAAAAGAGGTTGACTGCATTCCGGGATGCATACTGGGTCCAAACCTACTGCACTCCGAAGGCAAGGGTGTGCACCGTGGTCAACAGCGTTCTAGACAAGGACGAGGTCCGCAGGAACCAGGAATGTGTGCAGAAACACCTGGAACTGCTCACCCTCTCCGCCAAGTATGTGGCTTTCGCTGCTAGACGCGAACCACAATGCACAGCCAAGAACATCTTGGAGCTGACGATCGCCGGGAAGATCAAGAAGATCCCCACTATCCCCGATGCCGTGCTCGCTGCGTCTATTGCTATGGAATGCGTCTTATTCCTACATGCAAGACTCAGAGGGATCTTTGGGGGCAATGATCGTGAGAGAATGGAGTCTCAATAAGGTGTTCCCTGTCATGGCCAAAGCCTGGGAAATGAAGCTGCCTGCCATCAACATGTACGCCATATGCGTTGCACCGCATGGCGAAGATCATGCCAAGGAAGGCGCGAATCGCTTAACGTGGGAATCGTTCATCGTGCTGCAGGACAACCAGACTGCGGATGAACAGCAACAGCGGGCCTTCATCAACAATTTGCTATACTCCAAAAATAGCACCAAGAAGTTCATCGACATCTTCGACGAAGATTTCGGCGAAGAACGAGTACCAGCATGGTGGAGGATATCAGGGAAAGCTCAACCTGCTCCAGAGCCCAAGGCAATGCCGAAACCCAGTGCCGGAAGACGCCACTGGTCGTGCACCGTGGTGGTCTACATGGCGGCCGCCGGGAAAAGAGCAGGATGACGGAACGGTTGTCAACGCGACCATCCAAGCGATCCTGGAGATTTCCGCAAAAGAGGAAGACGACCGATAGAGAAGCATGATGTGAAGAAATCAATAACCATCATCGAGCAGTGCGCCGCTTTCGGCAACCTCAACATTGGGGTTAGCTTTGTATTGCGCAGGAAATCCGGAGTCGTCATGCCCATTACGAAATTTGGACCAGAAGTCAAAGCGGGAAAGAGAGCATCTTACTGGGAACGGTATTTGCGGCATTTGGTGTCAACATTGCTCATCTTCGACGAGAGGAGAAGAGCTGACCGCATCATCGCTGCCTACCTCAACAAGCCCAACCTCGCCTGGCTCCAACTCTACGCATACATTTGCGCAGAGACAGGATGTCTCTATTCTGCAAAGCTACCTGGAGCAGCCGCATTGAAGGCTCTCATTGACGGTCATGACAATCCCGACACGGCCAATGCTGGAATTTCGAAGATCATTCAAGAGGTACAAAGCTGATGAGGGTACCGAACTCACATGCCAGCAATTGTGTAATGTCTCGACAGTGACCAAGTCCTACATGATCCTTGATTGGCCATTGAGGCAGAAAACTGGGAAGCACATCAGGACGTTCCAATCCCACATGCATGACAATGCATGGAACAATGTCATCGAGATATCCTACTATGCATCCGACGATATGAGACGTGGTACAAACACACCGCTTGTTGCTCGTATCAGAGGACTGATCAACACGATCAAGGGTGGCGGCAGATGGAAGCAACCCGTTGCAAACTGCTCGGTACACATTTGGATGTCGTTGTATGACTGCATCCAGAAGCCAGGTTCCGAGTGGAAGATCAACACCAGCTACGAGTACGACGGCCTGAGTACGACGGCCTGCTCGAGGTTCTGAGTGAACTTTCAAGCATATGTGGCGGAGGAGTATTCGTGAGTATCAACAACCACCCAGAATTCCATCTTCTACGTGTTGCAAAGAAGCTGATCGTCGAGATGATCATGGATGTGCTTTCGCTGGACGCACAAACGGTCTCCGACCTGGAAGATGCATGCGTGGGCGTGTCCCCGCTGCAATTCAATGTGCCTCAGGGCGCAACAGGCAGTAATGTCCGCTATCACGAATCACTACAAGCCGGACTTCACTGCCCACTTCAACAAACAGAAGACGCATCATGAAGAGCAGCGAAGAGAAGGCAAAGCGTTCGGCAAGGAGGACGGCGACGACGTGCGATCGAAGTGGTACTACTTCGAAGACGTTGCGGGATTACTTTGTGCACAATGTCATGCAGAGGGAGCTCAATCCACGGCCGACTATCAGTACAATGCGGATACATGTATCAACTGCCACGACAACGGGCTGATCGAGCAGAATACCATGTACAAGGGGGCTGATCGCCCAAACATCATGAAAAGATTCTTTGCTGAATGCAGCCTGGTGCTCGGTGACATCAACGAGCTTGAAAGCGTTTTCGATGGGGACACGGACGGATTCGTACAATTTCTCATCGTGAATCTGTTCAACAAGAAGTTCGCGAAGGAGCTGTCGCAAATCGGTGGCATCACGCTCGATAGGGACTCCTTTGCCGACTACTTCCGCAGTAGCAATGGGAAGCAACTGTGGGTTGACAAGCTGTCGTACATCGTCACCCATTCCGATGGAACGAAGGAGAAGAAGACCAAATTCCGTGTATGGCGCGGCTATGGAAACGCTGTATACGCCTCATGGATGAGTTGGTTCCTAGGTCAGGAACAGACATATCGTGTTTTCTCCACCGACAATGAAGAGAAGTTGGGAGATGGACTGGAGACCGCTCTCAGGTTCTTCAGCGTCATATCCTACTTCGGAAAGGAATTGTTTGCCAATACCGACCAATGCTAGAAGCCACGTTCCTAAAGTTCGTCAGGGAGAACATGACTTCTCGCATGACGGGCTTCAACAGGAAGAGAAGCGGCGCAGTCAAGTACATGGAAGTTCCCAACAGGAACGTCAGGGACATCATGGACAGACTGGAGTACTCGAACCCGTTCATCGATATCGAGGAAGCCGGTTCATCAGGCCAAAAAAAAGCAGGCGAGTCCGATGAGGACGAGGCTGATCGTGGTCGTGAACCCGATCATGCCGAGGAGCCTGAAGCCAAACAGTCGAGAGTCGAGGACATCGCCTCAAGACGAGCAGAACTGTCGCGGATGTTTGAGGACCTTTGCGATCGCGCTGGCGAACTCAAGATTTGCGTGAAGTGCGGGAAAGAATCAGACACCGCAAGGGCAACTGAGTCTGACTTCGCACGCGGCAAGGTCACAATGCTGTTTCTTCCAGAAGGACATCCCTCATCCGATGGAAGACATCGAAATGGTCAACCGGAAGCGGAGGAGCCGATCTTCTATCCTGAGCCGTGAGGACGCGTTCCCGCAGGATCAGTACAAAAAGAATGATAGATTCCAGATCATCGCCGAGTGCATCAGATCGGAGGATCGGAAAGCACGAAAGCCGAGACTGCAGATCCTTGCTGCGAAGTTTGATCAGGAGATCGACATGGAGACGATGACGGGTCTCATAGCGGCTGGATGGTCGAAGAACGACATCGACTGGGTTCGCCGCGAGCATGGCGGATGGTGGCAACCATGGTGCATTCGAGCGTCATCAGGGCATTCGATTTTCGGATTCGCTCGTCCTGCTGAACTTTGCAACATATTGTTCCCGAACGTGTCCGATCGCTTGGGCGGAGCATTTCACGTGACAAAGCCATCAGCCCTGGAAGGTATCATTTTGAGAGGTATCGTTCCTGGCGGCAATGACAGTGCGCGAAGGTTGGCGGTACACTTCGGAGTATTTGCACCTTGGGACAGCGAGAACATCTCGACTAAGACTGCAATGCACGATATCAAGGAGGGAGATGACCTCATCGCCATCTACGTGCCAACAAGGAAGTTGTCCGTGTACCAATCAGGGGTCACATCGGGTGGGACGATCGTCGCCTTCGAGACCATTCCCTTCAAAGAGATAAGGGCAATCTGGGAGATTCAAGTCCACGAAGAAAGGACCTTTGAAAGAGGTTAGGCGGATCTACCCCCGCGCCGTCGAGAGCGAGATCTGTCCAGAATTCAAGGACGCTGTGGGCGTGACCCCAGCGGACTTTCTTGGAAACCTCAACAGTTTCCTGGACGATGCTGAAGACTCTGCGGATGCTGACATCCTGAAGAAGATGGTCGTCGATGCGTGCATCAACATCGGAGTGCCCGAGGCCTTGAACAAATCGTTGGTAGAGACATTGTCTACCGCGAGGACGATCCATCAAGTATTTCCAACAGAGTATGCCCAGCGCGCGCTATCATTATTCCAAGGGGATTTTGCTATTGCACGGCATGCGAGTGTGAGTTCATTTCCACCGGCATGTTCGTGATCCATGTGGATGACGACGAGCCCAAACCATCCGACACCACCAATGTGACGGAGGAATCCAGGAAGTGAAACAAGCTCAGCGAGAAGCAAAGGAAGATGCTGAGCCATTCGTCGCCGAAGAAGAACGACCCGACACCCATGAGATGAGTGGGGAACGGTCTGCAGGCAGATCGTACATCCCGTCGGATATCGGGACGGACATCGACGATGAAGATGCGGGAGTTTGTCCGGACAACCCAGAGGAGGATGCGGACGCAATTCATCTCCTGCAAGTCAAGGCCATCTGCGTTGACGAAGCCGGCGAGGCATCATACCTCTCTGGATTCATTGGCATCGTGCTTTTCAAAGTGTGGAAGGTATTTGCCAACAACGAGGCAGATGTGGTCAAGGAGCCTGGCAAAAGTGGCGGACTCTATTGTCCCTACATCGCGATCAACGATGAACAGAACATTCCAATCCCGCCCACCTATGAAGAGGTCACTGCCGCTCCCAAGTTCAGGAATGTGAGGTTCAAAAGCGCGAGCCACAGGGGCGAAAACATGTTCTTTTGGTTCCTGAAGCTGAGAGGGCTATACATCATGTATCGGATTTGGACCGCCTGCTATATAGTTGGTATCAAAGCAGAGCAGTTCAGAGGTGTCAGCCACCAGAAGGACATTGCCTTCGTCAGCGACACGATATTCCGATGCCCTTGGCCTCAATTGCGACTACATGACCTTCTACCGGACAGATGTGAACATTGGACGCAAGTTCTTGAAACTTGAGCTTGGCGCAATCATTTGTATTCAAAGCGTAAAAGAGGTTGACACTCCTCTTATCCAATGGTGCTATTCTCGTACTACACATCTGCCCTCGCGCTTTACGGACCGAGGAGACACCACATTCGCTGTTAGAAAGGTTCCGGTGGAGGGCGAGTAGAAAGGCCATCGCAGAATCATCACACTGGTGGTCAAGCATTTTCTTTTCCCGAAAGCATCGCGAAGGGTTCTTCCGTGCGGAGCCCTTGGACAAGTTACACAGAGCCAAGTTACATAGAGCCAAGTTACATAGAGCCAAGTTACATAGAGCCAAGTTACATAGAGCCAAGTTACATAGAGCCAAGTTACATAGAGCCAAGTTACATAGAGCCAAGTTACATAGAGCCAAGTTACATAGAGCCAAGTTACATAGAGCCAAGTTACATAGAGCCAAGTTACATAGAGCCAAGTTACATAGAGCCAAGTTACATAGAGCCAAGTTACATAGAGCCAAGTTACATAGAGCCAAGTTACATAGAGCCAAGTTACATAGAGCCAAGTTACATAGAGCCAAGTTACATAGAGCCAAGTTACATAGAGCCAAGTTACATAGAGCCAAGTTACATAGAGCCAAGTTACATAGAGCCAAGTACATAGAGCCAAGTTACATAGAGCCAAGTTACATAGAGCCAAGTTACATAGAGCCAAGTTACATAGAGCCAAGTTACATAGAGCCAAGTTACATAGAGCCAAGTGGCACAGAGCCAAGTGACACAGAGCCAGGTGGCACAGAGCCAAGGTTAGGTAGAGCTTGCGTAGAGCTTCGGCGTAAGCAGCTATGTAAGTTAGTTTAGGTTTCTAAGGCGCCGGGGCGGGAGTTTGATCATCGCTCGGGATTGCGACCCTCTGCGGAGATTCGCGTGGTCGAGGTTCAAAAACTGAGGACTTTTTACGATCTCTGCGGTCCGCGCGCGACCCCTTGCGGAGATTCGCATGGTCGAGGTTCAAAAACTGAGGACTTTTTACGATTTCAGCAAGCCGCACGCGACCCTCTGCGGAGATTCGCGTGGTCGAGGTTCAAAAACTGAGGACTTTTTACGATTTCTGCGGTCCGCGCGCGACCCCCTGCGGAGATTCGCATGGTCGAGGTTCAAAAACTGAGGACTTTTTACGATTTCAGCAAGCCGCGCGCGACTCTCTGCGGAGATTCGCGTGGTCGAGGTTCAAAAACTGAGGACTTTTTACGATTTCAGCAAGACCCTCTGCGGAGATTCGCGTGGTCGAGGTTCAAAAAACTGAGGACTTTTTACGATTTCAGCAAGCCGCGCGCGACCCTCTGCGGGGATCGTGCGTGTCGAAGCGCTCTCGCTGTGGCGCCGTGCGAATTTGTTGCTCGCGAAGTTGCCTTTGGAAGTTGTCTCGTGGCGCGCCTGGTTTCGCAATCCCGCGGTCGCGGGTTCGATTCCCCCCTGGTCCGCGGCAGCTCCGGCTTGAAAATCGCAGCTTTTAAGTACAAACGTAGCACGCGGAGCGTGCTCCTGCAGCTCCGGCTGGAAAATCGCAACTTTTAAGTACAGACGTAGTATGCGGAGCGTGTTCCCGCAGCTCCGGCTGGAAAATCGCAACTTTTAAGTACAGACGTAGTATGCGGAGCGTGCTCCCGCAGCTCCGGCTGGAAAATCGCAACTTTTAAGTACAAAAGTAGTACGCAAAGTACATTCCCACAGCTCCGGCAGCACTTGCGCAGAGCAACTTGCGCTCTGCGAATTGCACAGAGCACTTTCACAAAGCACTTGCGCAGAGCAACTTGCACAGACCAACTTGCACAGAGTCACGCTGCGCAGAGCCATCTTGCGCAGAGCTAAGTTACACAAGCCTGCTTTGCAGAAACATACGCTTTCACAACATAGCGATTTTTGTGACCAGAGCACGGAGCCAAGTTGCACGGAGCCAAGTTGCACAGAGGCGAGTGGCACAGAGCCAAGTTGCACAGAGCCGAGTGGCACAGAGCCAAGTGGCGCAGGGCCAAGTTGCACAGAGCCAAGTTGCACAGAGCCAAGTTGCACAAAGCCAAGTTACATAGAGCCAAGTTACATAGAGCCAAGTTACATAGAGCCAAGTTACCATAGAGCCAAGTTACCATAGAGCCAAGTTACCATAGAGCCAAGTTACCATAGAGCCAAGTTACCATGGAGCCAAGTTACCATAGAGCCAAGTTACATAGAGCCAAGTTACATAGAGCCAAGTTGCATAGAGCCAAGTTGCACAGAGCCAAGTTGCACAGAGCCAAGTTACATAGATCCAAGTTGCGCAGAGCCAAGTTGCATAGAGCCAAGTTGCACAGAGCCAAGTTGCACAGAGCCAAGTGGCACAGAGCCAAGTGGCACAAAGCCAAGTTACACAGAGCCAATTGCACAGAGCCAAGTTGCATAGAGTCAAGTTACATAGAGCCAGTTGCACGAGCCTGCTTTGCAGAAGATTTTGCATCGATGTAAAAGGGCGTCTCCGCGGCTGGAAAAGCACATGATGGGAAGCGCTTGGGGAAAAATGCTTTCGGGCCAATTGTCCTCTAGTTCTTTACGATTTCTTCCACGTGGGGGATCAACTGGAATTTGCATTTTTTCACAATGGGATCGTGATACTCATCGTGCATGGTATGGTATCATGGTCAGCCCTTGTGGTACTCGTCGTGCACGGTACCCTGGGCAAACCAAAAGTATTTGCATGCATGAGACTTGCATTTATCACCACAGAATGTTTTCTTGTTTCCGTACAGTATCGTCATCGGCGACTACTATTCTGGAAATGCCAGGTACAACGATTATTTGATGCTACAATTATTACTGGTTACAAATTGGCGATGGACAATGCTAGTCATGGATATTCGTTTTCTGCAGACTGCTCTGGATCTGTACAATTACCTTATAGATAGCTTGCTGCATGTGCACCATTGCACATGAGGTCCGGTAAGAGACCTGCAGCATTCTCATTTCATGTTAAGTTACAGAACCTGGTCAAACTCGTGCAGAGACGCTTCACTGAATTGAAAAAGAGATACGTTTGTGATTGGTTCCCGACCCAGGGATGAACCCAAGCCCGGGATGGGGGATGCTAAGAATCTCCGAGCCGCAGGCTAAAACATCCTAAGGGCAGGTTCTGAGGGTCACCCTGTTACTTCCCCTTGTTTAAGGTCCTAAACTGTGTTTTGTGTGCAGCCGACATGTACATGCGAATGCATTTGGCTCAAGACCTTGATAATAGAATCGAGGCAAACATCCAACACACAGCTGTGAAGCAAAGCAAAAGGGTTCGCATCGAGTCGACAGCGCAGATCATTTACCTTACAACCCCCGTTTACCACGACCACTACTATACGACTCACCGTCGAGGGTATTGGTCACCCCACGGGAGTCGAACCCCAACTGCCTTGTCATTTGACTACGTGGTTGACTCGCCTCCTGGCACTTGCTCATTTTCGATGAAAGGAGAAGAGCTGACCGCATCATCACCGCCTACCTCAACAAGCCCAACCTCGCCTGGCTTCAACTCTACGCATACATCTGCGCGAAGACAGGATGTCTTTATTCGGCAAAGCTGCCCGGAGCGACCGCGTTGAAGGCTCTCATTGACGGTTATGACAATCCCGACAATGCCAATGCTGGAATTTCGAAGACCCTCAAAAGGTACGCCGACGAGGACGAAGCCGAACTCGATTGCCAGCAGCTGTGCGACACGTGATCCTTGACTGGCCATTGAGGCAGAAGACTGGGAAGCACATCAGGACGTTCCAGTCCCACACGCATGACAATGGATGGGACACCGGCCTGCTCGAGGTTCTGAACGAACTCTCAAGCATTTGCGGCGGAGGAGTATTCGTGAATTTCAACAACCACCCAGAATTCCATCAGAGCATTGGCAACCTGATGCTGACCGCGACGAAATTGATGGAGCTGTGCAAGAGCGCGGGTGTCATCGTCACCGACACCGACAATGGCCTCGTTTGGAAGCAAGTATCTGGATTGACGGACCGCAACTACAGCAGCGCCGGAGACTCCAAGCTCTTCTACGTGTTGCAAGAGAAGCTGATCGTCGAGATGATCATGGATGTGCTTTCGCTTGACGCACAGACAGTTACTGACCTGGAATATGCATGTGAGGGCGTGTCCCCACTGCAGTTCAATGTGCCTCAGGGTGCAACTGGTGGTAACGTACGCTATCACTACAAGCCGGACTTCACTGCTCACTTAAACAAGCAGAAGATGTATCATGACGAGCAGCGGCGGGAAGGAAGGGCGATTGGCAAGGAGGGCAACGATGACATGCGGTCGAAGTGGTATCGCAGTGTCGAGCAGAAGGAGCTCAGTCCACGGCCAACTATTTGCGCAACGCGAACACATGCATCAATTGCCACGCCAACGGGCTGATCGAGCAGAATACCATGCCCAACATCATGAAGAGATTCTTTGCTGAGTGCAGCCTGGTGCTCGGTGACATTGAGTGACGATGTACGACAGCTTGTCGACCCACAGTTGCTTCCCATTGCCGCTGCGGAAGTAGTCAGCAAAGGCGTCTCGATCGAGCGTGATGCCTCTGATCTGCGACATCTCCTTCGCGAACTTCTTGTCGAGCAGCTTCACGATCAGGTGAGATACAAAAGCACCCATGTCCCCGTTGAATGTGCTCTCAAGCTCTGGGACGAAAGAGCTAGAGAAAGACAAAATTCCGCGTATGGCGCCACTACGGAAACGCTGTATACGCTTTGTGGATGCGTTGGTTCGTTCCTCGGTCAAGAGAAGGCATACCGAGTTTTCTCCACCGACAACGAAGAAAAGTTGGGAGATGGACTGGAGACCGTCCTCGGGTTCTTCGACGTCATATCCCACTTCGGAGAGGAGTTGCCAAAGTGGGGAAATGTTGCCAATACCGACCAATGCTGGAAGCCACTTTCCTGAAGTTCGGCAGGGAGAACATGACCACTCACATGACGGGCCTCGACAGGAAGAGAAATGGCACTGTGAAGTACAATCTCGAGGAAGCCAGTTCCACAGGCCAGAAAAGAAAGGCAGGCGAGTCCAGTCATGAGGACGAGGATGATCGTGGTTGTGAATCCGATCATGCCGAAGAGCCTATCAAGAGTCGGGGATATCGCCACGAGACGAGCAGAACTGTGGCAACGCACTGGCGAACTCAATGTTTGCATCATGTGCGGAAAAGAATCCCATGAGGGGACGTGCAAGGATATCACAAGAGCAACAGAATCTGACTTGGCCCGTGGTAAAATACAGATGCTGTTGCCTGGACATCGGGTATTGATTCTAACCAATAATTTTCGATCCCTACTGAAACAGCATTTTGTTCAATAAGACTAGTTGATTTTAAGAGCTCTAAAATCAACACCAAAGCCCCCTTCAAATTCAATAGAAGACAGCTCAAAAAAAGCAAGCCAAATCAATAACAAAATCAATAGAAACCATAGCTGTGTTATTTGCCAATGATATGCAAATTCAATAAGCAGTGACAGATATACACCCCTACCCTAAGGCTGCAAAATTCTTAACTTAAGAAAGCTAAACGGGAGAAACTACACAAATAATTGTTTACAAAGGGCTAAATAATTGCATTTCTAGTTTGCTCCCACACTCATGGCCAAGTTTGGTCGCTGTGGAAAATGCAATACGTGGCCAGAAAAAGTCAAAACTTTTAATTTACCATTAAAAAGCGTTCCCTCGAAAAGTTGTCTGAGTCCCACTAAAGGGGGACAGTTCCGTTTTTCCCTTTCACACAGGGCAAAGGGAAAAACACATTGCTAGGGCAAATGGGCCGCCAAAGCACGGTCAACTCCACAAGGCTAGGCCCTTGCTCCGGGCAGGGGTTTAACTTCATCGGGGTTCCCACTACCCTCCTGTCGACTAACATGGAACCCACCAAAGGGCTCCTCCTGGTTTCTAACATGTGCTCGTTTGTTGTGTGTTTTTGGTTTTGGGGAATTCTAATTCTCGAGGTGTTGTTTGAAACCTTGCTCTTGCTTAGGGTTTGTTGGGAATTTCTATCTGGGATGTGGTTGCCGACATGTTGTTTTTCTGTGCTATGTGTTTTTTGTTTGAACTCTTGCTTTTTTTGATATAGTACATGTACTGATGATTTGTTTGGACGGTTGCTGACATTCCATGTTGTTTTGTTGTTTTTTTGTTCGTTTGGGCTTCTCGAGGTTTTTGGGGAATACCACTTACTGAGTTTGCTATCGAATTGTTATTTGGCACGTGGTTGCTGACATGTTCGCTTTTGTCTTTGAACCCTCGAAGTTTCTTGGAAGCTTTAAATTTACTCACCTCAAACAAAATAAACACGGGACTTGGTTGCTGACATGTTGTTTTTCTTGCATCGTTCGTTGTTTGGAAGTTTGCATTTACTGTGCACTTTGGATGTCCTGCAGTTTTCTTGGGGGTGTCCCATCAGAATGGGACTACCCCCTAAGTTACTATTGACAATTCCAAGTTTGATATTGCAAGACTTACTAATCGATTTCCAGTACTTAGTTTACTATTGCCAATCCTAAATTTAGTATCGCCAAGACTGAATCTTCGATATAAAGTACCCAACCTAGTATTTGCAAATCAAGATAAAGTATGGCCAAGACTTCATCTCAGATTCCCACCTGTTGAATTTGACCCCTCTTGATTGTCGTTTTGCTGTCAGTGATGGTCAGGGATGTGACACATGCATTTCTGCGATGTAGCAGTGAACTTTCCGTGAATGCCCTCATAGAACCTTTGTATGATTGTCGTGTGTTTGGTGTGATTTTCCATGAATGTTGCATGAGTGTTCTATAATCATCTATGAATGTCTTTGCATGTTACATGCACTGTCTATGCATGTTTTTTGCATTTGCTTATTGCACTTTTCGTGCACGCTCGATTCTTGTGAATTCTCTATGTACTTCTTATGCACGTTCCCTTGGTTTCTATACATTATCTGTTCACTTTTTAACCAGTGCATAGAAAATGCGTAGACATTTCATAGGACATCATAGAACAATCATAGAAAGTTCCCAAAACATTAATAGACATTTCACGGACGCGTCCTAAGCACCTTCAATTACATATCTTCAGAAACTTGGCTTTGGCCAGCTGCAAGGCAGCATCAAGACTTCATTTTGCATTTCTGTGCATTTGTTACAATCCATTCTTTTACTTTTGCCTTTGTTTGATGTTTCGTACTTGGACCAAAGGCAAGCCCTGGAACTCCCCTGTTTCCCCAGCATTGCCCTGAGATTGTTTGCAGTTTCTTGGTTCCTTCACTTTTTTTTTGTTTGATTTCATTTGAATCTTTGCAGGTGCCACCTGGTGGAAATCCGCAGTTATTTTCAAGCAACATGTCATTACCTTTGTTGTTCATTTTTCTCAAGGGAACTTTGCTATCATCGTTGCATTTGCCTTGGGTTTGGTGGCATGAGTCTTTACCAAAAAGAAATGATGAACCTGACTTGCTTGGCCAGGGTGGATGGTGCTGGAAATCTGGTGCATCGTGTTAATTTATGTTTGTGCAGCTCCCCAGCCAAAAAATGAACTTGATGAAATTTGTCAAATTTGATCAAAACCATGCGTTTGATCAAATTCAGTTTTATCAAATTGTATCAAATTTGATCAAATTTGATCAAAATGTGGAATTGAGAGCCCCCCCCCAAAAAAATGGAACACTCAATATTGTTCCCTATGTGAAGTTTGATACAAGGGCAGATCATTCTGAGCCATCCCATTTGAACCAATCCCTTGAAAAGAGGGCGCCACCAATGGCAACTGTGACCAGGACTGCTTGGGAAAGGATACCCAAAAACGTGTCAACACTGAGAAGCTATCAAATCAAGGCCCAGTCAGTGAGCAGCAAATCCGAGGACTGGAAAATATGGACAAAATGTCGGGATGGCTAAGAGACAACACAAACATCACCACGACAAAGTGCCAGTGAACAGGAAGCTTGAAAAACTATGAAACAAGGAGTTTCGCAACTATTGGTTGCCAAAGATATTTACAGGCCAGATTTTGTTTGAGACACCTAGCTCTGGACGCGTGTAAGAAACCACGTTTGAGTAAAACCAAACGATAGGACGCACATTTGGTGATAGAACATATGGGGGCCACGCATGTTTATGGCTGAAACAACTTTGAAGAAATGCAGTTAAGGAACACTTCTGGACTACACCTATCCGTGGCCTCAAAATGTTGCACTCCACATATTTGACAAAAACGGTAACATATGGTAACTATAATTTTCTGGGTGAACACATGTTGAAATTTAGTTAAGAAACATTTTGTGCACTACCATTTCCTGTGTTGGACACAATCTGACATGTTTTACTACATTGCAGGCCAAACGTTTGACTGAACAATTGGTGGCCACAAATTTTAGTGGCCGAAATATGTTGAACATATAGTTGAGGCACATCTCTGGACTATGATTTCCTGTGGCCTCAACATTTTGACAGGCCACATGTTTGACACAATAATTTGGTGACTACACAATTTTATTGGTCGAAACACTTTGAAATAGAGTTAAGGGATATTTCTGGACTACAATTTGCTCGGGCCTCAAGATTTTACATGCCAAACACTTGCCAGACAGACATGTGATTACATTGTTCAATTGATGAACATATGTTGAACACATTGTTAAGGAACACTTTGTGTACCACAACTTCCTGTGGCCTCAAAAGTTTGGACTACAGTGTCCAGTGGCCTCAGATTTTTGCAGGCCAAATATTTGACAGAAAAAGTGCATAGGCCAACATATTTTGAACAATTATAGCCACGGGAAATGTTGGGAGTACAATTTCCTTGGGCCTCGACATGTTGCAGGCCAAATGTTTGACACCAGGAGTTGGTGACCACGAAGTTTTATGGGTCAACATACTTTGAACACGGGTTAAACAAATTTCTGGACTACCATGTCCAGAGGCCTCAAATTTCACAGCCCACATATTTGACAGAAACAATGGTGACGGCTTTTTATATGGGACAACATATTTTGAAGACTCGATTCAAGCACTTTGGACTACGATTTCCTGTGGCCTCAAGATGTTGCAGGCCAAATAGTTGACAAACAAAATTGATGACTACAATTTGTTTGTAGGTGAACATGATGTGGAAACTCAAAAATAAGGACAGATATCGGGACTACAGCTTTCTGTGGCCTCAAAAATTTGCAGCCCAAATATCTGCCAGATAAATTGGTGACTGCATGTTTCTATTGGTGAACGTATTTTGGCAAAATAATTGTGATGGATGACACCCTTTACCCAAGAGGTCCCGGGCCCACCAAATTTTGAGTTTTCCGGCTTACTAGGCATCAAGCAAATAGGTCCTCGACTTGTAGTTCAAGTTTGTTGTTCTCGACTGGGCCTCCACAAAAACAACAGAATGTTGCTCCACTGTCATAAGGGAAACAACTATGTAGCAGCCCCCCATGGGTGCTTTATATTTATGGACAGCCATTTCAACGTACATTAACGCAAACGCGCTTAAACCAACGTGTTGTCATACATACACACAAAACAACATGCAACACTATCCCTATTCAAATATAGCCTTAGCATAGACATATGTATGTTTGTCTATATATACCACATTTAGACGCAGGTAGTTTTGGAACTGAACAAATCCAAAACAGGTACTGCGGGAAAACATGTGCAGAAACATGATTGAACTGGCCTTGTGTCAAATCAATAGAAACTGCAGATGAAACTGCGTATTCCAAATCAATAGAAACTACAGCGCCCAAACCAATAGAAGCTATGCAGTGTCAAATCACTAAAGTCTTAAAATCCGGGCTTAAAAAAGTATTGTTCATATCAATAGAAACCGACGAAATCAATATCAATAAAAACTTACTGATTTCTATTGATTAGAATCAATAGCCGATGTCCAGGGTTTCATCCAGAAGGACACCCTTCGTTTGATGAAGACGTCGATATGGAAGGTCCCGATGGAGAAGAAGGCGAGACGGTGTCCAGCGAACCTCGAGAAAGATCAAAATCCATCGGAAAGGGAGGAACCGGAATTTCATCCAAGGGAGGAGTTTAGCAAATACAACTATGCTGTGAATCTCCCTGAGATGGCCGACATGGCAGAAGGAGGTGAACTCCACGTTGGTCAAGTCGACTTGCGCACGAATCCCAACGGAAGCATGAAGGACTACAACCACATGCTTGACTCGTTTGGTGGAGCCAACCCATCTGTGATTCCTCAACCCGGTGATGAGGCAGTGTGCGAAGGCGTACGTGGGTTCTCATGTATGACCGGCACTCTGCCGAAGGGAATGCACTTGGAAGTCAGGAACATGCCGAACCGAGACACAAGTTTTCCCTATTGGCCGTACAATGAGTACATGGCATTTGGATCAATTGTCAACCCAAGCGACTTGTTTCAGACGTCAAAAGTGCTGGTGAAGATCCTACGCCGCCAAATCGGCCAAAGAGGGGGAACCCTATCCTTGCAAGGGTGGAGGATGGGTGAACATCGACCACATGCTGGACCGCGAGGACGTGTTCCCGCAGTATCGGTGCAAGAAGAGCGATAGATTTCGAATCATCGCCGAGTGCATCAGGACAGAAGATCGGAGAGCTCGAAAGCCGAGACTGCAAATCCTTGCTGCGAGATTCGATCAAGAAATCGACATTGACTCGATAACGGGTCTCATAGCGGCAGGATGGACCAAAGACAACATCGACTGGATTCGTCGCGAGCACAGCGGATGGTGGCAACCATGGTGCACTCGAGCATCGTCAGGTCATTCGGACTTCGGTTTCGCTCGTCCTGCTGAGCTTTGCAACATATTGTTCCCGAACATGTCCGATCGCTTGGGCGGAGCATTCCACGTGACAAAGCCATCGGCCCTGGAAGGCGTAATTCTACGGGGCATTGTTCCAGGTGGCAACGACAGCGCACGAAGGTTGGCGGTACACTTCGGGGTGTTTGCACCTTGGGACGGCGACAACATCTCGACCAAGACTGCATTGCACGACGTCAAAGAGGGAGACGACCTCATCGCCATCAACGTGCCAGCGAGAAAATTGTCCGTGTACCAGTCAGGGGTCACATCGGGTGAGACGATCGTTGCCTTCGAGACCATTCCCTTCAAAGAGATCAGGTCGATCTGGAGCTTCAAGTCTGTGAAGAAAGGACCTGTCAAAGAGGTCAAACGGATCTACTCCCGCATCGTCGAGAACGAGATCTGTCCAGGATTCAAGGACGCTGCGGGCGTGACCCCAGCGAACTTTCTTGGAAACCTCAACAGTTTCTTGGACGATGAGGACTCCGCGGACGCCGAGATCCTGAAGAAGATTGTCGTCATGGCGTGCATCAACGTCGACGTGCCTGAATTGTTGAACAACTCGTTGGTCGAGATCAGGGACTTGCTGAGCAGGTTCATCGTCTACCGCGAGGATGACCCGTCCAACATTTCCAGCAGAGTATGCCCTGCGTGCGCTGTCATCATCCCGGGAGGATTTTGCTATTGCACGGCATGGTACGCGAATGTGAGCTCATTTCCACCGGCAAGTTCGTGATCCATGTGGACGAGGACGAGCCCAAAGTATCCGACACCACCAGGGTGACGGAGGAAGTGAAGCAAGCTCAGCGCGAAGCGAAGAAGGATGCTGAGCGAATCGTCGCCGAGGAAGACCGACCCGACACCAACGAGATGAGCGAGGGACGATCCGCGGACAGATCGTACATCCCCTCCAATATCGGGACGGACATCGACGAGGACGAGATGGGAGTCTGTCCTGACAAGCCCGGGGAGGACGCGGATGCAACACATCTCTTGCAAGTCAAGGCAATCTGCGTCGACGAGCCCAACGAGGCAACATACCTCTCCGGCTTCACTGGCATCGTACTTTTCAAAGTGTGGAAGGTATTTGCCAACAACGAGGCGGACTCAGTCAAGGAAGCAGGCAAAGGTGGCGGAATCTATTGTCCCTACATTGCAATCAATGGGAGGGATGACTGGATTTTCACCAAAGTGGACAAGGAGAACAGTCCGGTTCCGCCCACCTGCGACGAGGTTGTCGCTGCTCCCAAATTCAAGAACGTGAGGTTTCAAAGTGCGAATCACAGGGATGAAGAGACGTTTTATTGATCCCTGAAGCTGAAAGGGCTATACTTGATGTATCGGATCTGGACCGCACGCAATGTCCTTGGTATCAAGGCTGAGCAGTTCAGAGGCATCAATCAAAAGAAGGACACCGCCTTCGTAAGTGATACGATCTTCCGATGCATTGCCCTTGGCCTCAATTGCGACTACATGACCTTCTACCGACCAGATGTGATTATTGGACGCAAGTTCTTGAAGATCGATCTTGCTGCCATAATTTGCGTACAAAGCGTCTAAGAGGTTGACACTCCTCTTATCCAATGGTGCTATTATCGCAATATACATCTGCCCTCGCGCTCCATCGAGAAGATCATTCGGAACGAGGAGACGCCACAATCTCCGATGGAGGGCGAGTAGAAAGGCTATCGCAACGTCGCCGCACTGGTGATCAAGCATTTCCAATACGATCTCTACTATGTGGGGATGAACTGGAGATTGCATTTTCACATTGGGATTGTGGTATTCATCGTGCATGGTACCATGATCAACCTAAAGTATTTGCATGAAACTTGCATTTGTCACCACAGAACATTTTGTGTGTATCGTCATCGGCGACTACTATTCTGGAGATGCCTGGTATTTGGTGGTCAACGAGTATTCGATGCTACAAACCATTATTGGTTACAAATTGGTGGTGGGCTATGCTCGTCATGGATGTTCGTTTTCTGCAGACTTTCCTGGATCTGTACCATTACCTGGTTGATCGTTTGCTGCATGTGCAGCAACGCACATGAGGTCCGGTATGCGACCTGTCGCATTCTCCTTCCTTGTTAAGTATACAGAACCTGGTCAAACTCGTGCAGAGACGTTTCACAGAGTTGGATAGAAAAGCCGCGCGTCCATGCATGTCGGCATGTGGTTGTGAATGGTTCCTGACCCCGGGATGAACCCGAGCCCAGGATGGGGGATGCTAAGAATCTCCGGGCCACAGGCCAAAATCCCAAGGGCAGGTTCTGAGGGTCGCCCTGTTCTCTTCCCCTCCTTGAAGGTCCCTCGAACCTTTGCGGGGATGTTGTTGTGTGAACAGCCGACTCATGCATATGGATGCTTTGGCTCAAGTTCTTGACAAGTGGATCAAGACAAATATCCAACGGAAAGCTGTGAAGAAGCAAAAGGACCGTGCTCCGCTGTTGCAGGCGGTTGTGAGACAACGCAGGCCATATTATCCTTACACCCCCTATTTACACCGACCCCTACCACACGGCTTCACAACCGAGGGTAACTCGCCTCCTCGCACTATGTCTGCTGCGGATACTGTGAGATCTGCGTTCCACCAGTGGTTGTCATATTGTTGTCGTTCCGAGTACCAGTTACCTGTTGATCTGTTGTTTCTTGTGCTCCGCCGTCGACGTTGTAGATTGTCACTCTACATTGCTTTGCTATGTGGCCTGCCCCTGTCCGCACCTGTACCAGACATCGTTGGCTGCTTTTCCTTTGCCTTTTCTTTGCTTTTGCCGTAGTTGCTGCAGCCCTTCCAGTTGTTGTAGCCATAAGTTAGCTTGCTGTTGCCTTTGAACGGGTTGCCTTATCCTATTGGCTGTTGGCTCTTTCCTTTTCCTTTTCCTTTGTTGTGTCCAAAGCCTTTCTGTTGCTGTTTGGCCGTAGCCGCCGTAGCCTTTACCTTTGTTGTTGTCGCCTTTTCCTTTGTTGCGTTTTCCTTTTCCTTTGCCACCTTTCCACCATGTGCCGCCGATGTTCATTGGTGTTGGACCGCTGTTGTTGCTGCTAGCTGCCTGTGTTGCTTGTAGCCTGCTGTAGGAAGATGCTGCCCTGTGGTACTCTAAGATCGTTGATCTTAGGTCGTTGTATCTTGTGATTGCTCCTGCTTGCAGTTGAAGGTGTTGCTGTAATGCTCCCTTTGTTTCGTTGAGGAGGATGGCGATTTTGACGTTGTCTGGGAGCGTGGTTCCGTTGTCGCTCTCGTAGCGTCCGACCTCAAACTCCCATGTTGAGAAGGTTTCTTCGAAGTTGTGTTTTCGTGGAGTTGTGGTTTGAGTAGCTTTGTGAGGTATCCTATGCTCCTTGTTCCCACTGGAATTGAAAACCTGCTTTTGGGCTGCTGCCATGTTTCCAGTCCGTCGTTTGTGTACTGTTGTCTGCACACTGTTGCCGCCGAGCCTGTGCAGCAGTTGATGAGTATGAACTGCAGGTGGGTATCAACTGCAGGTCCCTTGCTAGGGATACCCAGTGTTGTCCTTCTTGCTGTTTCGCGCGGCCCGAAACGGCGCGCGCGTCATCAAGCACGAAAGCTGGGCGAGGCCAAAGCCTGTTTTACTCTGGCAACCTTAGTCAACGGAGCCATTGCCACGGCATCTTTCTGCAGACGCTTGAGCTCAAGCCTGGGCTGGGAACAGCCGGAAACTGGAAGATCGCCCGCCAGTGACGCGAGGAAGTCTCGCCGTCCGTGTCGAACAGGAGGCTTCGCAACCACCCGCAACAGCGTGCCAGGCCGCTGTCGCGCGATGGCCAAGCTGTCTCGGACGCTGACCACCCACATGAGGTCCGCGCGGATATCTGGCTGCGTGGCGTCTGCGCACTCGAAGATGATTCGCACTCCGCGCTCGGCTTCGTTGCGCTCCTGCACAGGATCTATGGCCGTCACTCGCAGTAAGAGCTCCGCGCACTGGACAGGCCGGGAGTGAAGCGGCGTTGCGCAAGCACAGGAGTGAGTGGCTTAGCCAAGCCCGAGTAGGTAAGCGGCGTCTCGCGAACATGCGCCGCTTGCAAGGTGTTGTGCGCTGCGCGAGAGCCAGTCGGTCCAGAGTACGCTTCGTCGCGCGCCACGACGAAGCGCACAGCGGGTTCGGATCTCGTGCTCCGCATTCTCTCGCGGCTCTACCGCGTCGCCCGGCCGAAATGCCAAGGCAGCACGCAGCACTTCGTCGACGCACGTGGAAAAGATCCTCGCGTCCAGCATGTCCGTGTGATCCCACATACAGTAGCCTCCAGGCTGTAGCACGGCCGGACGCCAGCGGGCCAGCTTCGTTGTCGCAAGTCTTGCGAAAGCAAGTGGCGTAGCCCGTGTAGTGCCAAGAGTCTTCCGGCACCCGGGGCAAGGTCTGCAGGTGAGCCAGCATGCAGAACGGCGCCTCCCACACGTCCTCCTGAGAGAACTTCTTCGCTTCGGCCGTCGGCAAAAAAGCACCGAGCGTCGCCAGCGAGACCAACGTCGCCGGTCCGGGGCCGTAGTCTCGCGCGGCAGCGCCGCCAGCGTTGGGATAGCGCCTTGCAGCGCTCGCGGCCAGCTATGTTGGCTCGGAGCTCCTCCGCTTTGACCGCAGGCAGGGCGCACGTGGCGGTGCTTGGTCTGCGGAGCTCCATCATGGCCAGTCGCGGCACCTGTTCTGCCGCTGTCGCTAGCTCACCCCGCACGAGCACTTCCGCCTCGGAGAACTTGCCGGCTTCAAAGCCGGGTTGCGCAGAGTGAGCTTGAAGAGGCGATCTTTGTCGTCTGCCGCACGGGAGAACCCGCCCGTGACTTCTGCGCGAACATTGACGAGGCCATCTTTCCAGCAAGCGGCTTGGCGCAAGGGCGTGCAAGGCATGCCGGCCGGCAGCTCCAGCGGCGACTCCGGCGCCTTTGTCAAAGCAAAGAGGTCGCACTGGCCGTGCGTGTACTTGGCTTTCGAGGCCTGCCGCCTGCTCAGCGTGATCTGCGTGAGGCTGACCACGCACGAAGCCTTTAAAAAGAGAGGCAGCGGCAAGCTCGTGCCACGCCTCGATGGCGATGACGTCGCGAGCCGTCTGGCCGCACACGAGGTAGCACCCGAAGCGGGCGTTGGGCACGTGTTCTACTTCCACGAGGCGTCCGCGCAGTCGCTTGTCTAGTCGCCCAGGCTGCGGCAGCTCGGACGGCCTGACAACCATGGGCCGCTGGCCCACGGAGTCCATGGCGACCGCAATCACAGTCACACGGCCGACTTGAAAATGCATGCGTGGGTGCGTGTGCTTGCTGCGCGTGTATGTGTGTGTATGTGTAGAACCTGCTCAAGACACGACAGTGACTATGATTTGGAGCTGATCGGAGCGCAGTGAACCCCTCTGAGTGAGCTTTCCAGATTTCTGTGCATCTGTCTATTTATGCTATCTCTCTCTCTCTCTGTGTGTCTGTAACACTATATGGCAAGCCACCCATTTCAGACCAATCGCAAGACTTGGCAACAGCCCCCCCCACCCCCCCGAGTGGCAAAAAGGAACAAGTCTTACAACAAGCCGCGGCCCCGCCTTTTCTACTTCTACTCCGGGCATGCTCCGCACGCTCGTAGGCACGCTGGAGCCCGGGCACCCGCTTGCGTACAGCACGGCGCCTGCCACGAAATCTATACTTGACCTTGCGAAAGTGCTGCGCCTGCCACGCAACTCACTACCTTGCGAAACCTTTGCGCGGCCGTGCGAATGGTCCCGTCTCCGAGACCATTCCGAACCCGTTCCGAACTCGTTTCGCGACCGCCTCTGCACAGGCGTCGCGACCTGGTGTGCGCGCTGTCCGGAAGCCCAATTCACGCACAGCGCCAATGTTTCTGCATCTTGCCATCCCCCACCTTGCGAAAGTACGGCGCCTGCCACGAAATCTATACTTGACCTTGCGAAAGTGCTGCGCCTGCCACGCAATTCACAGAGCAGGCGCAGCGGATTACGTTTTTAGCCCTTGAAGATGCGTGTCTTCGTGTCTTCGTGTCTTCGCCCAAGCCCCTGAAGCCCTGAAGATGCGTGTCTTCGCGTCTTCGAGGCTTCGTGTGACTCCCTGAAGCCCTGAAGCCCTGAAAATGCGTGTCTTCGCCCAAGCCCTTCTGGCTCTGAAGCCGTGAAGCCCTTGAAGATGCGCGGCTTCGTGTCTTCGCGTCTTCGTGTCTTCGCCCAAGCTCTGCTGACTTGACGCTCTGCTGACTCCCTGAAGCCCTGATCGCCCTGAAGACGCGCGTCTTCGTGCCTTCGCGTCTTCGTGTCTTCGCCGAAGCTCTGCTGACTCCCTGAATCACTGAAGCCCTGATCGCCCTGAAGATGCGCATCTTCGTGTCTTCGTGTGTTCGCTCAAGCTCTGCTGACTCCCTGACGCCCTGAAGCCCTGAAGATGCGTGTCTTCGTGTCTTCGTGTCTTCGCCCAGGCTCTGCTGACTCCCTGAAGCCCTGAAGCCCTGAAGATGCGTGTCTTCGTGTCTTCGTGTCTTCGCCCAAGCCCCTGAAGCCCTGAAGCCCTGAAGATGCGTGTCTTCGTGTCTTCGCGTCTGCGTGTCTTCGCCCACGCACTTCTGGCCCTGAAGCCCTGGTCGCCCTGAAGATGCGCGGCTTCGTGTCTTCGCGTCTTCGTGGCTTCGCCCAAGCTCTGTTGACTCCCTGAAGCAGCCCTGATCGCCCTGAAGATGCGCGTCTTCGTGATTCTTCGTGTCTTCGCTCAAGCTCTGCTGGCTCCCTAAGCCCTGAAGCCCTGAAGATGCGCGTCTTCGTGTCTTCGCATCTTCGTGTCTTCGCCCAAGCCCTGCTGATTCCCTGAAGCAGCCCTGAATCCCTGAGGCCCTGAAGACTTGAAGATTCGCGTCTTCGCGTCTTCACCTGACATCCGAAAGCGTGCAAATACTAAAGCCTTGAAGCCTTGACGCCTTGAAGCCCGAAGATTCGTGTCTTCGTGTCTTCGTGTCTTCGTGTCTTCGTGTCTTCGCCTAACGCCCTGAGATACGTGTCTTAATTCGTGTCTTCGTGTCTTCGTGTCTTCGCCTGACGCCCTGAAGACGCGTGTCTTCGTGTCTTCGTGTCTTCGGGCCAATTTTCGGTGTAACCCTCTGCGCCTTCAATGGCAGTTTTCACCTCGTGAAACCTTCGCGCGGCCGTGCCAATGGTCCCGTCTCCGAGACCGTTCCGAACCCGTTCCGAGACCGCCTCGTACAGGCGTCGCAGCCGAGGTGGTTTGCGCATTGTCGGGAAGCCCAATTCACGCACAGCGCCAACGTTTTCTGCATCTTGCCATCCCCCACCTTGCGATACTTGACCTTGCGAAAGTGCTGCGCCCGCCACGCAATTCACACCTTGCGAAACCTTTGCGCGGCCGTTCGAATGGTCCCGTCTCCGAGACCGTTCCGAGCCCGTTCCGCGACCGCCTCTGCACAGGCGTCGCGACCGAGGTGGTTTGCGCACTGTCCGGAGTTCGCAAGCCTGTTTTCTGCATCTTGCCATCCCCCGGCTCTCCTGATTTCAGCATTTGTCGTAGTTTTTTCGCGAACCTCCAGGCGTCTTAAAGCTATGTATCTGTCAAGCTAGCTATGTGTCAAAGCTAGCTATGTGTCAAAGCTATCTATGTATCTATATGTCAAAGCTATCTATCGGTCAAAGCCATATTTTGTAAAGCTATCTATGTGTCAAGCTATCTGTCATGGTTTTATGTCGAAGCAGCTAGCTCATTTAGTTACAGTACTACGGAAGTTTCTTTTTAAACTTCCTTTGACAAACTTGTTTGGTTTACCTTTGGTTTACTTGTTGGTTTGCTTTGGGTCTGCCTTTGGTTTGCCTTTGGTTTGCCTTTGGGTTGCCTTTGGTTAACCCTTGTTTTGCTTCAGTTTGCTTTTGGTTTGCCTTTGGATTGATTTCGCTTTCCGTTTGGTTTAGCTTTGTGCTTTTGCATTACATTTGGTTTACCTTTGGCACGCTTTTGGTTTGCAGTTAGTGTATCTTTATGTTTGCCTGTGGTTCGCCTTTGGTTTGCCTTTGGTTTGCTTTTGGTTTGCCTTTGGTCTGCTTTTGGTTTACCTTTGGTTTGACTTTGGTTTGCTTTTGGTTTGCTTTGGGTCAGCTTTTGGTTTGCTTCGGTTTGCATCTGGTTTGCCCTCGGTTTACCTTTTGGTTTTTCCTTTTGGTTTGCCTTTGGTTTACCTTTTGGTTTGCCCTTGGTTTGCTTAGGGTTTGCCTTTTGTTTGCCTTTAGTTTGCCTTTGGTTTGAATTGTGGTTTTCTTTTGGTTTGCTGTTGGTGCACTCTTGGCTTGTTTTTTTTGTTTACCTTTGGTTTGCCTATGGTCTGCGTTTGGCTTACCGGTGATTTGACTTTGGGTTGCTTTTGGCTTGCCTTTGGCTTGCTTTTGGATTTCTTGTTGTTTGCATTTGGTTTGCTATTGGCTTGCTCTTGGTCAGCTTTTGGTTTGCTTCAGTCTTCCACTTTGCTCTGCTTTTGGTTTGCTTTGGGTTTGCCTGTGGGTTTACCCTTGGTTTGCCTTTGGCTGGCTCTTGGGTTTGCTTCGGACTGCTTTTGGTTTGCATTTGGTTTTCTTTTGGTTGTCTTTTGGTTTGCCTTGGGTTTGCCTTTGGTTTGCTGTTTGCCTTTCTTTTTTCCTTAGGTTTGCGTTTGGTTTGTTTTTTGTTTACGGTTGGTTTGCCTTTGGGTTGCTTTGAGTTTGCATTTTTTGCTTTTGGTGTACATTTGGTTTGCTTTGGTTTGCCCTTGGTTCGCTTTGGGTTGACCTTTTGTTTGCCTTTGGCTTACCTTTGCTTTGCTTTGGGTTTGGGTTTGGCTCGCTTTTTCTTTGCTTTTGGCCTTGTTTTTTCTTTGCTTTTGCTTTTGGTTTGCGTTTGGTTTGCTCTTGGCTTTCCTTTGGTTTCGTTTTGGTTTACCTTTATTTATTTGGCCATTGGTTTTCTTTTGGCTTGCTTTTGCATTGCTTTTAGTTTGGGTTTGACTTGTTTTTGGTTTGCCTTTGGTCTGCTTTTAAATTACATTTGGCTTGCTTTCGGATAACTTTGGTTTGCTTTTTGTTGTCATTTTGTTTGCATTTGGTTTGCCTTTGGTTTGCTTTTGGTTTTCTTTTGGTTGCCTTTGGTCTGCTTTTGGTTGGCCTTTGGTTTGAGTTTGGTTTGCTTTTGGTTTGCTTTGGGTCAGCCTGCATTGGTTTGCTATTGGTTTGCCGTTGCTAACTTTTGGTTTACCTTTTGATTTGCGCTTGGTTTGCTTAGGGTTTGCCTTTGGTTTCCTTTTGGTTTCCTTTTGGTTTCCTTTTGGTTTGCTGTTGGTGCACTCTTGGCTTGTTTTTTTGTTTACCTTTGGTTTGCTATGGGTTTGCTTTTGGTTTGCGTTTGGTTTACCGTTGGTTTGCCTCGGTTTACCTTTTGGTTTGCCCTTGTTTTGCGTTTGGCTTGCCGGTCAAGTAGTTGGCTCCCTTCTCACCGAGGGAAAACCTAGCATCGCAGAAAATCCTCACAAAGGCCGTTGCCAAGCCTGCATTCAACGCCAAGCGCTTAAAAAAGCAGACGCCAGAATCAGTCGAAAAGAGCACTTTGACACAGGCTCCTCGAACAACATCCCCAGCATCCCCGGCATCCCCAGCATCCCGCGTACTTGCTGAACACCAATTTGATGGGACACGATAGCTGCAACGCTTGCGTCCCACAAAAACGTCATCTCCAGCATTTCCAGCATCTCCAAGGCAGGTCCAAGCGAAACACGCAAGCTGTAAGCAAGCAAGGAGAAGCCATCAAACAAAAAGAACGGCTCAGGAGAAATACTCTCCTTTATTTGGCCCAGAAAAGGCAACAAAAGCACCTTGCGAAAGCTTGGCAAAAACGCAGGTTTTTGCGCAAAAATGCAGCGAGAGAGCAGCTCCCAGACAGATGGAAAGGACGCGCACATTTTACCTGTCTTTTTTGGGCGCGACATTCTGCAAACCAATTCGGCGAACAACGGAAAGCGCACTTCCCCCCGGTCGCGCCGAGTCCCCATCGGCGCAAGTCTGAGTTGAGGGGAACAACAACGGCTAAAAACTAAGTGTTTGTTGGTGTCAATGGTGTTTCTCGTGGCCTGTTACTGTGACAAAGCAGCCTTCAAGAAAAGTCACAGTCCTACAATGACAAATGAGAATGGCCATCATTACAGGACTGCATCCAAGGTGTTAGTGGGGTTAGAGGAAGGCCAACCACTTTGCAGAAAAGTTAAAGTCCTAACAGCCAAGCAGAAAGCAGCAAAGCAGCGTTCATCTTTCACGAAGTCCTTGGCATCAAGTAGTTGTTCCCTTCTCACCAAGGGAAACCTAGCATCGCAGAAAATCCTCACAAAGTTGCCAAACCTGCAGTGAACGCCGAGCGCTAAAAGCGCCCCAAAAAGACGCCTAAAATCTAGCCGTCTTTTTGAAGCCAAAACAAATGCTC
Source organism: Effrenium voratum (assembly GCA_963377175.1). Classification (NCBI taxonomy): domain Eukaryota; class Dinophyceae; order Suessiales; family Symbiodiniaceae; genus Effrenium; species Effrenium voratum. Next base: position 193,053 of record CAUJNA010000401.1, on the reverse strand, counting down.
ACACGTGGACACGCCAGGAAACAGCTCGACTCAGTTCAAAGGAGCTCTCGGCGCAGGCTCCTCGGCATCCCCATCATCCCGCGTACTTACTGAACACCAAGTTGATGGGACACGAAAGCTGTACTGCTCGTGTCCCACAAACACGTCCGCGCAGAAGCGCGCCCCCAGCGTCCCCGAGGCAGGTCCAAGCGCGAAACGCAAGCAGTAAGCAAGCAAGGAAGCCAATAAACAGAAAGAACGGCTAAGGAGAAATAGCCGTCCTTTTTTTGACCCAGCAAAGGCAAAAAATGCACGCAGGACGAGCCAGCTCAACGCGGAAAGCGCCTCGAAAAAGCATTGCAAAACGCAGGTTTTTGCACAAAAATGCAGCGAGCGATCAGCTCCAGGACAGATGGAAAAGACACCCAAATGGTTTGCCTTTGGTTTGCGTTTGGTTTATGGTTCGCCTTTGGTGTGCTTTTTTGCTTTGGCTTGCTGTTGGTTTAACTTGGGTTTGCTTTTGGTTTGTATTTGGTTTACTTTCGCCTACCTCTGCTTTGCCTTGCTGTGCTTTTAGTCTACTCTTGGTTGGCTCTTTGGTTTACATTTGGTTTGCTTTTGGTTTGCTTTTGGTTCAACTTTGGTTTGCTTTTGCTTTGCTTTTGGTCAGCTTTAGGCTTGCTTCGGTTTGCTTTTGGTTTGCCTGTGGTTTTCCTTTGCCTTTGGTTTACCTTGGTTTGCTTTGTTTACCGTTGGTTTGCCATTGGGTTGCTTTGAGTTTTCATTTGGCTTGCTGTTGGTTTAGCTTTGGTTTGCCTTTTTGTTTACCGTATGTTTTCCCTTGGTTTGCTTTGGGTTGGCCTTTGGTTTGCCCTTGGCTTACCTTTGGTTTGCTTTTGGTTTGCTTTTGGTTTGCTTTTGGTTTGCCTTTGGTTTCGTTTTGGTCTACCTTTGGTTCGCCATTGGTTTGTTTTTGGTTTGCTTTTGGTCAGCTTTTGGTTTGCTTCAGTCTGCCTTTGGTCTGCTTTTGGTTTACCTTTGGTTTGACTTTGGTTTGTTTTTGGCCGGCTTTTTTAACTTTTGGTTTGCTTCGGTTTGCTTGTGGTTTGCTTTGGTCAGCTTCTGGTTTGCTTCGGTTTACCTTTGGTTTGCCTTTTCTTCACCTTTTGGTTTGCCCTTGGTTTGATTTCGCTTTCCGTTCGGTTTACCTTTGGTGTGCTTTTGCTTTGGATTGCTGTTGGTTTAACTTGGGTTTGCTTTTGGTTTACCTTTGGTTTGGGGGGCTTTTGGTTTGTATTTGGTTTACTTTCGCTTACCTCTGCTTTGCCTTTGCTTTGTTCTAATGTACTCTTGGTTGGCTGTTGGTTTACGTTTGGTTTGCTTTTCGTTTAGCTCTGTTTGCCTTTGGTTTGCGTTTGGCTTGCTTGTGGTTCGCGTTTGGTGTACTGAGGCTCTCCTTTGGTTTGCCTTTGGTCTGCTTTTGGTTTACCTTTGGTGTGCCTTTGCTTTCGAAACACTTAAGCAGTCAGCAAGCAAGGAGAAGCAGATGGAAACGACGCCCGGAATTTAGCCGTGTTCTTTGGGCGCGACATTCTGCAAATCAGGCCGAGCAGCCTAAACCCCCCCCCCCCCGCTCCAACTCTCAACCGCTTCAAAGAAGCGCTTTCCGTCATCAGGTCTCTGCAGTTCAGAAAAGGCCTAGCACGAGCCTTTGTTCAAAGAAGATTGCAAGCCTTGCTTCTCTGCGGTTTCGGCTTGAGTCATCCACCCTCTTAAGGGGAAAGTTGATGAAGCAAGGGAGGAAAGGCAAACGGCTCAAACACAGGCGGAAACCACGCCAACGGGTCTAAGAAGATGCTGCAGTGATTTTTAAAGCCTATCGGTCCCTCATGAACCTTGAGCGCACGGGGGGGGGGGGGGAAATTCGAATTCGAGCGGTGATGCAGTGAATTGTTTCAATGTTGACATGCCAGGTCTTGAAGTGAAGGGCCGTAGCGCGAGCCTTATTTGTATATGTAAGTTAGGAAAAGGCCCTTGCAAAAAATGTGCGGTGCACATACTGATTGTATTACCGATGAACTCATGGGTTCGCTGCTGTAGGTCCTCATCGTGAGGGCCCTCCCCTCCCCCAGGCCCAAATAGTTTCCCGAACCCTGCTTGGAACGCTGTCTCAAAATACGGTAGCTCCTTTTGGCTTGCTGTTCAAAAGGGTCCCCTGACAGCGGACATGCCCAGCTTTTTTCAGTCAGCCAACAACCGATTCCCGAGCCATTGAGGAGCTTTACACGAAGACGGGTGTGAATTGGAAGGCTTTGCTGGCGGTTCTGCTGGGCGCCGCGCCCCTCATCCCCGGCTTCGTGGACGCGCTGATCCACCAAGGCGGATCGGCAGGCAGGGGACCAACCAACTATTTCCCCTTAAGTTTTTGACATGTTAGAAAAGAGTCAGAAAACCATATCTATTGCGAAGGCTCTCCTGCTTCCCTTGTGCCTGCGTTGCAGGCCACCTGGTGAGCCCCGTGTGGGGCCACTTGTACTCAGGGTGCCTGGGCTGAAAGGGGTGTGGCTCAAAATTAAACAGCAGGGGTTACGCAGGTTGTGGCCCATGTTTCCACTTACCAGGGTTTGTTTGTACCGGTGTTTTGAGCCACAGACAAATGTGTTCTTGAAACAGGTGTCTTTTCATGCTTGGCGCTGCAGCCCGCGTTTGCGGCACAGGGGCAAGTGCTGTGTCACTGAAGTTGTCGTTTCCCACAGGCCTGGGCCCTACAAACTGCAAACATGTTGCCTCATACCACCCAGCGCTCCTAGGCTGCGAACTGAGGTTCTCCTTTCTGTTCTCCTGGTCAGTGGCCGGCACGTCTTACTTGCTGCTCAGCCTCGGGGAATTTAGGACTTTGAGGAGCAAGGAGCTGGAATTCAGCAACATAGCTTCGTCTTCATCGGAGTACTCGTCGCCCAACTCCAACTCTATGTGAAGTAGGGCTTGGCCTTTGCCTCTTGTGCTCGCCTTTCAGTGCGACATGACTTGTCAGTCTGGACCATAATCTGGCGGACATCTATGGTTTGGACCAGGGTTGGGCAATTCAGCCCACATGATTCACCGAACCGTTGTATTCACCAATGCCCAACCCTGATTTAGATTTTTGCGCCACCTCCTGCTGGTAGAGCAAGCGACTCGGCTGCCGATCGGCGTTTTGTAAAGCGTCAAGGGGAAGTCTGCGTTGGGGCCTCAAATCTACCACACAAATACGAGAGGGAAGCAGTGGATTGGACCAGTAGATCCAAGGAGTCGGATGCCAGTCAGAGGTGTTTCAGTGGTCACCACAGTTGTGGACTGCGTTCACTCGAAACAGCGAAGCTGGCTGCAACTGCATGTAAAGGGCCGAGACGAGAGCAGCCAAAGCGCGTGCTGGCGCTCTGCATGACATGTCAGACGCTGCTTGGGCAGACAAAGCGTCTGTCGCCAAACAACTATCTAGCGGTCCTACGCTTTCCTTGCAGCTGCTGGATCCGGGCTTCCGTGAGTCTCCAGACAAAGTTAACGTTAAGGCAAGCTCATGGCGAGCTCAATGGTTTTTCTTGCTTAATATCGAGGCGCAGCTCTGCCACAACGTGCTGAACCCCATGTTGGCGCATGCTAGTTAACACATAACTTGGATTGGCGAGACTAACGCAGAACAAGGAGCCTCGTCCTCTGTCTTTTCTGTTCTTCCTTTTTCTTCGTTTCCAAATAGGCGAATGGTAAATACATGATTGGCAGAAGCAAAGAATAGAATTATAGATGCGTAAGCAGCTAGATCGAGTGTACAGATTGAAAGATGGTTAGAGAAATAGATGAGTGCAGTAGGGATATCGCTATGTGAATAGAAACAAAGAACCGAAAAGAACAGAAGGAATAAACACAGAAAGAAAGAAAGAAAGAAACCAAGCAAGAAAGAAAGGAACGACGCTGTCTACATTTAACCTATCTCTCCCTCTCTATGTTTCTAACGACCTATCAAGTGTCCAGATTTCTTTCTATCTATCCGTTGATTGGCTCTGTATGTAGTGTTATCAGGCAGCCTGTGCCCTCTGTGGGCGACTCTGCTTGACGGGAAGGCGGTGGAGTTACTTGTGTGCTGGCACACGCTAAGATGACTCAACTGCGCGCGGAGAGAAACAAACAGTCTGAGACGCCTGAGGCAACCCAATGGCTTTCACAACTACTGTCAAGCTCAGAATAAGAGCGACACTTTTCCCTTGTACATGCTCCAGTTTGTTGGTGCTAGTTCCTGCAAACGACTGCGGGAAAAGGATCCTAGCTCGGGTGTGGTTTTGGCAGCGCATCAACCCCCTGCTATTTTACACAGCGGTAAAGTCTACTTTCCCAAGGGACGCACTAAATAGTCCCAAGACTGCGGATGAAGTTCTTGATGAAGAATTGCGCAAGAACCGAGGCTCAATTGAGTAAGGCTGCAGAGCAGCACGATGAGAATCGTGGAGCATCTCGGTGTGATGGCCTTCATTTGCGTGCGAGCACGCGCGTGTGGATAATAGCGGCTGAGGCTGTGGCTTTGCAGAAGGGTTGCGAACGCCCTTCTCGACGAGTGCCGAGCATGGCGTCGATTGAGTTAGCGACGGTCTCGCGCTTGTGAAAGCGCGCGTGTGTGAGCTGTGCTCTCTATCTTTTGGCTGGTTGCACTCACTTGCCTTGGCTGCAGGGTTGCCTGCGGACGTGTTTCGCCTGACCGAGGCTTGGCGCACGGGGTCGCCCCGCTTTTGCGTTGCTTCGCGGCTGCGTGGCAACAAGCCTGTGCATTTTCGACACATGTGGCGAGGCCTTGCAGCGCGCACGCGACTGCGCTCCGGTTGTTCAAAAGTGTTTCGCAACCATTGGCTGTGTAGCGGTTTTGTCTGACCACTGTAGACGCTGGGCCCTGACAGATGCTGATGAGGATGTGGTGTAGGTTACGTGCAAGGTTCACGAGCTTGTTGCCTCTTGCAGTGTGAGGTAGTACCTCATTGATCAGGTGTTGGTCTACCACTGTGTTTGTAGCTACATCTGCTGCTCGTAGTATTTGGCCGAACTCGTTGTCTATGAGTCCCAAGTCGGCTTGTAGCTTGAATCTCCATTCATCGTAGTTGGAGTAGTCACCACTGAAGTATGGTGGTGGTAGTTTGTACTTGTGTAGTCTCTGCACATCGTTTTCTGCGTGTGCTGCTGCTGTTGTTGCACCTATTTCCTGTAGTTTGTGCCGGTGGTATGCCTGCTGATGCTGCCTGCCAGTCTGCTGCTGTCATGTCGTAGTAGTTGGGCATACTGGGGTGCTACTGTAGTCGTTACTACTGGAGCTCCCCTTTGTGTCTCAGCTCCGCTACCATACAAGTGCAAATGCTGTGTAGTTATTATCACAAGCAAATGTAGTCTGCCGCAGCCCTTGTTTCCTCTCCAGCGGTAGTGAGGCTCAAGGCCTGCAGCATGTATCAACCACCAGTGTAGTGCACATGCAACTGTATCATGCACTCACTGTAGTTTAACATCTCTCTCTCTCTCTTTCTTTTTCTTTCGTTCTCTTTTTCCTCACTTTTTCTGCATGTTTATTTCTCTGTTGCACTGCGCGCGCTCGGGGCCCCCTATTTTTGGTGGCAGGCGCAGCACATTGTGACTTAGCGTGCAGATTTCTTGGCAGGGGCAGCATTCGGCGAGCACCGGTGTACGATAACGTGGCAGGGCCAGCATTTCATGCTTTGTAGAGGGGCTTGCCGTTACACTGCGCGCGCTCGGGGGCCCCCTATTTTGCGTGGCAGGCGCAGCGCATGATTTCGTGGCAGGGGCAGCATTCGGTGAGCACGGGTCCAGCGTTTCATGCTTTGTGGAGGGGCTTGCTGTTGCACTGCGCGCGCTTGGGCCCCCCTATTTTGCGTGGCAGGCGCAGCGCATTGTGACTTGGCGTGCAGATTTCTTGGCAGGGGCAGCATTCGGCGAGCACGGGTGTACGATAACGTGGCAGGGCCAGCATTTCATGCTTTGTAGAGGGGCTTGCCGTTACACTGCGCGCGCTCGGGGGCCCCCTATTTTGCGTGGCAGGCGCAGCGCATGATTTCGTGGCAGGGGCAGCATTCGGTGAGCACGGGTGTACGATAACGTGGCAGGGCCAGCGTTTCATGCTTTGTGGAGGGGCTTGCTGTTGCACTGCGCGCGCTTGGGCCCCCCTATTTTGCGTGGCAGGCGCAGCGCATTGTGACTTGGCGTGCAGATTTCTTGGCAGGGGCAGCATTCGGTGAGCACGGGCGTACGATAACGTGGCAGGGCCAGTATTTCATGCTTTGTAGAGGGGCTTGCTGTTACACTGCGCGCATTTTGGGCCCCCCATTTTGCGTGGCAGGTGCAGCGCTTTGTGACTTGGTGTGCCGATTTCGTGGCAGGGGCAGACTCACTCACTGGCTCACTCACAATCACTCACACTCACTCATCACTCACTCACTCACTCACTCACTGACTCACTCATTCACTCACTCACTCACTCACTCACTCACTCCCTCCCTCCCTCACTCACTCACTCACTCACTCACTCACTCACTCACTCACTCACTCACTCACTCAGTCATTATCGCATGGCCACCAGAGAACCATTCACTGAAAAAATGCGCATGTGGGATTGTCCGGTCCTTTAATTTTTCCGAAAGCGTCGCGAAGGGTTCTTCCGCTGGGTTCAGTTGAGTTGTTCTCATGAGAGTCATTACAAGGTGTCATTGCAAGGAGTCATTGCAAGGCGTCATTGCAAGGAGTCATTGCAAGGAGTCATGAGAGTCATTGCAAGTTGCAAGGAGCCAAGTGCACGGAGTTAAGTGCAAGTTGCAAGTTCAAGGAGCCAAGTGCAAGTTGCAAGTGCATGGAGCCAAGTGCAAGTTGCAAGCGCAAGGAGCCAAGTGCAAGTTCCAAGTGCAAGGGGACAAGTGCAATTGCCTTGCGAGGAGTTAAAATCTCTTCTTTCAAATCTCTTCTTAGGGCGCGGGGTAGTGCCGACGACACTCTACGAAATTCGACCCTCTGCGGGGATCGGCGCGGTCGAGGTGCAAAAACTCGAGTTTTTTTTGCGATTTTGCTTTGGCCCGCGCGACCTTCTGCGGGGATCGGCGTGGTAAACTCGAGGTTTTTTGTGGCCCGCGCGACCCTCTGCGCAGAGCAAGTTGCACAGAGCAGTTTGCGCAGAGCAACTTGCACAGAGCAACTTGCACAGAGCAACTTGCAGGGAGCAACTTGCACGGAGTAATTTGCACAGAGCAACTTGCAGGGAGCCACTTGCAGGGAGCAACTTGCGCGGAGCAACTTGCGCGGAGCAACTTGCACAGAGCAACTTGCACAGAGCAACTTGCGCAGAGCAACTTGCGCAGACCAACTTTCACAGACCAGTTTGCGCGGAGCACCTTGCCCAGAGCAACTCGCAGCTTGCGCAGAGCAACTTGCACATGTGCCAGGCCGGGGCTAAACAAGTTTGCCGCGCATGTGCCAGGCCAGGAAAAAAGAACGCCTCCTGCAGCGTTGGGCCGACCGCACTTGCGATGTTATGCTTTCGGGCCAACCGTGGTCTAGTGATCCCTGACAAGTTTTGTTTTGACCCTCTGAGTTGTCATTTCAGCAGGAAATCTAAGAGAAGAAGTTTTTTGACCCCTAATTCCCCAAAGCATCACGAAAGGTTCTTCCGCTGGGTTCACTTGAGTTGTTCTCATGAGAGTCAGTACAAGGTGTCATTGCAAGGAATCATCATCATGAAAGTCATTGCAAGGAGTCGTTGCAAGCAGTCATTGCAAGGAGTGATTGTTGCAAGGAGTGATTGTTGCAAGGAGTCATTGCAAGGAGTCATTGCAAGGAGTCATGAGAATCATTGCAAGTTGCAAGGAGCCACGCACATAGAGTCAAGTGCAAGTTGCAAGTGCATGGAGTTAAGTGCAAGTTGCAAGTGCAAGGAGTCAAGTGCAAGTTGCAAGTGCGTGGGGTCAAGTGCAAGTTGCATGCGCAAGGAGCCATGGCAAGTTGCAAGTGCAGGGAGTCAAGTGCAAGTGGCAAGTGCAAGGAGTCAAGTGCAATTGACTTGCGAGGAGTTAAAATCTGTTCTTAGGGCGCGGGGTAGTGCCGACGACACTCTACGAAAATCGACCCTCTGCGGGGATCGGCGCGGTCGAGGTGCAAAAACTCGAGGTTTTTTGCGATTTTGTTTTGGCCCGCGCGACCTTCTGCGGGGACCGGCGTCTGTGGCCCGCGCGACCCTCTGCGCAGAGCAAGTTGCACAGACCAGTTTGCGCAGAGCAACTTGCGCAGACCAGTTTGCGCAGAGCACCTTGCCTAGAGCAACTTACGCAGAGCAACTTGCACAGAGCAACTTGCACAGAGCAGCTTGCGCAGAGCAACTTGCAGGGAGCAACTTGCACGGAGTAATTTGCACAGAGCAACTTGCAGGGAGCCACTTGCAGGGAGCAACTTGCGCGGAGCAACTTGCACAGAGCAGCTTGCACAGGGCAACTTGCGCAGACCAACTTGCACAGACCAGTTTGCGCAGAGCACCTTGCCCAGAGCAACTCGCAGCTTCCGCAGAGCAACTTGCACATGTGCCAGGCCGGGGCTAAACAAGTTTGCCGCGCATGTGCCAGGCCAGGAAAAAAGAACGCCTCCTGCAGCGTTGGGCCGACCTCGCTTGCGATGTTATGCTTTCGGGCCAACCGTGGTCTAGTGATCCCTGACAAGTTTGGTTTTGACCCTCTGAGTTGTCATTTCAGAGAAGAAGTTTTTTGACCCCTAATTCCCGAAAGCATCGCGAAGGGTTCTTCCGCTGGGTTCACTTGAGTTGTTCTCATGAGAGTCAGTACAAGGTATCATTGCAAGGAATCATCATCATGAAAGTCATTGCAAGGAGTCATTGCAAGGAGTCATTGCAAGGAGTGATTCATGAGAATCATTGCAAGTTGCAAGGAGCCAAGCGCATGGAGCCAAGTGCAAGTTGCAAGTGCACGGAGTTAAGTGCAAGTTGCAAGTGCAAGGAGTCAAGTGCAAGTTGCAAGTGCATGGAGTCAAGTGCAAGTTGCAAGCGCATGGACAAGGAGTCAAGTGCAAGTTGCAAGTGCAAGGAGTCAAGTGCAATTGACTTGCGAGGAGTTAAAATGTCTTCTTAGGGCGGCGGGGTAGTGCCGACGACACTCTACGAAAACCGACCCTCTGCGGGGATGGCGTGAACGAGGTGCAAAAACTCGTTTTTGCGATTTTGCTTTGGCCCCGCGACCCTCTGAGGGGATCGGCGCGGTCGAGGTACAAAAGCTCGAGGTTTTTTGCGATTTTGTTTTGGCTCGCGCGACCCTCTGCGGGGATCGGCGTGGTCGAGGTGCAAAAACTCGAGGTTTTTTTTGCGATTTTGTTTTGGCTCGCGCGACCCTCTGCGGGGATCGGCGTGGTCTAGGTGCAAAAAAATCGAGGTTTTTTGCGACTTTTGTTGTTCGAGCTGGTCCTCGGGAGTTGTCTCGTGGTTCGCGCGCCTGCTCGGGTCGCGGGTTCGATCCCCCCCTGGTCCGCGGGCGGGCTTCGCAAGCTGCACGGAGCAACTTGCATAAAGCAACTTGCGCAGAGCAACTTGCGCAGAGCAAGTTGCGCAGTGCAAGTTGCACAGACCAGTTTGCGCAGAGCAACTTGCGCAGAGCAACTTGCACAGACCAGTTGCGCAGAGCACCTTGCCAGGAGCAACTTGCGCAGAGCAACTTACGCAGAGCAACTTGCACAGAGCAACTTGCACAGAGCAGCTTGCACAGAGCAACTTGCAGGGAGGAATTTGCACGGAGTAATTTGCACAGAGCAACTTGCAGGGAGCCACTTGCAGGGAGCAACTTGCACGGAGCAACTTGCGCAGAGCAACTTGCGCAGACCAACTTGCACAGACCAGTTTGCGCAGAGCACCTTGCCTAGAGCAACTTGCGCGGAGCAACTTGCACAGAGCAACTTGCACAGAACAACTTGCGCAGAGCAACTTGCGCAGACCAACTTGCACAGACCAGTTTGCGCAGAGCACCTTGCCTAGAGCAACTTGCGCAGAGCAACTTGCGCAGAGCAACTTGCACACACTGCAGTTTGCACAGGTCAACTTGCGCAAAGCAACTTGCGCAGAGCAACTTGCGCATGTGGGCCAGCCGTGGTCTAGTAAGTTTTTCCCCCAACAGCTGAAAGCTTTGGGGTCTCAGCCCAGATAGGCTCCGGGGTGGTCCGGGGCGGCTCTGAGGTACGGTTCCACAAGGGTTCCATCAGGGTTCCACTATGGTTCCACTCGGTTCTGCAAGGCTGCGGTGGTGCGAGCACTGAAAAGAGCTCCGCATGCTGTTGGGGATAGCACCTGAGCTTATTGATCCCTCTGCCCTCAGGTAGCGCAATCAGAAACAAAGCACATCAAACTAAATCTCAAATCATAAATAGGACATGAGTCATTCTCTCGTGGCAGTTGGCTTGAATGGCCATGAGCAGGCAACATAATTGCAATCGATTTCCGTTGTTTCGACTGGAGATTTCATCTTATGTTCTCCTCTTTTTGGCGCGCCCTTGCGATGATTGGACACGCCGCCGGCTTTGCTGGCTACCAAGAAGAGGTCCACTATCATCGAAAACACCCAGGACCCAAGTGGCAAGCAAACCCATTCTGGATTCCTGGCCAAGATTGCACCCAGGCGCAAAAATGCATGCAAGGCCTGGAACGGGGACAACAAATGCGTCGTTTGGAACCTCCTCTCCTTGCGCTTGACACAATTTGCCTCCAGCGCGTTGGCGTTCAGCCCAAAAACTCTAAGATATGATGTGTCCCAGGGTCTCTTGCAGGGCCTGTCCAAGGTCGCCTCAGGCGGAGGAGGAGCTTGGCGTGGGCATGGATCAGAAGCAGCTGATTTCCCACACCATCAAAACAAAAACAAACGCGTTCGTCCATGGAGTTCCTGCTGAAGTACTCTCAGCCGCTCAGGGACCTGGTGAAGAGCGGCAACATCGAGATCCAGGGTAGCGTGTACCACCTGGAGACGGGCCGCGTGGGGGCGCTGAAGCTGCTGAAGGAGGGCAACGAGCGCTTTGTGGTGGGCTCCAGCATCTCGGGCAAGGTCACCCCGGACATGCGCCGGGCCCTGGTCAAGGAGGGCCAGTCGCCCCACACCGCTGAACCCAATATTTGTGTTTTCCACGGGGTTACGGATGCTGCGGTCTAGTAGACCATGTTAGACTATGCTACCCCTCCGCACTTTTTTAGGCGGAGGTTTTGCGCAAGCTCACTCATGTCGCTATGACCAGAATTCAATGGGATTGCCCTGTTCAAGCATCCCCCATCAGATTGACGTGAAACACAGAAAGCGAAGAGTCCCCAAGAAGGTGTTTGATGTTCTCAATTCCCAAGTTTATGGCTTCATACTTTCGGGCCAGTTTTAAAGGGGTGCTCAAGGCCCGCTGGCACCTTCTAAAGAGGCGTGCATGCAGGGCTCAGCCAACGAGGTCAACAGCCAATGTCCTTTTGATTGTTGTTTTCTTCTTTTCTTACTTATTCGACTCTTGGGCGCTGATATCTAGCCGAGTCGTGCCCTTTTGCCTTTTTTGAACATCTCGGCAGGGGCAGGTTCCTTGGACCAATGGAATGTGTTTCTAGCATTGCTAACCACGCCTGCAAAATAGCAACTGTCTCTGGGGGTCTTGCTGGGCGGTCCTGGTGCTGACCCAGTCAGACTTGTGATGAGGCGTCCTTGGTGTCGACCCCATCACTTCCCGCGGATGGTTGCTGGCTCGCAGGCGTGGTTTGTAATGCTAGAAACACATTTCAGTGGTCCAATGGAATCCGGGGGTTGTTTGTGGGAGGCAGTGGGGTTCCCTTCAAGGGTTGTTTCCTGGTTTGCTTCCTGTTGCTAACCAACGTTTACTATAAACGCCCGCTTCATTGCAAAAAAAATGTTGAACATCCAGGCAGTAGGAGCCGCAGCTCTTCTTCCGCGTTTAGCATCATCATCCACCTCCTGCTGATTCCGCTGCCTGTTGTGATCGATAGCAGGCCAAAGTTGCACCCAGGAGGTCTCATCTCCTAGCTGCCTTGGGTTCTCAGCAGTTGACACAGCCGGCCCAGCGACAGACAAATGTCTCTTTCGAGTGCCACCAAAGATGCTACGCGTGTGGGGGATGCGGGTTCTGGGGTAACTTCTTCGTGCGGCCAAGCCTCGAGCCACCCCCCTCTCTTTCCACTAGTTCCTGCAAGCTCTCCGTTGCCCATGAAGATTTGATAGGGATTGACTGCAAGCGTTGTTTTTTTGTTTTCTCTTCCTGCAATCCAGCCTTTAGAACGATTTCCTCACAAAGGCAGCCCAGAAGCTCAAACGATCTTGACACCAGATGGCGAAAACATGCTTTTCACTTGTCAATCCTTCCAACTCAAGAAAAATCCGCGCGTGGACTCGGGAAAAAGGCGGCTTCTGCGTTTGCAGCTGGTAGTTTGATGATTTGTTTCACTGCATTTTGCCTTTTGGAGCTGTTTTGGCAAGTAGCGGATACGTTATGCAGGAGCTCGAATTTCAATTGGAGGTGGCTCTTTGATTTGGCAGCTGGCATTTGTCTATGCAATTGCGTTTGATTTTGCGCGTGGCATCTTAATTTGGTAGCCGTTGGGGCAAGTAGCGGTTACATTGTGTAGGAGTTGGACGTTCGCTTGGAGGTTGCGCTTCGTTTTGGCAGGTGTTTGTGGCAGCTGTTTTGGCAAGTAGCCGTTAGATTATGTAGGAGCGCGAATTTGAATTGGAGGTGGCGCTTTGGTTTGGCAGCTGGAATTTGTTTATGCAGGTGGCGTTGTGATTTTGTGACTGGCATTGCAATTTGGTAGCTGGTTGGGCAAGTTGTGATCACATCATGTAGGAGTTGGACTTTCGGTTGGAGGTTGCGCCTTCTTTTTGGCAGGTGGCTTGTGCTTATACAGCTGGCAGTTTGATTTTGCTTTACGGCATTTTGCCTTTTGGAGATGTGTTGGCAAGTAGCCGTTGCATTATGTAGGAGCTCCAATTTCTTTTGGAGGTGGTGCTTTGATTTGGCAGCTGGCTGTGTTTATGCAGCTGGCTTTTGGATTTTGCGCGTGGCGTCTTGATTTGGTAGCTGTTTGGGCAAGCAGCGGGCAGCGGTCACATCATGTAGGAGTCAGACTTTCGCTTGGAGGTTACGGTTTGATGTGGCAGGGGCGTGTGTAGGACCTCGAATTTGAATTGGAGGTGGCGCTTTGGTTTGGCAGCTGGAATTTGCTTATGCAGCTGGCGTTTTGATTTTGCGCGTGGCATTTTCTTTTGGTAACTGTTTGGGCAAGTAGCGGTTATATCATCTAGTTGTTGGAGGTTGCGCTTTGTTTTGGCAGGTGGCTTCTGCTCCTGCAGCTGGCAGTTTGATGATTTGTTTCACTGCATGTTGCCTTTTGGAGCTGTTAGGCACGCCAAGCGCAAAGTTCGGGCGAGAACTCTGCTTCAAAATCGACGTGACATGTATCGAGTGAAAGCGCCGTCTGCCAACACAACGTGCTGCCAGCCACGTGCGACGACCGAGACCTACAACGGGGGGGCCGCCTGCCAATCAAAGCGTAAGTCCAACTCCTACATGATGTAACCGCTACTTGCCCCAACAGCTACCAAATCAAAGCGCCACCTCCCGATGAAATTCGAGCTCCTACAGAATGTAGCCGGACTTGCCAAACCAGCTCCCAAAGCCACATGCAGCTGCTGCTTGCCCAAACCGCGACCAAATCAAAATGTTACGCGCAAAATCAAAACAAACGCCAGCTGCCAAATCAAAGAGCCACCTCCAATTGAAATTCGAGCTCCTACAGAACGTAGCCGGACTTGCCAAACCAGCTCCCAAAGCCAGATGCAACTGCTGCTTGCCCAAACCGCTATCAAATTAAAATGTTACGCGCAAAATCAAAACAAACGCCAGCTGCCAAATCAAAGAGCCACCTCCAATTGAAATTCGAGCTCCTACATAATGTAACCGCGCTTTGCGCGCATGTTTTTGCAAATTGATGCCGCTTGATGAGTGCACAAGTGGGATTTCCTCCCACCATCGGCGGCTATGCCCGCGAACTGGCGATTGTCTTACTAAGCGCCCTAGTGCTGACCCGTCTTCGCGCCAGCAGTTTTTTTTTGGTCCAATGGAACCCATTTGGGCAGTGGGGTTCCCATCAACATGAAGTACACATCATCAGCGGGTTGTGTTCTGGTTTGCTTCCTGTTGCCAACAAACGTGGACTTCAAACATCCAGGTAGTAACTTTAGCTCTTTTTTCTGGGGTTAGCGTCAACATCCCGGCACCTTTTGTGGTCGTTTCAATCGCACGCGAAAATTGCCCCTGGAGTTAGCTGCCTTGGGTTCTCAACAATTTGCACAGCTGGCCCTGAAGCAAACTCCACCAAAGATGATGTCCGTGTGAGGGAAGGTTTTGCTCGAGTGGGAACGTAGCCAAGCGTTGTTTTTTGGGCCCGCGCATGAGTTTCCTCTTGGAACGCGCCTAGCTGCTGGAAATAGACTTGGTAGTAGAATTTGGCAGGAAAGGATTGAAATTGCAAACGTTCTACGTGTTTGCTGGCGGCGTGTCTGACGCGGATTTTGATGCCACACAAACAAAGAGTTGCAGTTTCTGATGTCGGTTGCAGCATCAGGACACATGCAAGTCAACATCTTATTTGTGCTTTTGACAGGCGGGGGCAACTAGCAGGTTTCGTATGTGCAGGGGTGAATCATGCTCATAACACTGAGCCGGCTGTCCCTTCAGACAACATGCGGCCAGTGTCACACGGTTCCCCGTTGTCACAGACAGTACCTTTGCGCAAGCTACCTCAAAGGGCAGGAGTGGTCTTTTTGCTTCTTATCATGCCTTGCGATCTAGCGTCTCAGGTAACCTTTTCTTTGTATGGCTCGGGCTCTTACGCTCGGGAAGGCCTTGATTGGTTCAAGGACCCTACCCATGCAAATATTTTCCGCTAATTCCTCCCACTCACCCACGAACGCAAGCGGCCTTTGGATTTGGTGGCAATTTAAGCAAGTAGTTGCACTTTCGCTTGGAGGTGGCTTCTGCTTTTGCAGTTGGCAGCTTGATGTTGTTTAAGCGGCATCTGGATTTGGTCGATGTTTGGGCAAGTACAAGCGGGCATTTTGAATTGGTAGTTGTTTGGGCATGGAGCGGTTACCTTGTTCATTGTGTAGGAGTTGGACTTGATTGGGCAGGTGGCTTCGGCAAGTGTACTTGGAAGCGGCGCTTCGATTTGGTAGGTGGCTGCTTCTTTTGCGTCTTGCGTTTTGACTTTGCACGCGGCGTTTTGTTTTGGTAGCTGTTTGGGCAAGCAGCAGTTACATCATGTTCGAGTTGGACTTTCGCTTCGAGGTTGTGCTTTGATCTGGCAAGGTGGCTTCTGCTTTCCAGCTGACAGTTTGATGTTGTATAAGCGGCGTTTCGACTTGGTAGCTGTTTCGGCAAGCAGCGGCACATCATGTAAGAGTCGATTTGGCTGGTGGTTTGTTTGGGCAGTTGGCATTGTAGTTTGCAAGCAGCATGTGATTCAGCAGCTGTTTGTGTAAGTAGTGGTTGCATTCTATAGGTCGGACTTTTATTTGGAGGTGGCGCTCTGATTTGCCAGGTGTCTTATGTTTTCGCAGTTGGCGTTTTGATTTTGCAAGCGGCCTTTTGCTTTCTGGAGCTGCTTGGGCAAGTGGCTGTCTCATTCTGTAGGAGTTGGGCTTCAATATGGAGAGCGCTTTGTTTGGCGGGTGGTTTTTTGTTTGTGCAGCTTGCATTTTGATTTTGCGCACGGCATTTTGATTGGTAGCCGTTTGGGCAAGTAGCGGTTCTTTCGCGAGGTTGCGCTTTGATCTGGCAGGTGGCTTCTGGTTTGATGTTGTATAAGCGGCATTTTGATTTAGTTGCAGTTTGTGAAGTAGCGGTTACATCATGCAAGAGTTGGAATTTCGCTTGAAAGGTTGCGCTTTGCGCTTTGATTTGGCAAGGTGGCTTCTGCTTTTGCAGTTGGCAGCTTGATGTTGTTTCATCTGGATTTGGACGATGTTTGAGCAAGTACAAGCGGTATTTTGAATTGGTAGTTGTTTGGGCAAGTAGCGGTTACCTTGTACATTATGCAGGAGTGGACTTGATTGGGCAGGTGGCTTCTGTTGTTGCAGATGGTATTTTCTTTCTTTTGGAAGCGGCACTTTGATTTGGTAGCCGCTTGGGCAAGTGTAATTGAAAGCGGCGCTTCGATTTGGTAGGTGGCTGCCTCTGCGTTTTGATTTTGCACGCGGCGTTTTGTTTTGGTAACTGTTTGGGCAAGCAGCAGTTACATCATGTTCGAGTTGGACTTTCGCTTCGAGGTTGTGCTTTGCTCTGGCAAGGTGGCTTCTGCTTTCCAGTTGACAGTTTGATGTTGTATAAGCGGCGTTTTGACTTGGTAGCTGTTTGGGCAAGCAGCGGCACATCATGTAGGAGTCGATTTGGCTGGTGGTCTGTTTGGGCAGTTGGCGTGTTGTTTGTGTAAGTAGCGGTTGCATTCCGTAGCTCGAATTTAAAATGGAGGTGGCGCTTTGATTTGCCAGGTGTCTTATGTGTTCGCAGTTGGCGTTTTGATTTTGGAAGCGGCATTTTGATTTGGTAGCCGTTTGGGCAAGTAGCGGTTCTTTCGCGAGGTTGCGCTTTGATCTGGCAGGTGGCTTCTGGTTTGATGTTGTATAAGCGGCATTTTGATTTAGTAGCAGTTTGTGAAGTAGCGGTTACATCATGCAAGAGTTGGAATTTCGCTTGAAAGGTTGCGCTTTGCGCTTTGATTTGGCAAGGTGGCTTCTGCTTTTTCAGTTGGCAGCTTGATGTTGTTTAAGCGGCATCTGGATTTGGTCGATGTTTGGGCAAGTACAAGCGGTATTTTGAATTGGTAGTTGTTTGGGCAAGTAGCGGTTACCTTGTACACTATGCAGGAGTTGGACTTGATTGGGCAGGTGGCTTCTGTTGTCGCGAAGGTAATTTCTTTCTTTTGGAAGCGGCACTTTGATTTGGTAGCCGCTTGGGCAAGTGTACTTGGAAGCGGCGCTTCGATTTGGTAGGTGGCTGCTTCTGCGTCTTGCGTTTTGATTTTGCCCACGGCGTTTTGTTTTGGTAACTGTTTGGGCAAGCAGCAGTTTCATCATGTTCGAGTTGGACTTTCGCTTCGAGGTTGTGCTTTGCTCTGGCAAGGTGGCTTCTGCTTTCCAGTTGACAGTTTGATGTTGTATAAGCGGCGTTTTGACTTGGTAGCTGTTTGGGCAAGCAGCGGCACATCATGTAGGAGTCGATTTGGCTGGTGGTCTGTTTGGGCAGTTGGCATTGTAGCTTGCAAGCATCATGTGTTTCAGCAGATGTTTGTGTAAGTAGCGGTTGCATTCCGTAGCTCGGATTTAAAATGGAGGTGGCGCTTTGATTTGCCAGGTGTCTTATGTTTTCGCAGTTGGCGTTTTGATTTTGCAAGCGGCATTTTGATTTGGTAGCCGTTTGGGCAAGTAGCGGTTCTTTCGCGAGGTTGCGCTTTGATTTGGCAGGTGGCTTCTGGTTTGATGTTGTATAAGCGGCATTTGATTTAGTAGCAGTTTGTGAAGTAGCGGTTACATCATGCAAGAGTTGGAATTTCGCTTGAAAGGTTGCGCTTTGCGCTTTTATTTGGCAAGGTGGCTTCTGCTTTTGCAGTTGGCAGCTTGATGTTGCTTAAGCGGCATCTGGATTTGGACGATGTTTGAGCAGGTACAAGCGGCATTTTGAATTGGTAGTTGTTTGGGCAAGCAGCAGTTACATCATGTTCGAGTTGGACTTTCGCTTCGAGGTTGTGCTTTGATCTGGCAAGGTGGCTTCTGCTTTCCAGTTGACAGTTTGATGTTGTATAAGCGGCGTTTTGACTTGGTAGCTTGACGCGCAAGCAGCGTCACATCATGTATGAGTCGATTTGGCTGGTGGTTTGTTTGGGCAGTTGGCATTGTAGCTTGCAAGCAGCATGTGTTTCAGCAGCTGTCTGTGTAAGTAGCGGTTGCATTCCGTAGCTCGAATTTAAAAATGGAGGTGGCACTTTGATTTGCCAGGTGTCTTATGTTTTCGCAGTTGGCGTTTTGTTTTTGCAAGCGGCATTTTGATTTGGTAGCCGTTTGGGCAAGTAGCGGTTCTTTCGCGAGGTTGCACTTTGATCTGGCAGGTGGCTTCTGGTTTGATGTTGTATAAGCGGCATTTTGATTTAGTAGCAGTTTGTGAAGTAGCGGTTACATCATGCAAGAGTTGGAATTTCGCTTGAAAGGTTGCGCTTTGCGCTTTGATTTGGCAAGGTGGCTTGTGCTTTTGCAGTTGGCAGCTTGATGTTGCTTAAGCGGCATCTGGATTTGGACGATGTTTGGGCAGGTACAAGCGGCATTTTGAATTGGTAGTTGTTTGGGCAAGCAGCGGTTACCTTGTCATTATACAGGAGTTGGACTTGATTGGGCAGGTGGCTTCTGTTGTCGCGAAGGTAATTTCTTTCTTTTTGAAGCGGCACTTTGATTTGGTAGCCGCTTGGGCAAGTGTACTTGGAAGCGGCGCTTCGATTTGGTAGGTGGCTGCTTCTGCGTCTTGCGTTTTGATTTTGCACGCGGCGTTTTGTTTTGGTAACTGTTTGGGCAAGCAGCAGTTACATCATGTTCGAGTTGGACTTTCGCTTCGAGGTTGTGCTTTGATCTGGCAAGGTGGCTTCTGCTTTCCAGTTGACAGTTTGATGTTGTACAAGCGGCGTTTTGACTTGGTAGCTGTTTGGGCAAGCAGCGTCACATCATGTAGGAGTCGATTTGGCTTGTGGTCTGTTTGGGCAGTTGGCATTGTAGCTTGCAAGCATCATGTGTTTCAGCAGATGTTTGTGTAAGTAGCGGTTGCATTCCGTAGCTCGAATTTAAACTGGAGGTGGCGCTTTGATTTGCCAGGTGTCTTATGTTTTCGCAGTTGGCGTTTTGTTTTTGCAAGCGGCATTTTGATTTGGTAGCCGTTTGGGCAAGTAGCGGTTCTTTCGCGAGGTTGCGCTTTGATTTGGCAGGTGGCTTCTGGTTTGATGTTGTATAAGCGGCATTTGATTTAGTAGCAGTTTGTGAAGTAGCGGTTACATCATGCAAGAGTTGGAATTTCGCTTGAAAGGGGTTGCGCTTTGCGCTTTGATTTGGCAAGGTGGCTTCTGCTTTTGCAGTTGGCAGCTTGATGTTGCTTAAGCGGCATCTGGATTTGGACGATGTTTGAGCAGGTACAAGCGGCATTTTGAATTGGTAGTTGTTTGGGCAAGCAGCAGTTACATCATGTTCGAGTTGGACTTTCGCTTCGAGGTTGTGCTTTGATCTGGCAAGGTGGCTTCTGCTTTCCAGTTGACAGTTTGATGTTGTATAAGCGGCGTTTTGACTTGGTAGCTTTTTGCGCAAGCAGCGTCACATCATGTAGGAGTCGATTTGGCTGGTGGTCTGTTTGGGCAGTTGGCATTGTAGCTTGCAAGCAGTGTTTCAGCAGCTGTTTGTGTAAGTAGCGGTTTCATTCCGTAGCTCGAATTTAAAATGGAGGTGGCACTTTGATTTGCCAGGTGTCTTATGTTTTCGCAGTTGGCGTTTTGTTTTTGCAAGCGGCATTTTGATTTGGTAGCCGTTTGGGCAAGTAGCGGTTCTTACGCGAGGTTGCACTTTGATTTGGCAGGTGGCTTCTGGTTTGATGTTGTATAAGCGGCATTTTGATTTAGTAGCAGTTTGTGAAGTAGCGGTTACATCATGCAAGAGTTGGAATTTCGCTTGAAAGGTTGCGCTTTGCGCTTTGATTTGGCAAGGTGGCTTCTGCTTTTGCAGTTGGCAGCTTGATGTTGTTTAAGCGGCATCTGGATTTGGACGATGTTTGAGCAGGTACAAGCGGCATTTTGAATTGGTAGTTGTTTGGGCAAGCAGCGGTTACCTTGTCATTATACAGGAGTTGGACTTCATTGGGCAGGTGGCTTCTGTTGTCGCGAAGGTAATTTCTTTCTTTTTGAAGCGGCACTTTGATTTGGTAGCCGCTTGGGCAAGTGTACTTGGAAGCGGCGCTTCGATTTGGTAGGTGGCTGCTTCTGCGTCTTGCGTTTTGATTTTGCACGCGGCATTTTGAATTGGTAACTGTTTGGGCAAGCAGCAGTTACATCATGTTCGAGTTGGACTTTCGCTTCGAGGTTGTGCTTTGATCTGGCAAGGTGGCTTCTGCTTTCCAGTTGACAGTTTGATGTTGTACAAGCGGCGTTTTGACTTGGTAGCTGTTTGGGCAAGCAGCGTCACATCATGTAGGAGTCGATTTGGCTTGTGGTCTGTTTGGGCAGTTGGCATTGTAGCTTGCAAGCAGCATGTGATTCAGCGGATGTTTGTGTAAGTAGCGGTTGCATTCCGTAGCTCGAATTTCAAAATGGAGGTGGCGCTTTGATTTGCCAGGTGTCTTATGTTTTCGCAGTTGGCGTTTTGATTTTGCAAGCGGCATTTTGATTTGGTAGCCGTTTGGGCAAGTAGCGGTTCTTTCGCGAGGTTGCACTTTGATCTGGCAGGTGGCTTCTGGTTTGATGTTGTATAAGCGGCATTTTGATTTAGTAGCAGTTTGTGAAGTAGCGGTTACATCATGCAAGAGTTGGAATTTCGCTTGAAAGGTTGCGCTTTGCGCTTTGATTTGGCAAGGTGGCTTCTGCTTTTGCAGTTGGCAGCTTGATGTTGTTTAAGCGGCATCTGGATTTGGACGATGTTTGAGCAGGTACAAGCGGCATTTTGAATTGGTAGCCGTTTGGGCAAGTAGCGGTTCTTTCGCGAGGTTGCACTTTGATCTGGCAGGTGGCTTCTGGTTTGATGTTGTATAAGCGGCATTTTGATTTAGTAGCAGTTTGTGAAGTAGCGGTTACATCATGCAAGAGTTGGAATTTCGCTTGAAAGGTTGCGCTTTGCGCTTTGATTTGGCAAGGTGGCTTCTGCTTTTGCAGCTAGCAGCTTGATGTTGTATAAGCGGCATTTGGATTTGGCAGCTGTTTGGGCAAGCAGCGGTTCATGTAGGAGTTGATTTGGCTGGAGGTCGTCTTGGGCAGCTGAATATTTTGGTTTGCAAACAGCACTTTGATTTGGTAGCCATCATTTGGGCCGGTAGCGGTTACATTGCAGGGATGGCGCTTTAATGTGGCAGGTGGCTTTTGCTTTTGCTATTGGCAGCTTGATGTTGTACTAGCGGCATTTTGATTTGGCAGCAGTTTGGGCAATTAGCGGTTACATCATGTAGGAGTTGGACTTTGCGAGGTTGCGCGTTGATTTGGCAAGTGGCTTCTGCTTTGCAGTTGACAGTTTGATGTTGCACGAGCGGAATTTTAATTTGGTAGCTGTTTGGGCCAGTAGCGGTTGCATCATGAAGGAGTTGATGTGGCTGGGCGTGTTTGTGGGCAGTTGGCATTTTAGTTTGCAAGCAGCAATTGATTTAGCAGCTGTTTGGGCAAGTAGCGATGCATTATGTAGCTCCAATTTTATTTGGAGGTGGCGCTTTGATTTGGCAGGTGTCTTATGTTTCTGCAGTTGGCGTTGTGTTTCTGCAAGCGGCATTTGATTTGGTAGCTGTTTGGGCAAGTAGCAGTTTCATTCTGCAGGAGTTGGGCTGCAATATGGAGAGCGCTTTTGTTTGGCAGGTGACTTGTTGGACTTTCGCGAGGTTACGCTTTGATCTGGCAGGTGGCAGCTTGACGTCGCAACGGCATGTTGATTTGGTAGCTGTTGGGGCAAGTAGCGTGCGCAATGCCTTTGTTTGTTTGTTTGTTTTGTTTGTTTGTTTGTGTGTGTGTGTGTGTGTTTGTGTTTGTGTTTGTGTTTGTGTTTGTGTCTGTGTGTGTGTGGTGTGTGTGGTGTTGGTGTGTGTGTGCGTGTCTGTTTGTCTGTCTGTTTGTCTGTCTGTTCTGTGTTGTGTTGTGTTGTGTTGTGTTGTGGTGTGGTGTGGTGTGGTGTGTGTGTGTGTGGGCGTGTGTGTGTGTGTGTGGTGTGTGTGTGTGTGTCTGTGTCTGTGTCTGTGTCTGTGTCTGTGTCTGTGTCTGTGTCTGTGTGTCTGTGTGTGTGTTTGTGTTTGTGTGCGTGTGTGTGTGGTGCCCAACTGTGTTCAACTGACTGGAACAGTTTGCTTGTCACGGACTGTCAACACCTGGGAACAGGTGGTCGTTTATAGCTTCACCAGAACAACCGCTTTGAGGCAGAACTGGTTTGAGGGGAGCAAAAGAGTCAGCATCAGGCACAGCAGCAAGGAGGCAGTTTCAGTGCAAATCCCATATGCGATGCACTGCGGTCAGAATAAATGCCTGGATTGCCGCATGTTCCTGGCATTGTGGTTCACAGCGCCGCTTGAGTACCGACAGCTGCCGCGGATTTGCAACCTGCAAGCTCACGCGAACACGCGCAACCACCCTTATGCACGTGCGCACGCACACCGGCACACTCACGCCTGTGTGGGGCAATCCATGTTTACACATATTAGCCGCGAGGCACGATCCCCAACTTCAGGCTTAGCGGGGCCGCTCTTGCTGGATCAGCAATGTTGTGGATTGATTTGGAGTTGGATGCAATGGAGGCTCGGGCAAGGGAACACTGTTTGGTTTGCGCTTGGCCAGAGACGTTCGAGTTTCTCATTGCAAATTGCCGCGTTGGGATTTCTCCTGGCTGTCCTTGTGCAAGTCACAGTTGTTTGCTCGACCCGGGTTGATTCGTCCATGTGAAGCATTTCGTCCAACGCAGCCACAGATTTAGTTCAGCAACCCGGGGTTGCCATGTCATGGCAATTGAGACGCCCTGGCCTTGCCTGAGGCCGAGTGAGTTGGAGGCTGACAAGCTCACTCTTGAGGCCCAGCGGGCAAGTGTTTTTGGGATAAGACAAAGTCGGGAAGCAGCGACTCATGAAAAGGACTCATCACCATCAGGAAGCAGTGCAAGTTAAAGGCGCAAGGCCACCAAGCTTCCTCTGGCTGCCCTTTCCGCACTGAATCAATCGCTTTTCCCGTGGAGGTTGCTTAGAGGACTGCTGAGCTGTCTCCAACCTCTGAGAACTGCCTTGCTGAAGCTCGTGCATGTGGGCATGTGTTTTGGTCGGGGGGAACCCGCAGAGTGGTTCTAAAAAGAAACAACAGACACACCCGGAATTTCAGGGGTCCCCCAGCCTTTTGAAGACTGATATACTTGTATCTGCAGAGTCCGACTTAGCCATGATTGCAAGAGCCTTTTAGCTGCTTTTCCTGCCCATCATTGGCCGCAAGCGTGCGGCGAAAACGCAGAAGAAGGAGGCGGCCGCTGTTTGCTGCTGTGTGTGCTTTTGACGCTGGATGTACACCCTGGTTGCAGGAACCCATTGCGTTTTGACAACTAGTTGCAGGATCCTGTAGGGTTTGCCAGGCATCCAGGCCTGTACAGCCTTTGGTTCAAATTTCAAGCTCGCAGACAACAAAAATTGATTCAACGATGGAATTTTCCAGGGCATGCAGTGCGTGCCCAGGGAACTGTGCACTATGCTTTCTTGGCCTTCAGGGGCTTCATGACATGGCGCCAGAGACAGCACTGGATCAGTGCGGTGTGACCTCCAAGCAGTTGGTGGGATTGTATGAGTGCTTGACAAAGGCCGGGAGGCAGGTTCCGGCCCCCTTGGACCTTATGCTCTACACCCTGAAAGAGCTGAAGGAGATGGAGATTCCGGCGCGCGCGGAGGGGGATGCCGACGTCGGGCCATGCGTGGCGGTTCCCTTTCTGGAGATGCAAGAGTCCTATGTTCTGGGCCGGCGGACTCCTGCCTTGGGCCCTTGCCAGATCTACACCGAGGTTGCGTCTCAAAAGCGAGGGCTTGGCCTCAATTGCGGCTTCCCTTGAATCGTGTTAAAGCACCGCAGTTGCCCAAGTTTTTCGTTTGGGCCGCGGTTGCCTAAAATTCCATCCTCCACGGTCTTTGTGGTTGGGGCGACGACAGAAGGTTCCTCTTTTGAAACCACCCTGACAAAGGGGGGTCCCTCCAAAACAGGGAACACCACCCCCCAGGTCCTGTTTAAGGACATCGACCTGCAAGCCCTGCAAGCGGCGGTCCAGCGTGTGGCACAAGCTGAGCCAATGTTGCGGGCGACTTGCCAAGCATCAGGCCAGATGCAGGACGCGCACGCTTCTTGCAGGGGCTATTTTTGCAGGCATTTGTTTTCTGCACTTTGGTTTGGAATATTTTTGGCTTCTGTGGCTGGTGGCTTTGTCGGGTTTTGCAGCTTTCGGTGGCGTTCGCAGCTTTTGGTGCGGCTTGTGGCTTTTGTGGCTTTTGTGGCTTTTGTGGCTTTTGTGGCTTTTGTGGCTTTTGTGGCTTTTGTGGCTTTTGTGGCTTTTGTGGCTTTTGTGGCTTTCGGGCTCGTTTTGCCCCGGGTTGCGGTTTTTGGTTGCTTTCGCGGCTTTTGCCGGCTTTTGTTTAAAGCCGCCTTAACCTCAAGCCCAAACCGCCCCAAACCAACAACTCTGTCAACTGGCCAGACATGGCGCAATACTCGTCCTGGGCTGAAGTCATCATATTTTAGTTGGTTGTGGCAGGAGATCCGCGAAGACTTGCATTGGCAGCTGGAGGTGGAGGAGGACAGTTCTTTGGCCAGGGCTCGTTGGAGTCGACCCTTGCCAGAAGGTCGATTCTGGGCCTTAGGCGCCTCCAGGTGTTCTGGTCAGGTCCAATTGCATCTCAAGGTGGACATGACCTTCCTTGACGCCGAGAGCTGGTTGATCGTTTGCTGCAAAGTCGCCACGGGGTACAGACCGACAACAAGCCTTCCACCGAGCCCCGACCCGAGCCACGAGTTCTTCCGCTATTGCGCCACGCAACAGCGCGGGGGTCTTGGGGAAGTCGAGTGGAAGGAGAAGTTGAAGGATCTTCCTCTGGGGCCTGCGCTTCCATGGTGCAGTCGTATGGGTCAAGGCCAGGCCTATGCGTTCGGCCGCGTGCCCTTGTGCGTGTTACGGGAGCAATGGGAGGACTTGAAGCAACACGCCAAGGAACTCGGTGTGTCCTGCACTCAACTGCTCATCACGTACTTCCAGGATGCCATTGCCTTCAGCAGTGATGCCAGCTTCACACTGACCGCCACCGTGAGTCGTCGACCAAACCACCTCAAAGGCTGCCTTGGCGAGTTCACCAACGTGGCGCTCCTCTCCTGCAACGCTGAGAGCCTCCAGCAGGAGCGTGGGGTCCGCGCCAAAAACATCCAGCAGCAGCTCTTGACCCAGCTGGCGCCGGGCCACATCACAGGCATGCAGATCATGCGGCTTTGGCGGGAGATCCGCAGAGAGGAGGTGGTGCTCCCTGTGGTGCTGACCTCCTTGTTGGATTTGGAGCACGCTCAGCCGATTTCTTTCGGCGAAGAGCGGGCTACCGTAGTCTACCAGCGGACCCAGACCCCCGCAGTGCGCCTTGACGTGCAGTTCTTTGAAGTGCAGAACGAGCTGTGTGTGAATTTCGACTACGATGAGCGCTGGCTTTCTGAGGACGTGGTGAAGCAGCTGGCGAAGTCGTTTGAAGAGGCGCTTTGTGTTTAAGAAATCACACAATCCAGTTCCCCTTCAATTGTGTTTTGAGTGAACCGAGGGCTAGATAAGCCTAGCTCAAAGTGGGCGTGCAATTCACTGCTGGACAAAGACAACGTACGCTTCTGTGTTTGGTGCTGAATCATTGTGTTTGTTGAAGCTAAGAAATGTCAGAGAGATAGCCCAAAGCATAGCCTCCCAATTTTTTTTGGATGCTGAATCTTGCGTCAAAATCTTGTCTAGACCTGAATCCACGTGAGAACCAGTTCAGGATATCACGTGCGGGCCAGTTCACTTAATATGTTGCAATTGAGCCTTGTCAACATCCGTAATGCGGACGAGAAAAAAAGTCAAAATGAAAAGTAAGGAACAGAAGGCGTTGACCCCCCCAATCGGAAATGTACGGGCCTTTTGTTCCACGCGCTTTGGGCCACTTCGTCCATTTTTTCGAAGCGGAACATGTACTTCCGGACTTCCGGGGCCCTGCTATTTGCTCGCGACCGATTCCAGACAGTTTCGCCTGAGGCTTTGGCCGGGGAGAAGCTCTCCGTGTTGCATGGTGGACGGTTGGACACGCAGGCTTACAACCACAGCTTGTTGCATGAGCTGGCTTTCGCCGATCTGGACGTGGCCGGGCTGATTTGGGTTGGTGGCCAGCTTGTTGGATCTGATGTTCCCGCAGTCTTTCACGTTAAAAAACAACTATAGTTCTTGGGGTCAAGAGGCTACACATGAGCCAAAGGGTAGCATTTGTGCAGCTGAGTCGAGGAGAGGAAAGATGAGCGTGCTTAAATTGTGCTCTAAGGCAAAGAAGGACTTGCCGGCCTTGCGCAGCCCGCAACACACACTTAGCTATGACGATCTTGACCGAGTCACCAACTACTTGGCCAACGAGCTGACCATGATCTGGAACAATCAGGGAGTTCGTTCCAATTTCTGCGATGTCCGTGTGGCAGTGGCTTTGGAGAAAGGCTGGGAGCAGGTGGTCGCCTGCCTTGGCGTGCTGCGCAGTGGCGCGTGCTATGTCCCACTCGAGCTGAGCGACTGCCGCTGGAAGAAGGTGCTGTCCAGCGCAGACTGCAGCTTGGCCTTGATCAAGGAAGGCTGCGACGTGCGCCAGGAGACAGTTGCTCGGACACAGAACTAACAGTCCTTTTCACCCCAACTCTTCGGGTGTCCATGTTATTTTGTCCATCAGCACCATGGACGTTTTTGCAAGGGGTTCTAAGTTAGAGTTCTAAGTCCAAGGACACCAAGTGCCAGTGCTTGGAGATCGGCGAAGTCTGGTTGGAAAGAGCTCGGACAGCTGAATGCAAGCATATCCAGGCCCAACCCCGTGGCTGTGACGCAGCTTACATCATCTTCACTTCTGGCACCACCGGGGAGCCCAAAGGGGTGGTGATCTCGCACAAGTCTGCGTGCAACACCTGCATCAGCGTGAGCCACCTGCTGAAGCTCACGAAGGATGACCGAGTGCCCCACCTGTAAAGGGCTTCAGACAGTTGTCAGGCGTGTAGATCAACTTCTTTCTACACGCAACTGCTACTGTAGATGTGCTTTTGAGGGGGGAGCCTGCACTCGCAAGGCACCAACACAAGTCCATGCGTGTGAGATGATTTTTCAGGTACTGGCGTTATCGAATCTCAACTTCGATCTGTCTGTCTATGACATTTTTGGCACACTTGCTGCTGGAGCATGCATTGTAATGTGCAAGCAAGATGACCTCAAGCGTTACCTGAACCTTTGCAAAGTGGTGTCGAAGGAGCATGTCACAATCTGGAATTCCGTGCCATTACGGTTTCAGCTTCTCGTAGACGAGTGGTGTGACAGCTATTTCATGCCTATCCGAGCAGCGCTTATCAGCGGTGACGCTATCCAGACCTCCTTCGCGCGGAAGGCCACTTTGAACTGTCCCCAATAAGGATGGTCCTGGAGCCCCTAAAATCGGCGCGCGTGCTTCAGTGGAGGCTTTGGCCATCCATGAAATACGGATCCCAAATGACTTCACATCCGGAGTTTCGACCCCCGCCCCGCTTGCAACCCCCTCTCCGTCTGCTTCCCCATCACCAGGTGAAGCGGCGCTTTCCCGCGCTACAATTTCTCGCGCTGGGAGGAGCCACTGAGGCATCCATTTGGAGCAACTTCCACGAGTTCACGGAGGCGTCGCCTGACCTGCCCTTGGTTTTGTATGGGAAGCCGTTGACCAATCAGCAGATGTATGTCTTGGACAGCCAGATGCGCATCCGACCTGCGTATGTGCCGGGGGAGATCTTCATTGGAGGCTCTGGTGTAGCGAAGGAGTACTTCCGAGACCAGCAGCGGACAGCCAAGTCTTTTCTGGAGCACAGAGAATATGGGCGATTGTACAAGACAGGCGGGGATGTGTCAAAATCAGGGCGAATGTTTTCTTTGGAATCCAAGAAGAAAGTTAACTTCTGGAAAACAGATCTTTTAGAAGGGCTTTTGAGTTTCTTGCATCGCCAGGTGACATGGGCTGCTATCTGCCCAGTGGGGAGATTCAGATCATGGGCAGACTGGACCAGCAGGTCAAGGTGGATGGCTACCGAGTGGAGCTTGCCGAGATCGAGGCAGCTGCTCACGAGATTTTGCCGAAGCAGGTTCGAGTTATCGTGGCAGCTGAGAAGGGACAAGGGGTCATCCTTCGGGGTTTCCTTTGCGGGCAGTGTCCAGAGCTGAACATGGCGGAGTTGAAGCAGATGCTGCAGGATGGCCTCAAGGAGCGGCTGCCGATCTACATGCGCCCCAGGACCTGGTCCACCGCCCAGAACCTTCCGCAGGGTGCCAACGGCAAGGTGGACCGCCAGAAGCTCCTGGAGAGCAGGGCGCCGGAGGCGCAGTTTGCGAGTGCCGTCCACGTGGCGAGTGCTGAGGAGCTCTTGCGCATCACCCAAGGTGTGCTGAGCAATCCGGACCTTGCCATGGATGCAGACCTGGCAGAGGCAGGGATGAACTCTCTCCGTGCCAGAGATCTCCACATTGCGATCCTGAAAGCCTTTGGCGTGAACGTGCCCAGCTACGCCGTCTTTGATCATTTCACCGTGCGCGCGCTGGCGCGTGCCTTCCTCAATCCGGCTGGCGCCGGCGGTGTTGAGTCACCCGTCCTGGAAGCGCTTCCCTCGTTGCAGCCGAAGCGGCAGCGCAGCGTGGTGCAGGGTGTGGGCATGTGTCTGCCCGGCGGCTTTTTTGAGCTCCACCAGGGCATCAACTGCGTGACGACCGTGCCTTTGCTCCGCTTTGATGTGGACGAATATTTCAGCCCAGACATGGAAATTGGGAAGACGTACACCAGGCATGGGTCTTTCATCCCTTCTCTGGGGTGGTTCGACTCTGATGCGTTCCCCCTCAGTGAGCATGAGGTTGCAGCCATGGACCCACAGCAGCGCCTAGCCTTGCAGGTGGCTGCCATGGCGATGGGACCTCAGGCCACCGGGCCTTCCCGGGGCTCAGTTGGGGTCTATGCTGGCCAGATGGATTATGACTGGATGGTCTCCTCCAAGGCGCCAGCGCCATATGGGAGCACCGGCGTTGCCCCGTCCATCACGGCCAATCGGATCAGTTTTGTCTTTGACCTGAGAGGCCCCAGCATGACCATTGACACGGCCTGCTCCGCCAGTCTGACTGCAGCGCACCAGGCCATGCAGGCCATGAATGACGGGCCAGGGGCCGCCCTGGTTGTGGGAACGCATGTCTTGCTTGCGCCTGACATGTACCTCCATGCCTGCAAGGCCAAGATGCTTTCCCCCAAAGGCCGCTGTGCCACCTTTGACCAGAGTGCGGATGGCTTTGTGCGGGGCGAGGGTGTGGCATCGATGTTTCTGGTGCTGGACCCCGACATTGCTCTCTGCCAGGTTTTGGGGACGGCCTCCAACCAGAACGGCCGCAGCGCGGGCCTCACCAAGCCGAAGTCTGACGCTCAGAAGGTGGTGATTGGCGAGGGGCTCCGACGAGCTGGCGTGGATGGCTGCGCTGTGCTTGTCCATGAGCTCCACGGCACTGGCACGCGCTTGGGTGATCCCTTGGAGGCAGAGGCTGTCAGGGCTATGCTGGGCGAGAGTCTTGTCCTACAAGCCCTCAAGACCCACTTTGGGCACCTGGAGGGTGCCGCGGGCATCGCTGGCTTGATGAAGCAGGTGGCCTTGTTGCAGAGCCTTGCCGCCACGCCCAACCTGCACTTGTACAAGCTCAATGATGAGGCGGGTAGATGTCAAAAGTGGTTTGAGCCCGCACTATTGGCAATTTTCCTTTCAAATTATTTCCTTTTAAAGCCATCCCTAAAAGGGTTCGGCTATGTGACAGCCACCCAGGTCGCGCTTGCAAAGGATGCCAAGCATGTGTTGGAGGTTGTGGACTTGTCAGCGACTTCACCGTGGACTTGTGCTGCTAGCAGGTATGTGGCCAGCGTTTCCTCGTTCGGCTTCGGGGGCAGCAATGCCTTTGCAGTTTTGGAAGCCATGCAGCCCGTGGAAGCTGGCAAGAAAGCTTGGAAAGATTTGTCCACAGCAGCTGCTGCGTTGCGCTCAGGGCCCAAGAAGTACTTTGCCCTGATTGAGCATGATGTTCAGCGCACCAAGTGGATGGAGCTCAAGGATGGCCTTTGCCGGGTCACTGCTCAGCTTTGCACGTATAAGCCGAGCATGGGGCAGGCAAGGGCGGAGTTGGCAGAGACTTGGCATTGGTTGATGTGCTGCTAATGCTTGGGGGAATGTGGCCTGACGAGGCAAAGTTTGTCGCATGTTTTGTGCAAAACACATTCTGTTGGAGCATTTGCCACAGGTATGTGAATAAGATTTGGGGCTGCTCAGCTTCGTGGGTTGCTGGACTTGTTGCAGGCTGACCTTGCCACAGCCAAGGACAATGCGAGGCTGTTGGCTGTGGCCTGCTGGCCCAGCGAGCAGCAGCAGACGTCACTTCAAATCATCGAAAGATGTTCAGCCTTTGTTCTGAAAACCTTGCAGAAGGCAGGCGAGGAGCCGGGCGCGTGGCGTCTGCTGGTCGCTGGTAGAGGTCAAGCGGCAGAGGCGTGCTTTGCAGCCGCCGCCTCCATGCTGCGGAGTGCGCAGGGTGAGCAGGAGCTTCGCGTGCAGGCAGAGGGTTGGAACAGCGGATGACCCGGCAATCTTTTCGGCTGTGTGCGGCTTAGGGTTGCTTGCGGCTTGTTCTTGGCGGGAGCGGCTTGTTCATGCGCGGCTTGCTGATTGTTTTCAACGGTGTTGAAGAGCAGTGACATTCGCAAAACAGGTCAGCGCATTGGTTGGCGCGGCCCAACCAGTTGGAAAGATGCGTTTGAGAATTGGTGAGATCGGTCGGTTTGTTCTCAGCGTCCGGGAAGCTTGTTGTTGTTTCAGTGCGCATGGGCAGGTGGTGCACTTGCCCGCGAGCTCCTGGGCAGAGGTGGAGGCAGCCTTAGCGGAGCACTCTGGCCTGAAGTTGCCGCCGGTGTCGGAAGAGCCCGTTTGCCGGGTCAGACCTGAGGGTGTCCTGGTGCCGCGGCTGGAGCGGTGGCGCCCCGACCGGCAGCCCGGTGTCAGCGTGCGCCTGGGAGGCCGCTACGTCATCACCGGCGGCAGCGGCGCTCTGGCCAGGGTGTGCGCCGAATGGCTCCTGGGCCGAGGCCGGGGTCGCAAACGCTTTTTGCCCAAAAGCGTTGCGAAGCGTTCTTTCGGTAAAGTCGTTGCGCTTTGCGCAGCTCAACTGCATAGGGAAAGTAAACAGTGATGCATAGCGGCATGCGCAGGGAAAGTAGACAGTGAAATGCATAGAGGCATGCGTAGGGCAAGTACTGAGGCAAGTGCGTGGATGCATGCGCAGGGAAAGCCAGTGCAACGCATGGCGGCAGGGAAAGTAGACAGTGCGATGTACACAAACTGCAGGGAAAGTAGACAGTGAAATGCATATAGCATGCGTAGGGCAAGTGCAGACCAAAATGCATAGATGCGCGCGCAGGGCAATTAGACAGTGAAACACATAGAGGCATGCGCAGGGAACGCAGACAGTGAAATGCATAGAGGCACGCGCCACGAAAGTAGCAGTGAAATGCATCGAGGCACGCGTAGGGAAGGTACACAGTGAAATGAGTAGCGATCTTGCATACCTTCTCGCACGAACATAACTTACACGAGGAAACTTGCACGCTTTCTTAAAACTAGTATCTTAAGGAGGCGCGGTGGGACCAAGTGCACTCTGCAAAAATGCGACCCTCTCAGGGATCGGCGTGGTCGATGTGCAAAAATTGAGGGTTTTTGCGATTCTTGCCGTGCGCGCGTGTCCCTCTGCGGGGATCGAGGCTTTTTCCGATCTTCAACATGCCCGCGCAACCTTGAGGTGCAAGAAACCGAGGTTTTTTTTGCGATTTGCAACACGCTCGCGTGGTCGAGGTGCAAAAACTGATGGTTTTTTGGCGATTTCCAACGTGCCCGCACGACCCTCTGCGGGGATCGGCCTGGTCGATGTCACATTTTTTTGTTTGTCGAGTCTTGAGGTGCGCGTGCGACCCTCTGCGCGGATCGGCGTGGTCGAGGTGCAAGAACAGGGTTTTTTTTGCGATTCCTGCTGTGCGCGCGTGACGCTCTGTGGGGATCGTGCGTGTCAGATCGCCCTCGCTGTGGTCCCGTGTGAATCTTCGCATATTTTCGCGGTCTGCGCGCGATGGTCTGCAGGGATCAGGCTGCAAAGTCGCAACTTTAAAGTACAAAAGTAGTACGCAAAGCACGTCCTCGCAGCTCCGCAGCTCCGGCTGCACAAGGTCGGAAAGTAGACAGTGCAACGCATAGAGGCATGCGCAGAGCAAGCGCGCAGTGAAAGCGCATAGAGGCATGCGTAGGGAGAGTTCGCGGTGAAATGCGTAGAGGCATGCACAGGCAGGGAAAGTGTACGCATAGAGGCATGCGAAGAGAAAGTGCGCAGTGAAACGCGTAGGGCATGTGCAGGGAAAGTAGACAGTGAAATGCATAGTGGCATGCATAGGGCAAGTGGAAAGCGCATACAGGCATTCGTAGGGTAAGCGCGAGTGAAGCGCACAGAGGCGTGCGCCGGGAGAGTGCGCAGTGGAATGCATGCAGGCATGCGCAGGGGAAGTACGGACTGAAATGCACAGTGGCGTGCGCAGAGTAGACAGTGAAATGCATAGAGACATGCATAGGGCAAGCACGGAGTGAAGTGCATAGATGCACGTACAGGGAAAGAAGATGGTGAACCGCATAGAGGCATGCGCAGAGTAGACGGTGGAATGCGTAGAGGCCAAGTACAGAGCGAAGTGCATAGAGGCATGCGCAGGGAAAGTAAGCAACGAAATGTATAGAGGCATGCGCAGGGAAAGTAGACAGTGAAACGCATAATGTTGGACCCTGTTTACACCCCCCCCCCTCGCTAGGAGTGGAACCAATCAGCTGGACCCTCTTTAAGCGAGATCCTGGGTCTGGGAGGGACACTACTTACTTTAGTATTGCAAATTCTATGTTAGTATTGTCAAGGCCGACCCTCAGATTCCCAGTAGTTACTTACTTTAGTATTGCCAATTCTACTTTAGTATTGCCAAGGCTGACCCTCAGATTTCCAGTACTTACTTTAGTATTGCCAATTCTACTTTAGTATTGCCAAGGCTTCCCCTCAGATTCCCAGTGCTTACTTTAGCATTGCCAATTCTACTTTAGTATTGCCAAGGCTGACCCTCAGATTCCTAGTAATATTCTACTTTAGTTTTGCCAAGGCTGACCCTCAGATTCCCAGTGCTTACTTTAGTCTTGCCTATTCTACTTGAGTATTGCCAAGGCTGACCCTCAGATTCCAGTACTTACTTTAGCATTGCCAATTCTACTTTAGTATTGCCAAGGACTGTTTTTTTCAGCAACCACCAAACAGGTTAGACACTAAAGAGGACCCCAAAACAGTCACATTTAAAGAGGCTCAGGGCCCCTTGTGGACCCCCTGACTGTTTGCCCGTATCTTTTTGTAAAGAAGATATCTTGAATTTGATGGTTTGGGGACCACTTCAAAGAATCTTGTTTGCCCGGCTTTCTTTGCTCGATTTCTTTGCCAAGTTTATTTGGCCCATATTTCTTCGGAGGCTTAGTCCCAGAGCAAACAACAAAACATGTTTTTTTCGGGGAAACATTTGCTGCAGTTGAAGACCCCAAAGCAGCCACAAAATCCTGAATTACGACAAAATTTGCTACAATAGCGTGGACTATTACTATAGGAGGTGTAACATTAGATGCATGCGCAGGGAAAGTAGACAGTGAAATGCATGGAGGCACGCGCAGAGTAGACAACGAAATGCGTCGAGGCATGCATAGGGCAAGCGCAGAGTGAAGTGCGTAGACACACGCGCAGGGAACGTAGAAAGTGAAATGCATAGAGGCGTGCGCAGGGAAAGTAGACAGTGAAATGCATAGAGGCATGCGCAGGGAAAGTAGACGGTGGGATGCGTAGAGGCATGCGCAGGGCAAGTACAGAGTGAAGTGCATAGAGGCATGCGCAGGGAAACTAGGCAATGAAATGTATAGAGGCACGCGCAGGGAAAGTAGACAGTGAAATGCATAAACGCATGCGCAGGGAAAGTAGACAGTGAAATGCATGGAGGCGTGCGCAGAGTGCAGAGTAGACAATGAAATGCACAGAGGCATGCGTAGGGCAAGTGCACGCGCAGGGAACGTAGACAGCGCACAGAGGCATGCGCAGGGAAAGTAGACAGTGAGATGCATAGAGGCATGCGCAGGCAAAGTAGACAGCGAAATGCATAGAGGCAGTCGCAGGCAAAGTAGACAGCGAAATGCATAGAGGCACGCGCAGGGAAAGTAGACGGTGGGATGCGTAGAGGCATGCGCAGGGAAAGTAGGCAGCGTGAGGTGCATAGAGGCATGCGTCGGGCAAGCGCAGATTGAAGTGCATAGACATACGCAAAGTCGACAGTGAAATGCATCATCGGAAAGAATGGACAATGGACCGATTCAGGCTGCGCGTCATGGCAAATGCTCTCGGGCCACCCGTCTTGATGGCGTTTTTGCACCCCGTTCACCTAGGTGCTGCCGCGGTGACGCTGCTTTCTCGCAGCTGCCCTGGATACTTGGAACATGACAGGCGTCTTCACTGGCTTCGCTGCGATGTGTCCGTGGCGGGTGAGTTGCGCAACGCTATCCAGGCCATCCGGGAAAAGGGGAAGGTCCATGGGGTGATGCATGCGGCGGGCGTCCTGGCAGATGCGATGCTTGTTAACCAGTCGGAGGAGCTGTTGCGCCGCGCCTTCGGCCCGAAGATCCTCCCAGCGCTGCTGCTGCCTGAGCTCGAGCCTTCGGACTGGCTGGTGATGTTCTCCTCCGCCGCGGTGCTGGGCTCGCCGGGCCAGTGCGCCTACGCGGCCGCGAACGCTGCCATGGACGGGCTCGTCTCCGCTTCCGACTCTGGCTCTGGCGCCAGGATGCTCAGCGTCCAATGGGGGCCTTGGACGGAGGGCATGGCCACGCAGGTGAAGGGCGCCCTTGCCAGGGCTGCTGAGCGGGGCTGGGCCCCTTTGCCTCGCAACATGGGCCTGGCCATTTTGGAGCTTCTGCTAGACAGCGGAGCTACAGGGGTACTTTGCGCCGTCCATCGCAGTGAAGAGGTTCCCGCAGCTGCCCCGGCTCCCAAAGTCTTACAGAGCAAGACATTCTCCGACCTGGATGTGCTCAGCATTGTGCGGGCCCACGTTGCCGAGCTGGTGAGCAAGAGAAGCTGCGGGGGCCCATTGCAAGAACTTGGGGACTCGGCCCCAATTCTCGAAGGGTTGGAATCTCTGGAGACTGAGGAGCTCCATGCAGCGCTGCAGAAGACCTTCAACATCCGCCTGCTTCAAGGGACAGTAATTAATCATCCGACTATCAAGCAGCTTGCCCACTGCATAGGTGACAGCCTGAGAAATGACACGGATCTGAACCTTAAGTCCACTGCCGCGGACGGTCCGATGACCTGGGCGGAGCTGCCAGGCGCGCCGGATCGCAAGGGTTGCTTGACCCTGTTCCTGATTGGCGGCGCTGCCGGGGACGTGCGCAAATCATTTGGGGAGTTTGCGTCCTTTTACCCTGGGAGGGTGTTTGCAGCAATGCCGCCCAGAAGGCGTGGCGTGTCAATGAAGGACATCCTTGAAGAACTGGGGCCTTCGCTGGGCACGAGATCGGGAGGGCAGCCCTTCATGCTCGGCGGCCTGTCCTTTGGCGCAACTGTTGCGCTTGAGCTGCTTCGCGTTCGGTATGCCAAGGGGGCCCTGGGCATCATCGTGTTCGACCCTCGCAACCTGCCCCCATACTCGACGGCCGCCTTGCCTCGTGACCCGTTGTGGTATGAAACGCTTTGCAGCAGAATGGAGGCGCCCAAGCTTCCGATTCCTGGCATTCATATCTTGGCAAGGCTCGGATCCTACCATGGCGATGGCTTCAAAGCACCCGCAGCAGAAGGCTTCCAGAATGATGAAGAAGTTCGGGAAAGGGTGCGCTGCATTTTTCCGCATGGCCTTTCAACGGTACCCGTGGATGCAGACCACTTCGAGTTCTTGTCTGACTCACATGCCAAAGCGCTTGCCCAGCACTTGGGACAGCTTGCCATGCACGGGCCCAAGTTGCTGGAGGCTGACTTGCGCCCACCGCCTAAGATCAGCCTGGAAGTTGCTTGCATGGCCTGCGACCTGCCGAGCGCAAGAGGAGCCAGCGCCTTGCTGGTCGACGCCGTGACCCAGATCCCATTCTCACGGATGGACCTGGAGAGCTCACAGATCTACACCAAACACGGAGCCTGCATGGCGGAGGTGGAGTGGTTCGACCATCAGCACTTCGGCATCAAAGCAGCGGAAGCCTGGGTCATGGATCCTCAGCAGCGGCTGCTCTTGCAGCAGGCGTGCATGGTTTTGCAGGCATGCGAAAAAGAGACGGGTGTCTGGATTGGCCAGGCGAATCATGACTGGCTCTCGCTACGTGGCTGGGAGGCATGTCCCTTCTCTGCAGGAGGGAGTTCCCCCGCCATCTCGGCCAACCGGGTGAACTATGTCTTCAACCTGCTCGGCCCGAGCGCTTCGGTTGACACAGCGTGCTCCTCAAGCTTGGTCGCCTTCTCCCAAGCGCGGAACGCTCTTGACCTGGAGAAGTGTTCACGGGCACTGGTTGGGGGCACCCATGTTTTTGCAGACCCAGGCATGTTTCGGGCTGCTTGCAGCACGAAAGCGCTGTCACAGAGCGGCCGGTGCCGCACCTTGGACGCCTCGGCTGACGGCTACTGCCGTGGGGAAGGAGTGGCAGCACTGGTTTTGCAGCCTGCTGCTGGGGACGCAGGCAAGGTTCAGGAAACAGAACGTTTCCCAAATACGAAGCACGGTGTTCAGAGAACGGGGAAGGGTAGCAGGGCCCTAGTTGACAGTTCAGCTTCAGCTGAAGGGTTTGCCAAGCGCGGGCTTTTTGGAGAGGAGTGCCCTCCATGCTTTGACTCGGACAATACGGTTCTGGGACATTTTGAGTCCCTCATGTCCGGATTGCATACTCTATCAAATTGCCCAACACATGATGTTTTGGCATCTCCGCTTGACAAGCCGCCTCAGCATGTCAACGTCGCGCGCTGATTTTGGGTTTTGGATCAACTCCAGTCGCTGGCAGGTGTGGCAGCCGCGGCTGTGCCAGCCACGGCAACCAACCACAATGGGCGCAGCGCCAGCTTGACAGCGCCGAGCGGGCCTGCTCAGCAGGAGCTCATGCGGGAGGCCTTGCGCGTGGCAAGCGCGAAGGGCGCAGACGTGGGCTGTGTGGAGTTGCATGGCACGGGCACCAAACTGGGCGACCCCATCGAGGCGCAGTCCACATTGGCTGTGTTCTCCAGGTCTGAGCAGTCTGCTATAAACTCCGCGTGCCTGGTTTTGGGCGCTGTCAAGACCAACATGGGGCACCTTGAAGGCTCTGCCGGCATGGCCGGGTTGTTCAAGCTGATGACCACTCTGCGCCGCCGTGTGGCCATGCCCAACCTGCACATCCGCCAGCTCAACGCCCATTTGAGAGAGCTCAATGACAGCAGCCTCTTCCCCGACGCCCTGATGGCCTGCCGGGCTCAGCTGGGCGCTGTGTCCTCCTTCGGCTTCGGAGGCAGCAACGCGCAGGTCCTGCTCCAGCAGCTGGAGGCAGACCCACGAAGCGCGTTCAACGCGCCGGTCCTGGGCGCCAAGGTGTTCCTTCCCTGGCGGCGCTTGCTTTGTCCTCCTTTGGCTCGCCAAGATGGATCCGTGTTCCGGCTTCAGCAATGCAGAGACCTGTTTGTTGACCACAGCATTGGAGGACTGCAGCAGCATTGGAGTTTTGAGGTTTCGCGCATGTTCATGTGTTTTTTGTCATTTGTCCGCTACTGGAGTCTTCACATGAGTCGAAGCTGCGCATGTGGTAACACACAGCCACGCACATCCACAACTGCACTGCATGCTGGCACAAATGAGGAAGCGCACGCCCGCGACCTCGCACGTCCAGGTGCTGGAACTGATACTACACGCCCACGCGCATCCACGGCCGCTGCATGCGTGCTTGCAATACAGACGCCCGCGTGCATCCACGCTCGCTGCACGCATGCTGGCGCAAATGATAACTCACACGCCCACGCTCGCTGCACGCATGCTGGCGCAAATGATAATTCAGACGCCCACGCGCATCAACGACCGCTACGCGCATCCTGGCACAAATGAGAATTCGCACGCCCACGCACCTCCCTGCATGCCTACTGGCGCAAATGAAAGTTAAGTCCACGACCGCTGCACGCATGCCGGCACAAATGATACTTCACGCGCCCACGCTCATCCACGACCGCTGCACGCATGCTGGCGCAAATGATAACACACACACACACAAGCAGTTCGGGCCCAGAAGATCTGCCATCAGGGTCGACTTCAGCCTCTCCACCCGCACTTGAAACTGAACAGAATGTTGTCACAACCCACACCTGAACCTTTACTGATTGATGTTGACCTTGTTAGCTGCCGCGATACAAACTTTTCTAGAGCGAATTAGTTGTTGAATTTCTACTTGAGTACCTTGTTCTGTTGATGTGCCAGGCGAGGGGTTTTCTCGTTTTGCAGCACTCCGGTCCGGCAGGAGATGTGCTGCTTCCGGCCACCTGCTTGCTGACTATGCTTGCTGGCGCATGGGTGGAGATCAACGGCTTCCAGGGTGGAGTGTGTTTGGAAGGGCTGCGCTTCCTTCGTCCAACTAAGATCTCTGACGACTCTGTGGTGATGATTCGGTTCGTTGCAGCGCTCCCAGGACAGGCCTCGGCTGTGGTGGAGTGTGGCGGCGAATCCACTGCGGAGGCAAGAGCAGTTGGCTGCCAGCCCATGCCAGATCGCCCGGACATCAATAACGTCGACTGCGCGTGCCACGTGGATTTGCAGAGCTTCTACGCAGAGTTGGAGGGCAAGGGTGTGCGCATGGGCCCGCGGTTCCGTGTGCTAGAGGATGTCCGCCGTGGCAGTGGCGCAGCCGCTGCCAAGCTGCAGTTGCCGCCTTGCGCTGAGCCGTGGGAATACGCCTTGCGGCTGCCGCACTGGAGTTTATTGGACGGTGCTATCCAGCTGCTCGGAGTTTTGTGCCATGACCGCGCAGGTGTGTGCTTGCCCTTCACTTTGGAGAGGTGCTGGCTCAGCGAAGTGCCCCTGAGCAACCAGCAGCTGAGAGCTTATGCCAAAGTCACAATCGTGAGAGAGGGACTCTTGGAAGGCAATGTCACAGTGGCCACGGAGGCAGGAAGAGCCGTGGCGTTCTTTGAGGGCATCGTTGCCCGGACGCTGAACTCACCGCAGCAAATTTCTCTTGACCGCGATCTTTACAAAGCGAGTTGGCTGCGATGCGCCGCGGTAGCCTCTGGCTCATCTAGCCTCCAGCTGCTGGATTCTGATGATGCACGTTTCAGGCATGGGGTCGGAGATGGACTGAGGCTGCTGGCCCTGCAGTGCTGGAACCAAGAGAGTGCTGAGGAGGATGCCGCAGTTCTGATTCAGTGCGCAGCGAAGATACTGGAGACCTTACAGCAGGCAGCTATGGAGCAAAGGCAGCCGGGGGTGAGCAACCCCGGCGCCTGGCGTTTGCTGATCGCTGGCAGCGGCCAGCTGGCAGAGGCGTCCTTTGGTGCCGCCGTCGGCATGCTGCGGAGCGCGCAGTGTGAGCAGGACCTGCATGTGCAGGCAGGTAAGAGTTCGTTTCTGAAAACCCCAATCCCCCCAAAAGGGGCGGCGAAACATGTGGCAAGCCAAACCACGCCTTCATAAACACCCAGCCTTTTAGGTTTCAATTTTCCAAACGGGTCCAAACGCGAACGGGGAGTGTGCTTCGCTGCTGTTGGTAAGTTTGATTGTGTTCTTTTTTGGGGGGTTCTGTTCATTTTTAGACAGGGGCTCTGATTTTTTTGATTCTGTTGCTGCCGTACCAAGGGCTGTGAAGCGTACCTGTTCTTCCCCGCAGTTTTTTTTCGTTGCTCGGGTTTGCCTGCGGCTTGTTCTTGTTCCCCAGATAGCTGAAAGCTATAGTTGCGAGATTGGCGTGCAGTTTGGGGTGCTGGTGTAGGTGCTGTTTCGGGTGCTGTTTGAAGGCGCGGGCACATGTTGCAAGATTGACGGTTGTGTGTCAGGTGACGTTGCTGGCGCACTTTTTAAGATTGACGGGAGGGTATAAGTCTGGGGTGCTGGCGAAGTTCTGGCGCTGCTGTTCGGGGTGCCGATTGATGGGGTGCTGGGGGATGCAGGGTGCTAGTGCGCCCGTGCCGCGCGATTGACGCGGGGCTAGGGGGCAGGCAGTTTGGTGCTGACACAGGCTGTTTTGGGGGGCGTGGTGACAGCAAGGTGTGTTTTTGCGGTTGACGGCAAGGTGCTGGGGCATGCAATTTGGGAATTCTTGTTCAGGCCCTTGGCACGGATTTCGCTATTTGGGGCTATGCTGGTGTATTTTTGTTTGTTCTTGCTGGGAGCAGTTTGTTCATACGCAGTGCCACAGGTAGCACGTCACTGTCCAAGCTCTGAGTTGCTTTCCGGGAGGCCAGCGCCAATTGGAAAGATGCGTTTGAGGATTGGTGAGGTCAGTCGGTTTGTTCCCGGCGTCCGGGAAGCTTGTTGTTGTTTGAGTGCGCATGGGCAGGTGGTGCATTTGCCCGCGAGCTCCTGGGCAGAGGTGGAGGCAGCCTTAGCGGAGCACTCTGACCTGAAGTTGCCGCCGGTGTCGGACGAGCCCGTCTGCCGCGTCAGCCAAGAGAGCATCCTGGTGCCGCGGCTGGAGCGGTGGCGCCCCGACCGGCAGCCCGGGGTCAGTGTGCGCCTGGACGGCCGCTACGTCATCACTGGCGGCAGCGGCTCTTTGGCCAGGGTGTGCGCCGAGTGGCTCCTGGGCCGAGGCGGGCGTTGCCGTAGGGAGGTGGTTGCAATGGATTCTGATTTTATTTTCCCAAGTTTGTTTGCATCTTGCTTTTCAATATCATAATTGTTTGTTTTGTAAGCAACATATTTTGTATAATGCTTATGGGGGAATGTAGGGGGTATCAGGGTTTTGACCCACACCGATATGATATACCACACTTACTTCCTCCGGGTCAGGGTGGGGGAGCCTGGGGCCGCGCTTGTGTGAGGTGCTGCCTCGGTGACACTGCTCTCGCGCAGCTGCCCGGGATACTTGGAAGATGACAGGCGTCTTCATTGGCTTCGCTGCGATGTGTCCGTGGCGGGTGAGTTGCGCAGCGCTATCCAGGCCATCCGGGACAAGGGCGAGGTCCACGGGGTGATGCACGCGGCGGGCGTCCTGGCAGATGCGATGCTCGCCAACCAGTCGAAGGAGCTGTTGCGCCGCGCCTTCGGCCCGAAGATCCTCCCAGCGCTGCTGCTGCCTGAGCTCGAGCCTTCAGACTGGCTGGTGATGTTCTCCTCCGCCGCGGTGCTGGGCTCGCCGGGCCAGTGCGCCTACGCGGCCGCGAACGCTGCCATGGACGGGCTCGTCTCCGCTTCCGACTCTGGCTCTGGCGCCAGGATGCTCAGCGTCCAATGGGGGCCTTGGAGCGAGGCCGGGTTGATGTCTTGTGACTTGCGTGGTTCTGCGACATTGCTGGCCATCTCAACGGTTTTTGAAGGAAGGTTCGGAGCTGGTTGGGGTTTGGTTTGGTGTTTCATGCTGCCTTGGGGCGCGGAGTTTGAAGAGGGGACGGTCAGCCACGTGTCCCGGGCGTTGTCTCCTGCAAGGTCGGGATGGCAGCCAACCACGACCTTCTGAGCAGGGTCGAGCGGCACGGCTTTGGATCTTTCACTAACAGCCAGGGCATTGATGTTTTGGACTGTCTCCTCGCCCAAGCTGCTCAAGGTCCTCTTTGTGCAGCGCGTGTCAACTGGAATGCTTTCAGCTGGCCGGGCCATCCTGTGATGATGTCCCACATCCACATCCGCATTGGCCATCCCCTTCCCAACCTCCCTCAGGGTGCTGTCAAGATGAAGATGCAGCGCCCAGATGTCTGGATCTCAGCATCTGAAGCAGCTGTATGACCCCGCTTCTATTTTTCCGCAAAGGCTGTTTTGCCGAATTGTTGGCTGTCTGTGAATGTAACTGTATGCCGCGAGTTTGTGTATGGCCCATCCGCGTGTGGGGCACCCAAGCTTCAAGTTCAGGAACTTGGTACCAGGAGAGGGTCCAAGCAAACAGCCACGTGCAGAGTTGAGCCGAGATGAGCCGAGCACCGTTCAAAAAAAGGGCTGACTAGTTGAGGAACCTTAAATTCTGAACAACTGAGGCGTTGGCACTGCTCCAGCGACTTGCCACGGACATGCTGGGCCATGAGCTGGACCCCAATCAGCCCCTGATGGATGCCGGAGTGGACTCACTTTTGGCAGTGGAGCTTGCCAACCGCGTCTCCAAAGAAATCGGCGCGAAGCTTCCGTCAACTTGGCTTTTTGATTTTCCAACACTGGGATCGATGGCGGACCAGCTGGCTCAACAAGCTGGCGCCCACGTTCGCGGGGCTGCGCCGCCCAACTTGCCAGTTGCTACACCGCGGGCGGCCATGGTAGTGGCCGGAGCCTGCTGCCAGCTGCCTGGCGTTTCCATCGCCGATGTTCTTTGCGGTGGCCGGGATTGTGTTGTGGAGGTACCAACCTTGCGCATGGACCTTGACTCTTGGTATGGTCCTGAAGCTGGGTCTGCTGGCATGTCCTACACACAACATGCTGCGTGCATGGATGGTGTGGAGTGGTTTGACGCTACCTATTTCAAGATCAGCATCCCAGAAGCAAGCGCCATGGACCCGCAGCAGCGGTTGCTTTTGCAGGCAGCAGCTTGCGCAGGCTGCGAGGCAGTGGAGAAGTCTGCTGCAGTTGTTGTTGGACAGGCTAATCATGACTGGCCGCTACAAAACCACCCCGGAACACCTTTCATTGGCACCGGCCTATCGCCTGCCATCACGAGCAACCGCATCAGCTTCCACTTTCAGCTGAAAGGGCTCAGCATGACCGTCGACACTGCCTGCTCGTCCAGCCTGGTAGCGTTGGTCGTGGCCCAAAGCCGCAGCGACGCCGCGCTTGTGGGCGCCACGCACGTGATGATGAGCGCGCTGCCCTTCATCGGATCATGCGCGGCAGGCATGTTGTCACAGAGCGGCCGGTGCCGCACCTTGGACTCCTCGGCTGACGGCTACTGCCGCGGGGAAGGAGTGGCAGCACTGGTCTTGCAGCGTGCCGCTCGGGACGCAGGCGAGGTCTGGGAGGGTTCGGGCGGGCAGAACAGACGTTGGGTTTGGCTTGTAGTGCAGTGATTCAACTCCAGTCGCTGGCAGGTGTGGCAGCCGCGGCTGTGCCAGCCACGGCAACCAACCACAATGGGCGCAGCGCCAGCTTGACAGCGCCGAGTGGGCCTGCTCAGCAGGAGCTCATGCGGGAGGCCTTGCGCATGGCAAGCGCGAAGGGCGCAGACGTGGGCTTTGTGGAGTTGCATGGCACGGGCACCAAACTGGGCGACCCCATCGAGGCGCAGTCCACATTGGCTGTGTTCTCCAGGTCTGAGCAGTCTGCTATAAACTCCGCGTGCCTGGTTTTGGGCGCTGTCAAGACCAACATGGGGCACCTTGAAGGCTCTGCCGGCATGGCCGGGTTGTTCAAGCTGATGACCACTCTGCGCCGCCGTGTGGCCATGCCCAACCTGCACATCCGCCAGCTCAACGCCCATTTGAGAGAGCTCAATGACAGCAGCCTCTTCCCCGACGCCCTGATGGCCTGCCGGGCTCAGCTGGGCGCTGTGTCCTCCTTCGGCTTCGGAGGCAGCAACGCGCAGGTCCTGCT
Organism: Effrenium voratum; assembly: GCA_963377175.1. Lineage (NCBI taxonomy): Eukaryota > Dinophyceae > Suessiales > Symbiodiniaceae > Effrenium > Effrenium voratum. The sequence goes on along the minus strand of CAUJNA010000401.1, from coordinate 149,217 downwards.
CCAGCAGCTGGAGGCAGACCCACGAAGAGCGTTCAACGCGCCGGTCCTGGGCCCCAAGGTGTTCCTTCCCTGGCGGCGCTTGCTTTGTCCTCCTTTGGCTCGCCAAGATGGATCCGTGTTCCGGCTTCAGCAATGCAGAGACCTGTTTGTTGACCACAGCATTGGAGGACTGCAGCAGCATTGGAGTTTTGAGGTTTCGCGCATGTTCATGCTTTTTGTCATTTGTCCGCTACTGGAGTCTTCACACGAGTCGAAGCTGCGCATGCGGTAACACACACACAGCCACGCACATCCACAACTGCACTGCATGCTGGCACAAATGAGAAAGCACACGCCCGCGACGGCGCGCGTCCAGGTAACTGGAACTGATAATGCACGCCCACGCTGCTGGCGCAAATAATATCACACACACACACAAACACAGGTGGGACACACTGCCATTCAGGTGTCTTTGCCAAGCAGCGTGCGGAGCCTGACTTTGTCGGGCTCAGAAGATCTGCCATCAGGGTCAATGTCAGCTTCCACCCGCACTTGAAACTGAATAGCATGTTGTCGCAGCCCACACCTGAACCTTTACTGACTGATGTTGACCTTGTTAGCTGCCGCGGTACAAACTTTCTCAAACGAATTAGTTGTTGAATTTCTATTTGTGTATTTTTCCCGAAAGCATTGCGAAGGGTTCTTCCAGTAAAGTCGTTGCGTTCTGCACAGCTCAACTGCATAGGGAAAGTAGACAGTGAAATGCATAGAGGCATGCGTAGGAAAGTAGACAGTGAAATGCGTAGGGCAACTACAGAGTGAAATGCATAGATGGCATGCGCAGGGAAAGTAGAAAGTGAAATGCGTAGAGGCACGCATAGGGCAAGTGCTGAGGCAAGTGCATAGATGCATGTGTAAGGAAGGTAGCAGACAGTGAAATGCATAGAGGCATGCGCAGGGAAAGTAGACAATGAACTGCATAGAGGAGTGTGTAGGGCAAGTACTGAGGCAAAAGCATAGATGCATGCGCAAGGAAAGTAGACGGCGAAACGCATAGAGGCATGCGCAGGAAAAATAGACGGTGAAGCGCGTAGAGGCGATGTGCGAAAACTGAAGCACTTTTTGTTTTGCTTCTTGTGGTGCGCGCGCAACCCTCTGCGGGGACCGGCGTAGTCGAAGAGCAAAACTTTGAGTTGTTTTTCGCGTTTTCTGTTCTACGCGCGCAACCCTCTGCGTGGATCCTGCGATCGCTCTCGCAAGGGCCCCGCGCGAATGTCTTCGGTTCACGCGCGACCTTGTGCGGAGATTGTGCGTGTCAGATGGCTCTCGCTGTGGTCTCGTGTGAATCTTCGCATATCTTCGCGGTTTGCGCGCGGCCGTCTGCAGGGATCAGGCTGCAAAGTCGCTTTTTTACGTACAAAAGTAGCGCGCAAAGTACGTCCCCGCAGCTCCGGCTGCAAAGTCGTAACGTTTAAGTCGTACGCGAAGTACGTCCCGAGGCTCCGGCTGCAAAGTCGGAAGGCAGGCAGTGAAACGCATAGAGGCATGCGCAGGGAAAGTAGACAGTGAAGTGAATGGTGACACGCACGGAGTAGAGCATGAGTACAGAGTGAGGCGCGTAGATGCATGCGCAGGGAAAGTAGACAGTGAAATACATAGAGGCATGCGCAGGGAAAGTAGACAGTGAAGTGAATGGTGACACGCACGGAGTAGAGCATGAGTACAGAGTGAGGCGCGTAGATGCATGCGCAGGGAAAGCAGACAGTGAACTGCACAGGGGCATGCGCAGAGTAAGTGCATAGATGCATGCGCAGGGAAAGTTGCCAGTGAAACGCATAGAGGCATGTGCAGGGATAACCGACCGTGAAATGCATAGAGGCATGCATAGGGCAAGTACAGAGTGAAGTGCATAGATGCATGCGCAGGGAAAGTAGACAGTGAAATACATAGAGGCATGCGCAGGGAAAGTAGACAGTGAAACGCATAGAGGCTGCGCAGAGCAAGTGCGGAGTGAAGTGCATAGATGCATGCACAGGGAAAGTGGAAATGGAATGCGTGGAGGCATGCGCACGGAAAGTAGACAGTGAAATGCACAGTGAAATTCATACAGGCATGCGTAAGGCAAGTACAGACTGAAGTGCATAGATCTATGCGCTTCACTGTGTCTACTTTTTCCCTGCGCATGCCATCTATGCATTTCACTCTGTAGTTGCCCTACGCATTTCATTGTCTACTTTCCTACGCATGCCTCTATGCATTTCACTGTCTACTTTCCCTGCGCATGACTCTGTGTAATAGACTGTCTGCTTTCCCTGCGCACGCATGCATGCGCAGGGAAGGTAGGCAGTGAATTGCGTAGAGGCGTGCGGAGGGAAAGTAAACAGTGAAACGCGTAGAGGCACGCCGAAGGCAAGCACAGAGTGAAGTGCATGATTGCGTGCACAAAGTGAAATACATAGTTAGAACAAATGGACCGACTCAGGCTGCGCGTCATGGAAAATTCTTTCGGGCCACCCATTTTCCAGTGTTCTGTTGACACAAATGCATGCATACTGGCAAAAATGATTATACAGCCCATGACCGCTGCACGCATTGTGGCACAAATGATAACTCACACGCCCACCCACGACCGCTGCACACATGCTGGCGCAAAATAACAATACGCACAAACACAGGTGGGACACAATGCCATTCAGGTGTCTTGACAAGCTGCGGGCAGAGCTTGACTTTTTCGGGCCCAGAAGATCTGCCATCAGGGTCGACTTCAGCCTCTCCACCCGCACTTGAAACTGAACAGAATGTTGTCACAACCCACACCTGAACCTTTACTGATTGATGTTGACCTTGTTAGCTGCCGCGATACAAACTTTTCTAGAGCGAATTAGTTGTTGAATTTCTACTTGAGTACCTTGTTCTGTTGATGTGCCAGGCGAGGGGTTTTCTCGTTTTGCAGCACTCCGGTCCGGCAGGAGATGTGCTGCTTCCGGCCACCTGCTTGCTGACTATGCTTGCTGGCGCATGGGTGGAGATCAACGGCTTCCAGGGTGGAGTGTGTTTGGAAGGGCTGCGCTTCCTTCGTCCAACTAAGATCTCTGACGACTCTGTGGTGATGATTCGGTTCGTTGCAGCGCTCCCAGGACAGGCCTCGGCTGTGGTGGAGTGTGGCGGCGAATCCACTGCGGAGGCAAGAGCAGTTGGCTGCCAGCCCATGCCAGATCGCCCGGACATCAATAATGTCGACTGCGCGTGCCACGTGGATTTGCAGAGCTTCTACGCAGAGTTGGAGGGCAAGGGTGTGCGCATGGGCCCGCGTTTCCGTGTGCTAGAGGATGTCCGCCGTGGCAGTGGCGCAGCCGCTGCCAAGCTGCAGTTGCCGCCTTGCGCTGAGCCGTGGGAATACGCCTTGCGGCTGCCGCACTGGAGTTTATTGGACGGTGCTATCCAGCTGCTCGGAGTTTTGTGCCATGACCGCGCAGGTGTGTGCTTGCCCTTCACTTTGGAGAGGTGCTGGCTCAGCGAAGTGCCCCTGAGCAACCAGCAGCTGAGAGCTTATGCCAAAGTCACAATCGTGAGAGAGGGACTCTTGGAAGGCAATGTCACAGTGGCCACGGAGGCAGGAAGAGCCGTGGCGTTCTTTGAGGGCATCGTTGCCCGGACGCTGAACTCACCGCAGCAAATCTCTCTTGACCGCGATCTCTACAAAGCGAGTTGGCTGCGATGCGCCGCGGTAGCCTCTGGCTCATCTAGCCTCCAGCTGCTGGATTCTGATGATGCACGTTTCAGGCATGGGGTCGGAGATGGACTGAGGCTGCTGGCCCTGCAGTGCTGGAACCAAGAGAGTGCTGAGGAGGATGCCGCAGTTCTGATTCAGTGCGCAGCGAAGATACTGGAGACCTTACAGCAGGCAGCTATGGAGCAAAGGCAGCCGGGGGTGAGCAACCCCGGCGCCTGGCGTTTGCTGATCGCTGGCAGCGGCCAGCTGGCAGAGGCGTCCTTTGGTGCCGCCGTCGGCATGCTGCGGAGCGCGCAGTGTGAGCAGGACCTGCATGTGCAGGCGGGTAAGAGTTCGTTTCTGAAAACCCTAATCCCCCCAAAAGGGGCGGTGAAACATGTGGCAAGCCAAACCACGCCTTCATAAACACCCAGCCTTTTAGGTTTCCAAACGGCCCAACGCGAACGGGGGTTCATTTTTAGACAGGGGCTCTGATTTTTTTTTGATTTTGTTGCTGCCGTACCAAGGGCTGTGAAGCGTACCTGTTCTTCCCCGCAGTTTTTTTTCGTTGCTCGGGTTTCCCCTTGTTTTGTTTGTTCTTGCTGGGAGGAGTTTGTTCATGCGCAGTGCCACAGGTCGCACGTAGCACAGAGGGATATTCGCAACACTGTCCAAGCTCTGAGTTGCTTGTTTCCGGGTCGCAGTCGCATGGTTGGCAGGGCGAAGCCAGCGCCAGCCAAATCAACTGGAAAGATGCGTTTGAGGATTGGTGAGGTCAGTCGGTTTGTTCCCGGCGTCCGGGAAGCTTGTTGTTGTTTGAGTGCGCATGGGCAGGTGGTGCATTTGCCCGCGAGCTCCTGGGCAGAGGTGGAGGCAGCCTTAGCGGAGCACTCTGACCTGAAGTTGCCGCCGGTGTCGGACGAGCCCGTCTGCCGTGTCAGCCCCGAGAGCATCCTGGTGCCGCGGCTGGAGCGGTGGCGCCCCGACCGGCAGCCCGGGGTCAGTGTGCGCCTGGACGGCCGCTACGTCATCACTGGCGGCAGCGGCTCTCTGGCCAGGGTGTGCGCCGAGTGGCTCCTGGGCCGAGGCGGGCGTTGCCGCAGGGAGGTGGTTGCAATGGATTCTGATTTTTATTTTCCCAAGTTTGTTTGCATCTTGCTTTTCAATATCATAATTGTTTGTTTTGTAAGCAACATATGTTGTATAATGCTTATGGGGGAATGTGGGGGTATCAGGGTTTTGACCCACACCGATATGATATACCACACTTACTTCCTCCGGGTCAGGGTGGGGGAGCCTGGGGCCGCGCTTGTGTGAGGTGCTGCCTCGGTGACGCTGCTCTCGCGCAGCTGCCCTGGATACTTGGAAGATGACAGGCGTCTTCATTGGCTTCGCTGCGATGTGTCCGTGGCGGGTGAGTTGCGCAGCGCTATCCAGGCCATCCGGGACAAGGGCGAGGTCCACGGGGTGATGCACGCGGCGGGCGTCCTGGCAGATGCGATGCTCGCCAACCAGTCGGAGGAGCTGTTGCGCCGCGCCTTCGGCCCGAAGATCCTCCCAGCGCTGCTGCTGCCTGAGCTCGAGCCTTCAGACTGGCTGGTGATGTTCTCCTCCGCCGCGGTGCTGGGCTCGCCGGGCCAGTGCGCCTACGCAGCCGCGAACGCTGCCATGGACGGGCTCGTCTCCGCTTCCGACTCTGGCTCTGGCGCCAGGACGCTCAGCGTCCAATGGGGGCCTTGGAGCGAGGCCGGGTTGATGTCTTGTGACTTGCGTGGTTCTGCGCCATTGCTGGCCATCTCAACGGTTTTTGAAGGAAGGTTCGGAGCTGGTTGGGGTTTGGTGTTTCATGCTGCCTTGGGGCGCGGAGTTTGAAGAGGGGACGGTCAGCCACGTGTCCCGGGCGTTGTCTCCTGCAAGGTCGGGATGGCAGCCAACCACGACCTTCTGAGCAGGGCCGAGCGGCACGGTTTTGGATCTTTCACTAACAGCCAGGGCATTGATGTTTTGGACTGTCTCCTCGCCCAAGCTGCTCAAGGTCCTCTTTGTGCAGCGCGTGTCAACTGGAACGCTTTCAGCTGGCCGGGCCATCCTGCGATGATGTCCCACATCCACATCCGCATTGGCCATCCCCTTCCCAACCTCCCTCAGGGTGCTGTCAAGATGAAGATGCAGCGCCCAGATGTCCGGATCTCAGCGTCTGAAGCAGCTGACCCCCAACGGCAAGGTTTGTCTCTGTGAATGCGTTTTGCCGAGCGGTTCGCTTTCACGCTAATGATCAACGTGTTGTTCTTTGTACGTCTCTCTGTGTGTGTGTGTGTGTTTGTTTTTTGTGTCTGTTCCGTGTTGCTGGGTTTGTGTGTTGTCTCTGCACGTCTGCTTTTTGGTTGTGTTGTGTTTGTGCGTGTCTGACTCAGACCAACGAAGATGCCTGATGAGAAGTGTGATGCAATCTGGGACGCCAGATTCCAGATTGTGCGTCTTGCTGGTGATCTCTGCAATCGTTTCTCCTTGCACTCCCTGCAAGCACACTTCATCAGTGATTACATCAAGAACCTTCCCCTTGTGGCCTCCGAGCAAGTGGATCACGAACGAAAGTGCTTGCAGGGGCACCTATCCAGTCCAACAAAGCTATGGCATTTTGGTGGATGAGCGGTCTGATCAACCACTTGTACCTGCTTTGACTCGACCGATGTCGTTTGTTTGCTGTGGTTCTCTCAAAGTGTTCATGCGGCTATGTCGGGTTTGTTGCTTTGACATGTGCAAGTACGCCTTGCTCTATAAGTGTGTGTGTGTGTGTGCGCTTGTGTCTGTGCTTGTCTTCCTGTTCGCGTTTGCGTTTGCACTTGCGTGTGTTTTTTCCCCGGAAAATTGCGAAGAGTTCTTCCGATAACGTCGTTGCGTTCTGCGCAGCTCACAACTGCATAGGGAAAGTAGGCAGTGAAATGCATAGAGGCATGCGTAGGGAAAGTGCACAGTGAAATGCATAGAGGCATGCGTAGGGCAAGTATGAGGCAAGCGCATAGATGCAAGGGCAAGTACAGAGTGAAGTGCATAGATGCATGCGCAGGGAATCAGAGAAAAATAAAGGGGGTGAAGGGTCAACGGGGCGAGGCTTCAGGGCACACGAAGGCAGAAAGCAGCGCAAAAGACCATGAAACAGCAGAAAAACAGCCGTTGTTTTTAGACAGACAAAAAGCAACAATCATATGGGTTTGTCACTGGGAGATGGGGTTGCGATGGCTCCTCAGGATCGTTGTGAGCTTGTAGTTGGGCAGGATTTCTTCCTCCTTTTCTGTGTTGTCACAGCCGCTTTGCTTCAGTGTAGAGTGGAAATTTGTGCGCATTTTGTCAGTGCCCAAGGGGCTGGTTTGAGACACCGATGGTCCAAAACACCCATGCCCAAACAGTGGTCCCAAACACCCATGGTCCCAAACACCCATAATCCCAACACAGTGGTCCAAGTTGGTCCCAAACACCCATGGTCCCAAACCCCAAACACCCATGGTCCAGCCGGTCCAAAACTCTCATGGTCCCAAACAATTGGTCCCAAACACCCCACACCCATGATCCCATGGTGGTCCCAGCCAACCGGTCCCAAATCCCAAACACGGTGGTCCCAAACAGCTGGTCCCGAACTCCCAAACAACTGGTCCCAGACACCCACAGCCCCAAACGGTGGGTCCCAAACACCCACAGTCCCAAACACCCGCAACACCCGCATGGTCCCAAACGGTGGTCAAACACCCATAATCCCAAACGATGGTCCCAAACCATGGTCCCAAACACGCATGGTCCCAAATTGTGGGTCATAAATCACCCATGGTCCCAAACGGTGGTCCCAAACGGTTGGTCACGATGGCCAAACATGCATGGTCCCAAATGATGGTCCCAAACGGTATGGTCCCAAACACTGGTCCCAAACACCCATGGTCCCAAACAGCTGGTCCACACAGCTGGTCCCAAACGCATGGTCCCAAACGGTGGTCCCAAACGAAACGGTGGCCATGGTCCCAAACGATGGTCCCAAACGGTGGTCCAAACATGGTCCCAAACGATGGTCCCAAACGGTATAATCCCAAACAGTGGTCCCAAACACTCATGGTCCCAAACAGAGTGGTCCCAGACACCCGGCCCCCATGGTCCTCCCAAACAAACGATGGTCCCAAACCATCCCAAACACGCATGGTCCCAAATTGTGGGTCCAAAACACCCATGGTCCCAAACGGTGGTCCCAAAAGAAACGGTGGGTCCCAAACACCCATGGTCCCAAACGATGGTCCCAAACGGTGGTCCCAAACAGGGTCCCAAACGGTATATCCCAAACAGCTGGTCCCAAACACCCATGGTCCCAAACCATGGTCCCAAACACGCATGGTCCCAAAATTGTGGGTCCCAAACACCCCATGTCCCAAACGGAAACGGTGCGTCCCAAAGGTCCCAAACGATGGTCCCAAACATGGTCCCAAACGATGGTCCCAAACGGTAGTCCCAAACATGGTCCCAAACAGCAGCTGCTCCCCTGGTCCACACGATGGTCCCAAACAGCTGGTCCCAAACACCCATTTGTCCCAAACAGTCCCAGACCCACGTCCCAAACGCCCGGCCCCAAACGGTGGGTCCCAAACACCCAAGTCCCAAACGTGGCGTTTGGGACCATGGGTGTCTGGGACCACTGTTTGGGACCATGGGTGCAGCTGTTTGGGATCATGGGTGTTTGGGACTACTGTTTGGGACCAATGTATGTTTGGGAACCAGCTGTTTGGGACCATCGTGTGGACCATGGGACCAGCTGTTGTTTGGGACCATCGTTTGGCACGATGGGTTTTTGGGACCCACGTTTCCGTTTGGGATCATGGGCTGTTTGGGGCCCACAATTTGGGACCATGCGTGTTTGGGACCATGGTTTGGGACCATGGGTGTTCGGGACATGCAATTTGGGTTTGGGACCATAATTTGGGACCATTGTTTGGGACCATGCAGGTGTTGGCCCACTGTTTGGGGCCGGGTGTTTGGGACCATGTGTCCGGGACCACTGTTGGGGACCATGGGCGCTTGGGACGCACCACCATACGTGTTTGGGACCGGAAACAATTTGGGGACCATGGTTTGGGACCATCGTTTGGGACCTGAGTGGCGACCCACCGTTTGTTTGGGACTATGGGTGTCTGGAACCAGCTGTCTGGGACCAGCTGTCTGGGACCAGCTGTTGGGACCCACCACCATACGTGTTTGGGACCAGCTGCGTGGGACCATTTGAGACCATTGTTTGGGACCACCGTTTGGGACCATTGTTTGGGAGTTTCGTTTGGGACCACGTTTGGGACCATGGGTGTCCATGGTTTGGGACCATCGTTTGGGACTTGGGTGTTTAGGGCCCCTGTTTGGGGCCGGGCGTTTGGGACCATGAATGTGTGGGACCAGCTGTTTGGGACCATGGGTGTTTGGGATCAGTACTTTGGGACCATACTGTTTGGGACCACCTGTTTGGGACCATGTTTGGGACCCCACAATTTGAGACCATGCGTGTTTGGGACCATGGTTTGGGACCACCTTGGGATGGCTGTTTGCGACCCACCGTTTGGGGCCGGGCGTTTGACCATGGGTGCTGCTGCTACTACTACTACTTCTCCTACTACCGCTACTACTACTACTACTACTACTACTACTACTACTACTACTACTACTACTACTACTACTACTACTGCGAATTCTACTTCTACTTCTACTTCTACTACTACTTCTACTACAGCTCCTGCTACTACTACTACTACTACTACTACTACTAATGCTACTACTACTACTACTACCACTACTACTACTCCTACAACAACAACAACAACAACAACAACTACTACTACTACTACTACTACGATTGCTACTCCTACTCCTGCTCCTACTCTTATTATTACTACTACTACTATTACTGTTACTGTTACTGTTATTGTTGTTGTTACTGCTATTGTTACTCCTGCTACTTTTACTCCTGTCATTTTCATCATTACTACTACTACTGCTGCTAATACTACTACCACTACTTCTACGACTCCTACTAGGACTACTACTACTACTACTACTACTACTACCATTACTACTACGACCACAAGTACTACTACTACGACTACCATTACGACAACAACAACTACTACTACTACTACTATTGCTACTATAGTAGAACAGCTTGAAACACCTAATCAACGCCACTACACAGAAACGTGTTGCCTTTCTACACTAAACGTGCCCTCATGAATGCAGCAATAAATGGCTTGACCGCTTTGTGCGCAGCACAGCAACCAAACACAAGCAAGCAACCTAGCCAGCAAGCCAGCAAGCCCTGGAGACAATTACCTTCAGCGCTGAAAGGAAAGAAAGTGCTTTTCCGGGGAAACACTCGTTTTCGTCCTCGGGCCTCACCCCATTTGCCGCTCACCCCATTAATTTCCCTCTAAGGGAACGTAGACAGTGAAGTGCATAGATGCATGCACAGGGAAAGTAGACGGTGAAATGTGTTGCGATCTTGCATTCTTTCTCGCACGAGCTTAGCTTGCACGAGGAAACTTGCACGCTAACTTCAAATTAATATGTTAAGGCGGTGCGGGGGGACCGAGCGCACTCGCGAAAATGAGACTCTTTCAGGGATCGGCGTGGTCGATGCGCAAAGACTTAGGGTATTTGCGATTTCTGCCCGCGCGACCCTCTGCGGGGATCGGCGTGGTCGATGTGGAAAAACTGCAGCGATTCTTGCGGGACGCGCGCGGCCCTCTGCGAGGATCGGCGTGGTCGAGGTGCAATTATAAACTGATGGTTTTTGCGAGTCTTGCCGTGCGCGCTCGGCTGGCGTGGTCGATGTGCAAAAAAACTGAATGTTTTTTGGCGATTCTTGCGGCGCGCGCGCGGCCCTCTGCGGGGATCGGCATGGTCGAGGTGCAACAACCTGCCGTGCGCACGCGACCCTCTCCAGGGATCGTGCGTGTCGGATCGCTCTTGCTCTGGTCCCGTGCGGATCTTCGCGGTTCGCGCGCGACTCTGTGCGTGTCAGATCGCTCTCGCTGTGGCCCCGGGTGAATGTTTGCATATCTTCGCGCGACCGTCAGCAGAGATCAGGCTGCAAACGCAACTTTTAAGCACAAAAGCTGCGCGCGAAGTACGTCCCCGCGGTCCGGGTGCAAAGTCGCAATTTTTAGGCACAAAAGTAGTCCCCGCAGCTCCGGCTGCAAAGTCGTAACTTTTAAGTGCAACAGTAGTGCGTAGAGGCATGCGTAGGGAGAGCGCGCAGTGAAATGCATAGAGGCATGCGCAGGGAAGGCAGACAATGAAAAGCGGCGAGGCATGCGTAGGGAAAGTAGACAATGAAATGCGTAGACGATTGCATAGGGCCAGTACAGAGTGAAATACATAGATGACGCGCAGGAAATTGGACAGTGAACTGCATAGAGGCATGCGCAGAGTCGGCAGTGAAACGCAAAGAGGCGTGCGCAGGGCAAGCGCAGAGTGAAGTGCATAGAGGCATGCGCATGGAAAGTAGACAGTGGAACGCGTAGAGGCATGCAACGAGGCATTCGTAGGGCAAGTGCAGAGTGAAGCGCGTAGATGCATGCGCAGGGATGAAAATACAGGGCAGGGAAAGTAGACGGTGAAACACATAGCATGTGCAGGGAAAGTAGACGGTGAAATGCGTAGAGGCAGGCGTAGGGCATGTACAGAGTGAAGTGCATAGATGCATGCGCAGGGAAAGTAGACAGTGAAACGCGTAGAGGCTTGCGCAGAGTTGGAAAAGTGAATTGATTCAGGCTGAGTGTCATGGAAAGTGCTTTCGCGCCACCCGTCTTCCAGATTGTTTGTGTATGGCACGTACGCACGTGTGGGACAAGAGCGAGAGTTCCTTGTGAACCTGATTTAGCGTGCTTCAATCGGGATGGAAACACCACTCCGCTGCTGGTGCCTGGTGATTTGCATGGGTCCGACAGCCGTCCCAACATTCGGCGTGTGGCGCGGTGTTGCCTTTATCATTGAGTGAAAGCCGTTCCAAAAAAAGGGTTGGCTGGTTGAGGAACCTTATATTCTGAACAACTGAGGCGTTGGCACTGCTCCAGCGACTTGCCACGGACATGCTGGGCCATGAGCTGGACCCCAATCAGCCCCTGATGGATGCCGGAGTGGACTCACTCTTGGCAGTGGAGCTTGCCAACCGCGTCTCCAAAGAAATCGGCGCGAAGCTTCCGTCAACTTGGCTTTTTGATTTTCCAACCCTGGGATCGATGGCGGACCAGCTGGCTCAACAAGCTGGCGCCCACATTCGCGAGGATGCGCCGCCCAACTTGCCAGTTGCTGCGCCGCGGGCGGCCATGATAGTGGCCGGAGCCTGCTGCCAGCTGCCTGGCGTTTCCATCGCCGATGTTCTTTGCGGTGGCCGGGATTGTGTTGTGGAGGTACCCAGCTTTCGCATGGACCTTGACTCTTGGTATGATCCTGAAGCTGGGTCTGCTGGCATGTCCTACACACAACATGCTGCGTGCATGGATGGTGTGGAGTGGTTTGACGCTGCCTATTTCAAGATCAGCATCCCAGAAGCAAGCGCCATGGACCCGCAGCAGCGGTTGCTTTTGCAAGCAGCAGCTTGCGCAGGCTGCGAGGCAGTGGAGAAGTCTGCTGCAGTTGTTGTTGGACAGGCTAATCATGACTGGCCGCTACAAAACCACCCCGGAACACCTTTCATTGGCACCGGCCTATCGCCTGCCATCACGAGCAACCGCATCAGCTTCCACTTTCAGCTGAAAGGGCTCAGCACGACCGTCGACACTGCCTGCTCGTCCAGCCTGGTAGCGTTGGTAGTGGCCCAAAGCCGCAGTGACGCCGCGCTTGTGGGCGCCACACACGTGATGATGAGCGCGCTGCCCTTCATCGGATCATGCGCGGCAGGCATGTTGTCACAGAGCGGCCGGTGCCGCACCTTGGACTCCTCGGCTGACGGCTACTGCCGCGGGGAAGGAGTGGCAGCACTGGTCTTGCAGCGTGCCGCTCGGGACGCAGGCGAGGTCTGGGAGGGTTCGGGCGGGCAGAACAGACGTTGGGTTTGGCTTGTAGTGCAGTGATTCAACTCCAGTTGCTGGCAGGTGTGACAGCCGCGGCTGTGCCAGCCACGGCAACCAACCACAACGGACACAGCGCCAGCTTGACAGCGCCGAGCGGGCCTGCTCAGCAGGAGCTCATGCGGGAGGCCCTGCGCATGGCAAGCGCGAAGGGCGCAGACGTGGGCTTTGTGGAGTTGCATGGCACGGGCACCAAACTGGGCGACCCCATCGAGGCGCAGTCCACATTGGCGGTGTTCTCCAGGTCTGAGCAGTCCGCGTGCCTGGTTTTGGGCGCTGTCAAGACCAACATGGGGCACCTTGAAGGCTCTGCCGGCATGGCCGGGTTGTTCAAGCTGATGGCCACTCTGCGCCGCCGTGTGGCCATGCCCAACCTGCACATCCGCCAGCTCAACGCCCATTTGAGAGAGCTCAATGACAGCAGCTTCTTCCCCGACGCCCTGATGGCCTGCCGGGCTCAGCTGGGCGCCGTGTCCTCCTTCGGCTTCGGAGGCAGCAACGCGCAGGTCCTGCTCCAGCAGCTGGAGGCAGACCCACAAGCTGCACGAGTCCAGACCCCTCCCACTGTGTGTTGGCATGGCAGGCAAGGAGCATTTTTCGACATCCCCGGGACACCATCTGTGTTGCACACAACAAGATGGCAAAGCGCTCCATGCGCAGCTGCAAGTGTGCCGATCATGCTTGCCTCCAAGCAAGTCTTTCGTGGCATGGCCAGAGAGTGGAGTGCAGATGGAGTGAGGCTATTGGCCATGAAATGCTGGGACCGAGAGATTGCTGAGGAGGCCGAGGGCGACCAGCAGCAGACGTCACTTCAAATCATCGAAAGATGTTCAGCCTTTGTTCTGAAAACCTTGCAGAAGGCAGGCGAGGAGCCGGGCGCGTGGCGTCTGCTGGTCGCTGGTAGAGGTCAAGCGGCAGAGGCGTGCTTTGCAGCCGCCGCCTCCATGCTGCGGAGTGCGCAGGGTGAGCAGGAGCTGCGCGTGCAGGCAGAGGGTTGGAACAGCGGATGACACGGCAGTCTTTTCGGCTGTGTGCGGCTTGGGGTTGCTTGCGGCTTGTTCTTGGCGGGAGCGGCTTGTTCATGCGCGGCTTGCTGATTGTTTTCAACGGTGTTGAAGAGCAGTGACATTCGCAAAACGGGTCAAGCTAGGTCATGCGATCGCATTTGTTGGCGCGGCCCAATCAACTGGAAAGATGCGTTTGAGGATTGGTGAGGTCAGCCGGTTTGTTCCCGGCGTCCGGGAAGCTTGTTGTTGTTTGAGTGCGCATGGGCAGGTGGTGCATTTGCCCGCGAGCTCCTGGGCAGAGGTGGAGGCAGCCTTAGCGGAGCACTCTGACCTGAAGTTGCCGCCGGTGTCGGACGAGCCCGTCTGCCGCGTCAGCCCCGAGAGCATCCTGGTGCCGCGGCTGGAGCGGTGGCGCCCCGACCGGCAGCCCGGGGTCAGTGTGCGCCTGGACGGCCGCTACGTCATCACTGGCGGCAGCGGCTCTCTGGCCAGGGTGTGCGCCGAGTGGCTCCTTAGCCGAGGCGGGTCACCGAAGGTGTCATAAGGGATTCTTAATCTCTTTTTCCTATGTTTGTTGTTTGTATCGTCTGTTCAATATCACAGTTTGTGAAATGCATATATCCTTAAATTCAAGGGACGGGATACAATAGGGGAAGCTGTTTCCTTTGGCAAGAAGGGTTCTGCCGGGGCGCGTCCGGATCCAAGACACGAAGCCCGGTTGCACGGGATGCGCAAGGTGTCCAACCAAAACTAAGGACGCCTCATCCTGTTCCAAATAATTGAAGAAAACCGCAAGACATTGTCTTAGCAAACCGAGTGATCCCAGCAGCATTGATTGTGCCTTGCCAAAAACATGGGGTCGGAACCAACAAGCCAACCAAGCTGCAGGGTTCTGGCCTTGGAAACAGGAGATGTTCCATTTCGAAGAAACACTTCAAGTTCCTGACAAGAAGCAGTATGGGATCGCCTCAAAAGATGTCAGAGATTTTGAAGTTTCAGCCATTCATACTGGATTCATACTGGTGTGGGTCAAAGCACAAATAACCTCTTTTTTGGGAAACCCCCTTGTGTGTGGTGCAGCTTTGAAGGGAGATTTACTCACAGCGATAAACCACACTCACTTCCTCCGGGTCAGGCGGGCAATGTGAGCAGGGCGCAGAGGTGAGGGAGAGGGGAGTTTTGCGCCGCGCTCGCATGAGGTGCTACCTCGGTGACACTGCTCTCGCGCAGCTGCCCGGGATACTTGGAAGATGACAGGCGTCTTCATTGGCTTCGCTGCGATGTGTCCGTGGCGGGTGAGTTGCGCAGCGCTATCCAGGCCATCCGGGACAAGGGCGAGGTCCACGGGGTGATGCACGCGGCGGGCGTCCTGGCAGATGCGATGCTCGCCAACCAGTCGGAGGAGCTGTTGCGCCGCGCCTTCGGCCCGAAGATCCTGCCAGCGCTGCTGCTGCCTGAGCTCGAGCCTTCAGACTGGCTGGTGATGTTCTCCTCCGCCGCGGTGCTGGGCTCGCCGGGCCAGTGCGCCTACGCGGCCGCGAACGCTGCCATGGACGGGCTCGTCTCCGCTTCCGACTCTGGCTCTGGCGCCAGGATGCTCAGCGTCCAATGGGGGCCTTGGAGCGAGGCCGGGTGGGGTTGCGATGTTGCGCAAACGAACATGTTCTGTGACTTGGGCCGCCCATGGGCCAAGCGGTTGTGAACTCAACGGTTCTTGAAAAATTGCGGCTGGTTGGGGTTTGCTTTGGGGCGCGGAGTTCAGAATTGTCAGCCGCGGGAAATAGGTGTTTTCTCCTGCAAGGTTGGGATGGCAGCCAGCCAGGATGTGCTGGGCAGAGCTGAGCGGCACGGATTTGGAGCTTTCACCAACCGCCAGGGGATTGATGTTTTGGACCACCTCCTGTCACACGGCGCCCTCGGTTGCGTGTGCGCTGCGCGTGGGGACCTCGCCCATGTCCCCTCAGCCAGCGCCAAGGCCCCAGACAATCGGGGCCCAACTCCAGAGCTGGGAGTTCTGATTCGGCGTCTGGTGGCTGAGCTGACGAGCCAGGAGGAAACTGAGGCGGGTTTGTCTTAAAACCCCCAAGCGTAGGGTTTCCTCGTGGTTTGCCTGTGAACATCTGTGAACCAGCGAAGGGTTTTGGCTGGCCAACCTAGTCTTTTAAAACCGGAACGACGCAGGTGAGCGTTGATGCTGAGCTGGTGGACATTGGGCTGGACTCCCTGGGGGCTGCGAACTTGTCACAGGGCCTCTCCAAGGACCGGGGCAAGTCGGCGTTTCAGGATTGAGTTGCGAGAAGATGTGAGAAGTGTTGAAAGGCATGGTCCTAGCATAGGAACAATGTGGGGCTCACAGAGGACTCACGTTGAACAGCAAACTTACACAGACTAACTTGCATAAGGAAGACTTCTTTCTGCAGACTATCTATGAACTCGTGTCTGGACATACTTCCGAACCTGCGCGGAGAAACTCGAACGGGACTTACGTTCACATTACACTCAACAGAGCTTTCTTTATCTTTCTTTCGAAGCGAAAACTCACTTGCGAGGGGGACGCTTGCCGCCAAAACCCACGCGTTTTTTAGTTTCGTTGCAAAAGTGCTTCCGCTGGCGGAGGGGTAGGACAGGACAACTACGAAAGTCAGCCCTGCGGGGATCGTGTTGAGTGCGTACACGTGTGGTCTCTTGCGCATCTTGGTGTGGCGCCTGCAACTGTCTGCGTAGTGCGCATCTTCTTGTGGCCTGCGCGTTCCTTTGCTCGGATCGCGTGCGTGCCGGACGCATGGGCGCGCATTAAAGTATTACTTTCGAGCTTGGGCGCGGGCCCGAAAGTTCTCTCTCCTGGTTTGCGGGCCCGCTCTTGGAAGCGAGCAGTCCCGAGTTCGATCCCGGGCCGCGTGCTGCTAAGGAATAGGAAATTAAAGAAGATCAGAAGAAGAACAAAGTGCTCAAAGTCCAGCTTCACGGCTCTGACTCGCAAATCGCAATTTCAAGTTGCGAGAATATTGCTCGCTTTCTCAGCTCCAGCACGAGAATCACAATTTTTGAGCACAAAAGTCATGCTCCAGCTTCGGCTGGGGAATCTGCAGCCAGCTCGAGGCGACAGTTTGCGAATGCCATGGGCACACAGGATTGCAAAGACCACCACGGTGAGTGCAACTCGCACAAGCCGTTCGTAGCACAGGTTTCAACACACACACACACACACACACACACGCACACACACACACACACACACACACACACACACACACACACACACCCACGCACGCACGCACGCACGCACGCACGCACGCACGCACGCACGCACGCACGCACGCCCGCCCGCCCGCCCGCCGCCCGCACGCACGCACGCAGGCAGGCAGGCACGCACGCACGCAGGCAGGCACGCACGCACGCACGCACGCACGCACGCAGGCGCGCAGGCACGCGCACGCAGGCACGCAGGCACGCACGCACGCAGGCACGCAGGCACGCACGCACGCACGCACGCACAAACACACACACGCAGATGGAACACATAAGACAACACTCGCGGCACATCTTGCGCAGATCAAAAAGCGCAACGCCAGTTGCGCAGAACGACCCACACAGAACGCCTTGCGCCGATTTCACACACACACAGAACTGAGATAAGGTGACACGCAGAAGGCTCGGTGCGCAGAAGACCTTGCGCGCCGGTTATGTTTTCAGGCCTTCCGTCTTCTAGTTGCTGATGGTGTTCCTTTTGCGTGCCCTGCTTTAGGAGCTAGGGGTGAAGGTATTGCCCACCCTCGCCTCAGAAGCCTCCACTGTGAGAGACCTGGAGCAAGTCTTGGCCCGGGAGCTGGCAGCGGTGCCGCTGATGGGGGACTTTGAAGCCGCGACAAGCAAGTTGCCCACTCTCGTGGTGGGCGCTGGCGTGGGCGGGGTGATCTTTGCACAGCAGCTCCACATGGCAAGGGAGAATGTCATAGTCATGGAGAAAGGGGACCAGCCGGGTGGCTCGTGGCACCTGGGAAATTCATCGTCCCGCCTGCAGATCGACTCCCCTTCCTACATGTTGAACTACGAGCAGCAGTTCAACTTGCCTGCCTACCCTTCCAAGGAGCAGATCCTTACAGAGGTGCGCAACGCAGCAAAGGTGCTGCCTGATGTGAGGCTGGGTCACAGAGTGACGTCTGTCAAAACACTGCAGCGCGGCCAGTACCAAGTCAGCTTCATGAACCAGCTTGAAGAGGAGCAGTCCATGACCGTGGGCGGCGTGGCTTTCTTTCTGGGAGGCCTGCACCATCCCAGGAATGTAAATTACCCAGGCGAAGAGCGGTTCACCGGAAAGATTGGCCTTGGTCACAAGGATGACGTGGATCCTGGATTCTTCAAGGACAAGGAGGTGGTCATCGTGGGCCATGGCGCCTTTGCTGTGGAGAACATGCGCACCGCGCTGCAGCAGGGGGCCAAGCGCGTGACCATGGTGGCTCGGCGCCGGAACGTGGTCTTCCCCACGGTAGTAAATTGGCTCATCAACTCCGTGCATAGCACCCTGTCCATCCGGGAGATCCGGCCCATCCTGGCCAGCTTCTACCAGTCGGTGGGCCTCACGCTGGATGACCTGCCAGCCTTAAAGGAGGATTCCATCGACTTCCGCATCCCGCCATGTTCCGACATCTACTTCTTGGCACAGGCAGTTGGTTCATATTCTTGCTTGCGAGGTGTAGTAAATCATTTCAAGGACAAAGTGGACAACTGGTTTCATGGTACTCGTGCTATTTGTACTTAGCCAGATTTCAGACACGTGCTGTCGCAAGCTGTGTAGCAGGCTCCGGGCGAGAATTGGCGCGCCCAGCGCAAGCGACATGCGCTACGCTTGAAGCATGAGGATTGCTAGTATTGTAACAGGCTAGATCCTTGAGCTGAGCCATTTCCTTGTACAAAGCACCGGGCTTGAGAGGCGATGGGCAAGCTGAAGGTTGTGATCGGGGAGGTGAAGCGCGTGAAGGAGGGCGCGGTGGTCAGACACTCGGGACGTCTCGGTCTGCCGCCGCAGGAAGAAAATAGACTTGATGCAGAGTTGTTCCTGAGGTGGTGCAAGAAGGTGACACCCAGCAAGTCATCGAGTGCCCCTTGCCTGAAGTTTGCCCCACCATCAATGGAGTCTCTCGCAAACGGGCCCACTTGCCACACACACCCACATCATTGTGATGATGCCTGTCTTTGCAAGCTGGAGCTCATTTGTTGGAACCCATCTAAACGGACCCCTGAACTGGGGCGTTTTACTTAAGCGCGAGCTTTTGAAATTTGTGTCCATTTACAAGTCAGATGGCCCTGCGGATCCTGGTGCAGCGCGAGAGTTCCCAAAGGCAAACCCCCACGACTTACCTTCACTTACAAGGGTTAGGGGTGCTGTAGTTAGAATGTTGGGAGGGGCCCTGTTGGACCGGTGAGCAGGAAGCCTGAAACTCGAAGCTCGGCAGGTATGCATCTTGTTGCCGGCTTCAGCTGTTTTCTGTGGAGGGCGGGGGCTCTGGAATGGTGAAATGTTTCCCTTGAAAAGTGGTTCGAAGCTTGGCAACCCATGTTGTTGTCCATTGCACAGGACATCCAAATCGGCCACTTGAGGGGGTCAAGCCACTTTTAGGCACACGCCTGCTCAAGTGCATCGGCTTCCTCCACGCTCCCTGCGTGGAGCAGATTCTTGGCAGGCCGCTGGAGCAGGTGGCCAGCTTCTGGATCGACGGCGACGTTAACCTGGTGGCCAACGACCAGTTCCAGGCAGCGATCAACGGCCAAAGGCTTTGAGTTGACCAGGGGCCCAGAGACTTTAGCTTATGCTTGGCCGGCTTTTCATTGGGAGCAGCCGTCGCAATTGGGTGGGTGTATTTTACCATGTGATGTATTTATAAACCTCATTAACCCCAATTGCATGAGTGTCTCACTGGCGTAGCTTCGTCTAACTCGCTACGCATGGCTCAAGAAAAGCGCGCTTAGCACAGGGTTGGAAGTTGACCCTTCTAGGTTGTTTAGCCTGTTCTATAGGTTATCAGCCGTAAGCGGCCCACTGTGCAGAGTTGCGATGCTGGAATCTCCCCTACCAAGGCGCTTCCAACTCCTGATGAGCATGGCGCGAACTCACAAGTGGCTCATCAAGAAGGGACAAGAATTGAACAGTCAAGGCCCCGCGTTGCCGGAAGGCCTGAGCGGTCTGTCGATCCCCATCACCCGTTGGATCGGATCGGCATCGGCGTGGTGACGTCGTCATGTATGACCCTCAGTCCAACCCCGCAAGGGGGAACCCTATGCCACAGTCCATGAACCAATTCAATCAGCATGTTGCGAATGTTCACCTCGATCCTTCTATGACAGTCAATCAAGAGTGACAAACTATCAGCAGTTCAATGCAACTCAGAACAAACGCCCAGATTAACCGATTCGTGAATCAGAATACTGGTCCTATGGTAGCTCAGGCCGCAGAAGCGCGACACAGTGAGATCATTGCTGGACTTCAAAGTCAATTTGACGCTACGAGGCGGGAAATCCAGGTGAATGCGGAACAACGTGCCAACACTCTAAAACCTGAGAGAGAAGCCGAGATGAAATACCTCAGTGCCGATCAGGAGAGTGTAACAGATCCAAGAGCTGAGGGCGATGGTTGCGCAGATGATGAACAAACAACAACAGCCTGCCCAAGCTGCTCCGACTACTGTGCCTCCTGTTCAACAAGCGCCAGCAACTTTTCTGGTTGTACCCCCAACACCTGTGGTTGCATCTCCATCCGGATTTTCTACTGCTTCTTCGCACGCTGGACGAAGGTTGGGAGATGGATCCGTTCCCGCCGGAGTTGTGGCAGATGCCGCACCGGAAACGGTGGGCCTGGTGATTATGAAAATTATCTCTTCTCCTTCGCCTCTTGCTCCTTGAAGATGTCGACTTGCCGCGCGAGGTCGCCTTCCAAGATGATCGTCAGCTCGGCGCCAGCTTTGCGTCAAGATGAATAAACATACCTGAATCACGAAGGACGTCAACCGTCTGACCAGAGATCCAAGTTGCCTCAATCCACTCAAATGCCTTTTCGGGTTGATCGGAAGTAGCAGGCATCCCCAACTTTGATCCTCCAATTACGGCGCTGCTCAGGTTTCGGAATACGGGGGATATGAATTCGATCACCTTCCTGTACACGAGCGCGTTCCGTTGTCGGATCGCTGGAAGAACCTAAGTGCTTCAGTAGCTTTCGTCGAAACGACTCATCAGACGCTGTAGACGATGAGGATGAGGAGGACGAAGGGGAAGAGAATGGGTCCCGTCACCTTTGTCGGCTTCGGTCCTTCTTGCTCTTCTTCTTCTTCCTTTTCTTCTTCTTGTCCTTCTCATCTCCGTTTGCGAGAGGCCGACAGATTCTCTTGATGGTTCACCAACATTTCAGCACGAATAGGTGCATTGGCCAGTTTGAAACTCAATACATACACTCCAGGAAGAGCAGGATTGTTCGACGGAGTCGACCGCGTCCCGTCGTGTGGCTCGACATTGCATCCCTCATATGAACAAGCCGCTTCCTTTCCAAATGGTTTCTCGCGTCTTCGATCAGGAACTGGTAGGAATGCTTCTCCGTGTTGCTAATCTGAGCGTGCGTCGACAAAACAGCGCGCCTAGCGAGGCGTTTTCCCTTGTACGGGTGCTGTTGTATGCTCTGCACATGTAGTTGTTCACGAAAGGCATTTCAAGTTTTCCTAGTAGGTTGAGTAGCATACCTGTTTACATGGTAGCGCGCATTTATATCTACCCCCCCTTTTGTAACTTTGCGGTGAACAACAGCATTCGTAAGCCCACTTTCTCCCAGAAACAACGAAGGGCTCTGAGCTGAGTTTGACGCCGCGTTGTTTCGGGGCCCCTACCGTAGTGTAGGATCAACCTTGCACGCGTTCCATTTTGCTCTGCGTGTGGATTGCGCTGCACGGTGTCGTCTTGTTGTGTGTCCCGCTGTGATTTTTACCAGCGCACCCTTGTCCGTGCTGGGCTAATCAGGATCCACTTGCCACAGTTGCCTCTACTACATGGCGCAGCTAGCTCAAAGCACCCGTGCAGAGCCATGCAACCTCGTTCAGACCGACTACACAAGACAACTTCTTCATGCGGGGGGTTGGTGAAGTCGACCTTAACATTGAGGCCAAAAAGATAGGGAGAACCTCACGGACTTTCATTATGTTGGAAATGAACAGATAGGAAGTGAAAATCTTGCTCTTATCAACAATGGTACTGTGGAGGGCATCTTTCTCGAGGACAACCAGGCCATCACACGTATCCTTGAAAGTGGTAGGTCTCCAGCATTGCGCCACACGGACAAAACGGAAGCGCTGCAAGCTCACTCATGTTTCAACCGAGCTCCAAGCTGCCGATAGTCTTATAAAGCGTTTCACCAGTGCCGAAAAGTTGAAGCTCATGAACATCGCTAGCAAAATGGCAATCTGGCTGCGGT
The DNA here is from genome assembly GCA_963377175.1 of Effrenium voratum. Classification (NCBI taxonomy): domain Eukaryota; class Dinophyceae; order Suessiales; family Symbiodiniaceae; genus Effrenium; species Effrenium voratum. Next base: position 126,984 of record CAUJNA010000401.1, on the reverse strand, counting down.
GTCGCCACGCCTGGAGAAATCCGAGGCCAGGAGCACGGGGGGCCGTATTCTGCTTGAAGTGTGTTGCTCGCCTGAGTCCAAGCTTGGTAACACTTACCGTCGTCCTGCTGTCGGCTGTCACGTGATTCCTATTACTCAGGATGATGATTCACGAGACTAGAAAGCGTGTCATCGGCAAGGTCAAGACTGCATTGGAAGCAGTAAAACAGGAGGCGACCGGACTGCAAGACATCGGAGTATGGGATAGTTCAACTGTCCGGGAGAAGGCTGAGGTCGCAGCTCAAGCGCGACAGTCTGGGATCAAGGTACACTTTGGTCAGCTCATGACGATCGCCAGCATCAAGTTCTATGAACTTGCAAAGCACCTTCAAACGGTAAAAGGGCGCATCGTGTTCAGGGGAGACTGTGCCAAAAATGAGTACCAGGAACTCGGTGCAAGGCTTGAACGCCTGTTTGGCGTTATGGGTGTATCCCAGGACACACGGTCACCACCGCTGACGCGGTAAAGGCCTACGTCCAGGCATTCCTTAGCTCGCAATTCCAAGACACGGATCGAACTCCCGCCTGAGTTGCGACCCAAGGAGTTCGTGAAGCCCGCGGTCTTGTTGATCCGTGCCCTATATGGTCACCCCGACGCAGGAGGTCTGTGGGAGGCGCGCACCTTAAGAAACTGCTCAAGCAGCTTGGAAGTGAAGAAATCCCAGAGTTTCCTGGATACTTTTTCTTTAAAGGGGTGGGCCTTATGCTCTCGACTTACGTCGATGACTTGACCCTCTCAGGTCCCGCAGATGCACACGAAGCCTTTTGGGCAAAGCTCACAAAAATGATCAACGTAGAGCCTCCCGAGCCGATCTTTCGTGTGCTTGGGCGTAACCATGTCTTCATAGACGGCCCCGCAGAGCCTCAGGAACATGATCTGAATGCAGCTGTAAGCGCATTAAATGGTGCCGTTGCCTTTGACATGAACGACTATGCCCGTCAAACTGTAGAACTGTTTTGTTCTATAACCGGCACCCAAACTCCGTTCTGCCCAGACGGATCACTTCCCTCTGAAGATGACCAGTCAGCTGGTGAGCTCGCCCCAAATGCGTGCAAACTCCTCATGAAGGCCTTATGGCTGGGGCGACTAGGGCGTCCTGATATCATCAAGCCCATAGGCAACTTAGCCACCGCCGTGCAGAAGTGGTCTCGCAACCATGATAGGCAGCTCGCCCGTCTTATCGCGTACATCCACTCGACAACGCACTACCGGTTGGTGGAGTCACCAAGGATAATCCGCAAGATCTTCACCTCGCTCTGTATGCAGATGCCGACTATGCGGGAGAAAGGGATGCGAAGTCCACATCCAGTGGCTTCTTGGTTCTCAAAGGACCGAACACCCATATCCCGTTAGCGTGGTTGAGCAAGCGACAGACATCATTGTCGAGGCCCACCACGGAAGCCGAGGTTGTGTCACTCACGTTCTTTTTGTATCAAGAGGGTCTCCCCTCCTTGACTCTTTGGGAACTTTTGCTTGGACGCCCGGTTGAACTGGTGTTACACGAAGACAACCAAGCCACTATCCTGGTTGCTAAGAAAGGACTATCCTGAAGGTTACTCGCCAAAAATGCGGCACATACAGCGCACTCATAAAGTGAACTTGTCCGCACTTGCAGACAGGTGTAGTGATCAAGTACGTAGCAACCGATCTACAGGCAGCCGACATCTTCACAACAGCGCTACAACCCTTGAAGTGGGACCACGCTCTCAAGTTATTGGGCATCAGGACAAATTTGCAAAGTTGAAGGATGTCCGGCCTGAGATGACAAAGCAGTACGATACGCGCAGAAATCTTGAGTAAGTCCTCTCAAAGGTCTGGTAAAGGACCTTGCAATGCGTGGATCGCAGCTCATGCGCGATTGTACTATAAGTGTCCTCTTAGTGTTCACGGAGAGGGGGGAGTTAATTCACGACGCCTAGGCCCCCAAAGAGGTACCCAGCGACATGCATTGCATGAGGCCCCTTGATGCCTGCTTGAACATGTTGATATATGTCGCACGGCAATGCCCGTTTGGCTCAAGACCAATGCCCATCAAAAAGCCAGGGTTAGCTCTCACTCACCGGACTGGGGTTAATACGGGTCCCGGTTTCTGGCTCGCATTGCATGAGTGTCTCACTGGCGTAGCTTCGCTTTATTCGCTACGCATGGCTCAAGAAAAGCGCGCTTACCACAGGGTTGGAAGTTGACCCTTCTAGGTTGTTTAGCCCTGTTCAACACAAAGTACGACCCCAGTCAAAGTCAGGCAGTCGATGGCTTTCGCTTCAAATCCAACAATGTCAAACCCGAATTGAGACACATTCCATGTACCCAGTTTCTTGTCATGAATGAACATGGGGCAACACTTTGTACATATATTATGAGCGGCATTTTTTTGGCCGACGGTTTGGGGAACTGACCGGACGAAACCACGCGATGTCGAACAACAGCGCGAAGGGTGGAAGCCCTCGGTAGCACCTCGAAGCGGCATAAGAGAAGGGGACCTGTCAAGACGTGAGGTTACCTCCCCCGTGAAATGGCGTTTCCTGAATTGGTGTCCTTGTAAAACCGACACCAAAAAGGTTCGGCTACTCCTCACACACAGCCACATGCTTCTCACAAGGACTTGGCTGGGTTTCAAGGTGGGGATGACAGCTTTACCGCTTGAGGTGCCTGAGCGCGTGAGCTCGCTTTTGTGCCCAAGCTACTCCTTCTACGTCCACTCCTTTGCCAATGCCTTCCTCTCCTATCGGAAGAACCCTCAGGCCGGGGCATGTTTTTGGGACTTCGGAATTGCGGGTTTTTGGTGCCTTTGGAGGCGCTGGAGGCCTTGTCCAAGTCTACCAATCTGTCACCCCACGATGCGGTCACCGTGATGTGGCAGCACTTCAAGGCCATGAAGGAGAAGGTGGCAAGGCTGACCTCCGAGCATCTCCCATTCTGGCGCTTCGTTGCCCAGCGAAGGGAGGAGTGGCAGAGCAACGCCCAGCTTCTGAACCCCGACTTCCAGGAAGTTGGGCTGAAAAGCTTAGGGATTCCCCTTCATGATTGGTTTTGTTTGGTTTCGTTTTAAAAATCGTTAGCGTCCCTAAAAGGGGTCAATCCAATTTTTGACCATGGCAGGGAGTGCCCAACTTGGACGACTTGCTTCGGCCGGCCAGCTCCAAAGCGGCGCAGTTGTGGCCTTACGAGCCCCAGGACGTGGCCGGGGTCTTGGCGCCCGCGCGCCGGCCGCGGGTGCTCTTCTTCCATGGCCAGAAGACAGACCGCCTGGCGGGCTGTTGGCTTTGGGCGGGTGTGTTCATGCAAAGCCACGCCATCCCAAACTTTTGAGACTTGTGCGTTTGGCCAACGGAAGGGATCTTTTTGCATCTGCTCTCGTGTTTGTAGCCAATTGGACAGTCCAGTTTCGCTTGGTCCCAGCTTGTCGTGACAACTAAAAAGCTTCAATAGAGGCGGGAGCCCGAAAGGGCAAACCAACATGGCTTTCTGGCCCTTGGCTGCACTGGTAGCTCGCGAGGTGGCGATCGAGCTGCTCAAGGCGCAGGGCTGGTGGCAGCAGAACCTCGATTTCGTGATCCCCGATGGGCCGCATGTTGTGGAGGCCGACGCAGACCCGGAGCAGCTGCAGCGGGTGGGTCTCACCCAACTGGTGGCCAGCAAGAAGTACCGACCCGGGGCGGCCTACAAGGAGTGGTGGGGAATTTTTGGTCTGAACTTTGGCAAAAAGGAATGCAACCATCAGAACATGTTGCGACAAATCGCAAGGAGTGGCCCTCCAACTTCCAGATGTTCTTCGACCTCCACATGGGCAACATGTCCAAAACAGAGATTGAGAGAGCGGCAGAAGCCGAAAGCCGACGCTACAGCGAGGCCTTTCATTACCTCAAAGAGGCGGGTGTGCGTCGAAATTGTAGAAACCTGGGCGTGGTTTTGAAAGGCTGCCTTCCTTCCAAGAGGCTGACCCCCCAAATCCCAAGTAGAAAGTACTTGTAGCAAGCAACGGGGCAAACGTGTAGGGCCTGTTTTGGGTGTGTCCCTTTAGACAGGGGTCTGCCAGGTGTCCACCAGATTCGGCCCCTTCGACGGAGTGGCAGGCTTCTGCCAGGGAGCCGCCTTTGCCCAGGTGGCTCTTTGTCAACAGCGGGCGGGGCATGACCTGGGCTTGCAGGATGTGAGGACAGGCTTCCTCAAGCGAATCACCCAAATTGTGCAAGTGCTTTGCCCCACATCTTGGTGTGGGGTGCTTGTTTTTCCGCCCCACCGTCGGCCGTCCACCACTCACTCACTCACTCACTCATTCAATTACTCACTCACTAACTTCTTCACTCAGTCACTCATTCACTCACTTGCTCACACTCACACACTCAATCACCCACTCACTCGTTCACTCACTCACTCACTCACTCACTCACTCACTCGCTCGCTCGCTAACTCACTCACTCACTCACTCACTCACTCACTCACTCACTCACTCACTCACTCACTCACTCACTCACTCACTCACTCACTCACTCACTCACTCACTCACTCACTCAGTGTGTTTGTGTGTTTGTGTGGCCGGGGCAGCATTTGGCCGCTGTCTACAGGGGCAGGATGTTGTCGCGCGCGCGGCTCGGGGCGCGCGAAATCGTGGCAGGCGTAGCACTTTGGAGATGCCATTGCCCAAATCGTGGCAGGCGCAGCGCTTTGGAGATGCCATTGCCGAAATTGCGGCAGGTGCACCATTCTGTGCATCTGGGCGTATTCCCGAAAGCATCGCGAAGGGTTCTTCCGCGCGGAGCTCTCGACCAACTTGCATAGAGTGATTTGTGTCATACATAGAGCCAAGTGCATAGATCCGTGCATAGAGCCAAGTGCAAATAGAGCCAAGTGCATAGAGCCGAGTGCACAGAGCGTGCATAGAGCCAAGTGCATGGAGCCAAGTGCATAGAGCCAAGTGCATTGCGCTGGTGGAGGTGCGAAAACTCGAGGTTTTTTGCGATTTCTGATCTGCTGCGGGGATCGTACAAAAGAACTCGAGGTTTTTTGCGTTTTTGCGGTGCGCGGGTGAACCCTCTGCAGTGCAGGGATCGGCGTGGTCGAGGTACAAAAACTCGAGGATTTTTGCGATTTCTGATCCCCGCGCGACCCTCTGCGGGGATCGGCGTGGTCGAGGTACAAAAGCTCGAGGTTTTTTGCGATTTCTGTCTGCCCGTGCGACCCCCTGGGATCGGAACCCTCTGCGGAGATCGTGACGCGCTCTCGCTGTGGCGCCGTGCGAATTCGTTTTTGTCTCGGCGTACCCTCTTCGGAGATCGTGCGTGTCGAAGCGCTCTCGCTGTGGCGCCGTGCGATTCTTTGTTACTCGCGAAATGGCCTTTGGGAAGTTGTCTTGTGGTTTGCGCGCCTGCTTTCGCAATCGTGCGGTCGCGGGTTCGATTCCCCCGGCTCAAGCAAAGAACGCCTCCACAGCTCAGCTCAGGCTGAGCATCTTGCGCACAGATACAAGCGCCGAGCGTCTTGCGGAGAGAAACTTGCACAACGTGCGCAGAACAGCTTGAAGACAGATGTCAAGCCACTTGCGCGCAGCAGCTTGCAGAGAGCAACTTGCGCGCAGCAGCCTGGAACAATGCAGCTTGCGCAGACACTGCCATCGCGGCTTGGGGCACGCGAAATCGTGGCAGGCGTAGAACTTTGGAGATGCCACTGCCCAAATCGTGGCAGGCGTAGCGCTTTGGAGATGCCATTGCCGAAATCGTCACAGGCGCAGCATTCTGTGGCAGGGGCAGCGTTTGGCAGCTGTCTACAGGGACAGGATGTTGTCACGCGCGCGGCTCGTAGCACTTTGGAGATGCCCTTGCCCAAATCGTGGCAGGCGCAGCGCTTTGGAGATGCCATCGCCGAAGTCCTGGCCGAAGCCGTGGCAGGCGCAGCAGTCTGTGCATCTGTGCGTGCCTTTGTGTGCCCACTTACTCATTCACTCAGTCACTCACCCACTCACTCACTCACACTCACTCACCCACTCATTCACTCAGTCACTCATTCAATGTTGTTTGTCTGGCCGGGGCAGCGTGTGGCAGCTGTCTAAAAAGACAGGACGTTGTCTTGCGCACAGCTCGGGGCGCGCGAAAAAAGTGGCAGGCGTGGCACTTTGGACAGCGTTGCTGCTATCTGACGCTCGGGAGCGTAGAGGCGAGTATGCCACATGTCTGTTTGCTTTCAAGATCGTTTGCTTTTCCCATTTGCTAGCTTTCAGTCACAAGGCCTATAAGACCCGGGCTCCAACCCCGCCGCCCACTCACTCACTCACTCACTCACGCACCCACCCACTCAATCACTCACTCACTCACTCACTCACTCACTCACTCACTCACTCACTCACTCACTCACTCACTCACTCACTCACTCACTCAGTCCCTCCCTCTCATTCACTCACTCTCACTCACGCACGCACGCACACACACACACACACAAACCCACACGCACACGCACACACAACACAACACAACACAACACAACACAACACAACACAACACAACACAACACAACACAACACAACACAACACAACACACAACACAACACAACACAACACAACACAACACAACACAACACAACACAACACAACACAACACAACACAACACAACACAACACAACACAACACAACACAACACACACACACACAACACACACACACACAACACACACACACAACACACACTTGAACTCCAGATGGAGAGTGCTAATCTTTCGAGTACAACTGATGAGTCTCGAGTACAACCGACAAGTCTCGAGTATGATGAGTTTCGGCTCTCAATGCACTTGGCTTCCCTCTAGTGTCGAACACGTTACGAGCAAGAACAAGAAGCACAAACAGCGCCGCAACCAAGGGGCCAAAAGGACTTTCAGAATCACTGAAGCAGGTACAGGTGTCCACGTCTGGACACCCTTCCCACCTTTGGCAACAGCTTCATTGCGTGCAGTATGCCAAAGGTGCTGCACGCCCCTGCTGCGAAACCGAAAGGGTGGTGACAGGGCATTCTGTCACTCCGCACACACACGCCCCTCTACGAGGGGCGAGGTTTCTCTTTTCTCCTGCAGGAAGATCACATGCTCAAACTCAAATCACTATCGTTGGCCAAAATATCCACCACGGCGAGGGGAGCGAGACACTGCCCTAAACCGCTCAGAAGACGGGAACGAAAGTTCACAACGTTGAGCATTACGAGTGTCGCCATAGAGGACTGAAGCGATCTGCGAAGCAGCCGGGCGATCACCATGAGAAAACGGAGTGGCATAGGTGAAGGTCTCCTCAACTTGAACGGCATCGGAGTTCCGACCTTGACCAAGAGTCTGATCATGTGAACAGTGAGTTGCGAAGGACTCAATCCGAGACAGAATGCGCTGGTACCCTTGGTGTTGCCAGTCACGGATGTCCCATGCCTGGACTGGCGCTTCGGGATCCGTCACCCGCTGCCATTCACGAAAAGAGTTTTCAGGTAGATCAGGTACGGCGTCACCACGGTGCCATCGTTGAGGTTGTCCCGGAGTGTAAATCCGCACCCACTCCTGATCATGCCAGACCGAATATTCGAGCCATGGATACTGCTTGGAATCATCGATGTCCATGTCGAGGCAAGAGGCAAGGATGGTCGCGGGCTCCGATCCAGCTAGTAGGTGGACAAGCACCATGCACAACCATGTTCAAACAACAGCAAAGCAAGATCATGCAAGTGTAGAGGTCACCCTTATTTTGTACGCTGCGCTGCTCATGCAAGGCTAGTCTTCAGTGAGCTCGAAGACGGGCCTCATCTTGTCTTGGCCGCTACCGGACGGATTCACGGGCGTGTAGGGGTCGGAGACCCCAATCGTCTCCGATGGTGTGTTGCCACGCGATGCACGTACTGGTTGATGAGGATGAGAGGTCAGACGTGCGCGGGCCGTCAGTTGTTGAGAAATCCCCTCCTGGAGACGAATCAGTTCCTCAGTGGAGAAATCAGCCGCATCCGAGGACCTGAGAATCGCGTCTAACAGCTCCGGCGACATACTCAACGACGCAGACTGCGTGGCCACGTTATGGTGATCGGAGGGATACATGGAATCAAATTCATGACCGGCGTGAGGAGCAGCGATTCTCCGATAGCCCTCCGTGGCCCAGTCTCGCTTGTACCACGTAGTGACTTGGACTTGCCCTTCAACTGAGTCCTGGTTGGGAGCATAGAACTCCCGCCATTCTCTGAAAGTATGCGGAGGAGGTGGAGCATCCTGTTCTTCCTGAGGCGTCCATGGTCCCGGATGAAAGATCTTGACCCACTGGGCATCAGGTTGTTGAGGGTCCGGGCACCATTCCAGCCACGGCATGACAACGCAACCACGGAAAGTCAAGTTGATAGGTGTACGGCTGCAGACAACAACGAGTGAAAGCAAATCAACAATCAAAACGCAAAAGACCACTTTTGTAGCACTGTGCGGCGCCAACATCACAGTCAGACTCTCCAGGGAGGCGAGGACGGGCATCAGCTATCATGTGAATTGGATGATGCCGAAGAGGAGGTCATTCCAGCACACATGAGGTCCGGCGCACCCGAAGCGAAAACTGGCCTCGCTATGCTGGGATGTGGACGACCCAGGCGTTGGTACCCTCTGGTGACCCAGTCCCTGTAATACCAAGTGTAGAAAGTGGCGTGGGATACCGGTTGCAGAGCCGTGCCTATAGTTGTGCCGCCAGTGCTTTCCCTGGGCCAGTACACTTCGAAGTGGTAGACCTTGCGCCATTCCCGATAGGCGGTCGGGTCATCCGGGGCCGGTCCCAGGGTGTCAGGGGCTACTGGATGCCACTGACCCGGCACATAGATTCGAATCCATTCCACACTCGTTCCTGCTGGTCCATTGACGATGTCATAGTCAAAATAGCGAGGTAGGATCCATCCTGCTGCACCCTGCACCGTACTATTGAACATTTCAACCCGACAAGCTGCTCAAAGTTATCACAGAGAGCGGCGGACACATGGAGACAACATGCACAGCACCAAGCAAGACAACCCAATGAGAACTCACATTCAAAGCACGCACAACCTCATCTTTATCCAACATGCAACTCAAGAGTCAATCCGAATTATTCCAAGGATCATGGAATGGTGGCGGTGACGGTTCCCGCCACGCTCCATCAGGTACCGACGAGCCCACCGAGGACTCGATGTCTGCGTTGGCGAGCATCGCGAGTCCGATGGATTGGACAGGAGGTCCAAGTCGTTGGTACCCTCGCGTTTGCCAGTCTCGGTACTCCCACACGTGATAGGACACATAGGCACTGGGCGTGGCAATAGGATCCATTGTGGTGCCTCCGGTGCTGTCTTCAGACCAGTACACTTGGAAGTGGTATGATCTGCGCCACTCCCGAAATGTGGAAGCGTAAAGTGGGTCCGGAACTGGCGCTTCCTCCGGAACGGGCCTCCAAATGCCCGGAGAGTAAATTCGAATCCATTCCACTCCTCTGTCGATCTGGTACTCGAAATACTGGGGGTTCATAGCAGCAATACGGGCTTGCACGACTGCTAAACAAATCGAAAATCTGCGGCAAGGACACACATGCATTGCCAACCGCACACATCCACTGAGGAGCAAGGCAACTTTTCAAACACAAGGTGAAACGGGTCAGCGAGGTCTGAAATGTCTGAAACCTGGCTTTCACTGTCTTTGATGTCGCGCACACCTGCAATGATAGTGACCTGGTCGTCTACGTGCACAAGGGGAAAGACATTTCCGTCCATGGCGCAGGATGGCGTGACAGTAATGTTTGCATGTTGCCGATGGGGATCGCGATGAACGGCCAGCACGTTTGGAATAAAACACTGTAAAGGGCCGTCGAGATCGCCTCGGCGCTGAAGCTGATGCTGTCCGAGATCGTTTGGACGAGCGCCCTGGACTGCGTGGTACTTCATCACGGGAAGGGTCAGTGCTGTAGATCGAGCGGCGTGTGCGCTGCGATTTCAAAGAGGTAGGGCAGGATTGTCCGCGAGGGGCAGAGATCGAGGTGCTGCGTATCGAGGGCATAAACTGGGGGTGTAGAATCACCGGTGGTGGTGGTGGTGGTGGAGGAGGTGGGAGAAGCAGTGGCAGACTTGGCGGGGGCGGAGGCGACGTAGTCAGCCGAATGGGTCTGTCGATTAGAGCCCCGGGTCCATGAAATTGTAACCACGTCGGCTGCGCTCCATGGGTCCAGGTAATGTACGTCTGTACAACTTGTTCTGACATGATTTGAGCAACTCAGGAAAGACATCACTGCATGTCAACGACATTTCGCAACACGACAAGCAAGATTGAGTCACGCGCAAGCAAGCAAGTATCATGTGATCAACAACTCAAACCGGACACACCGCCGCCGCTTATCATTTGGTCCATCAATGGTCGCTGCTGCAGTTGCCGGGCTTGTTCCTAGCCGCGAGCCTCAAGTTGTTGATAGACCTTCCATGCCTGCTTCACTTCCTCAATCGGCTTCTGAAGAAACCGCGCAATGGTCTTATAGGTGGGTCTGGAATCCTTATCTTTCTTCCGTCTCACCATTTCATCCAGCTCGCCCTGTGTCCATGCCGTGAAAGGTTCACGGTATGCATTGCGAAGTGCAATGGTAAACTCTTGTAGAAGTTCCCGAGGACCATGAACCACTGTCGGCGACGGCCGGAACGACGAGGCACCTGGATGCGGATGTATCGAACCATCAGAATCCGAATCAGGTGTCGTGGGCGTCGTCTGTCCTGGTTCTCGTGCACCGTGTGCCGCGAAAGGAGCACGAGGACGAGGCGGTGGCAGTCGATCTAACACAGATTCGGGCCGAGTACCAGGATTGTGTTCACTAGCATCACGATGTGCGGCTCGAGGCGGTGACAAAGCCGGTATGTACCAGGTAGATGACGTGTCCACCGGTCGAGCCCGAATGCGTGTGGGGGAACGAGATCGGTCAGAGGAGGCGAGCTCCGTGATGATGCGGGGCCGCAACCCATGTCTGGAGTTTCTTGGTGCTCTCGGGGTCACCACCGTGTCTGTCGGACGACCACGCTCCGTCATCAAGGCAAAGTTCAGTGTGTCCAAAGCTGTCGCGACTTGGGATGCAAGAACATTGAGCACAGCCACCAGGTTGTTCACAAACTCAGCCGACAACTGCATGGCAACCAATCAAACCACAAGGGCAACTCACGCAAAGCTGCAAAGCGATAATGCTGCGGCATGACAGAGACACGGTGCATGCAAGCATGAACGAAGCAAACGCTGAGGTACTTTTGTCGCTGTTGCTCCGTCACCGTTCATAAGACAGACCGGATGGTCTGCAAGCTGGCATGGCTTTGACTGCCGGTGGGTACTTAGGTGTGTGAGCATGACGGCGGACCACGGGAACCGCATCAACAGGACGGTCTGGTAGCCGACGATGATGGCTGCGGGATCGTCTCCGGTGCGGCTCTCGATGTCTAGATCTTCGCCTTCGTCTGTGCTCCCAGGAGGTGCTAACACTCACCGTGCGCACGTGAGCAGGGTGCTCCGCACGGCTATCCGTGGTGGCCACAAGAGTGACCGGCGTTGCCATGAGGTCGGGTCTGACCGATGTTGCTGGCAAGTACGGCGGCGCCGTGGACGGCGGAGGCAGCGGCGGGGGGTGAACTTCTGGAATCGGTGGCGGTGGGGGCGGCTGTGGATGTCGTTGCTGGCCCTCAAGACGCTGCAGTCCAGCCAAAAGTAAACTGATTTGCGATGTCATAGCGAGCAGCATGTGCCGACAATCACGTAGCATATCCCCATGATCCATCACAATCCCGGAAAGATGAGACAACCAGGGCCCAATCAACCAGTGATGACTAAAAGCGGCGACGGCAAGCATTCAGAAGGCAAACAACAAATCATGCAAGCAACACCGCACAAGGAAATATCAAAGTCAACCATGAGCCACGGACAATTCAATGCGTTTTTCGGAAGAGGAGCGTCATGAGGTTCATCATGAAAAAACACAAAGCGCACAACACATCAGGTCAGCAGCAACGCTATTGTACTGGCATGCTACCATGGTTCACCAGAAGATGCCCATGTAGCTGGGCACTGCGATCGAAGATCTTAGTTTCCACCTGCCATCCTTGGCATGAATGCAGTCATAGTAGTGGGAGGCTGCTATGTCCGCGTACACGCCGCCGCGGGGTATAGTGCAATGCTGTTGTCGGAGACGAGCAGAGCCACCAACACACACCGGGCGGTCCGTCCGGATTCCACCGAACTGCGCTGCGGATTGGATGGCCGCTTCCTGAGACTGGAGGCTGCCTCTGCAGTAGAATCCCATCGGTGGCAACCAAACTTCGTTCCAGTTGGAGCATTCACGATTGGGGGAAGGGTGTTCTTGCCACTTCGAAGGTCGGATCAGTTCCTCATCACGCAGGATTTGCATGGCAGCCTGTATGTTGGTGTTGTGGGACCAGAAAAATGTGGACTGCGATTGAGTGCGCTGCTTGTCCGGCAGCAATCGGCGTGGCTCAAAGGAGAAGATGATCCCAAAGAGGTTCTTCTGCGAGTTCTTTTTGTCCGCGGAGAAGTGATGAAACGTCCGCGTGGTTCTGCAGATATATGGCCACTTCTCCTCGATGAGTTGCTGCGGTAGTGACCGCCGAGAGACCTGGAAGTAGTCCGAGATGTCTTTGACCACCTGCGCTGTCCAGCGTCCCGGGACCCCATGCGGCGGCTGAGCAAACGGAAACTCCGAAATGGACATGATCCGCTGTTCATCTGCTATGATACTGCGGCGGTGTGGCATGAGGCTCCTGTAGACAGACTCCCATGATTTCTTCAACAGCTCCGGCTCCGGGAATACCAAGGCGGCAATCGAAGGTAAGGTGTAGTAGAGGACGTCATTCACTTCGATGGCGATCTCCTTGATCCGACACCCAGTGCGTAGCTTGAAGCGATGAACCCCCAAATCAGGCACCTGCCGACGAACTGAGAGAGGCACCAGCGCGATGCGGTTCTCAGAAGGACTGGCATGAGCAGGGGGAAACGGAGGCGAACGTGGCCTCCTTTGATCACTATGGGCGTGTCTGCCATCACTCCTCCATTCACCCCAATCTTCTTCCTCATCCGAATGCCCTTGCGGGCCCGGTGTGAGCTGGATCCGCGGAATTCGTGACCGGGGGGAACGCGATCTGGGCTGCTCAGTGAGTGCTGGTACATCACGTGACGAGCCGTGGGATTGCACACTCTGCTGGTGTGCTATGCCATGGGTCCGAATGAACATTTGGATCTCATTGCCGTTGATGAAGTTGGGGAGGTGATCGAGCGTCACGCGGCTCGTAGTTTGTATCGAGCCATCCGAACGCAGAGTGCTAGTGATCATATATTCCGCCATAGTTCTGAGCCAACTGGGGCACAAGGACAAAGCTCATGTTAAAGCACACCGTTCATGCAAACCAAGCGCAATGCAACGAACACAGTCCCAAGCATGCACAAGAAGGGACAAAGGACAAGCACACATGCAAATTTTGTCCCAAGTCGACGGCGAACATCCCGCAGAAGGTGAGATTCAAAACCTTTGGCCTCATAAAGGCGTTTGAGAGCGTCGAGCCCATGTTGTTGCTGAACCGCTGGTTGCGCACCGCGTATGATGAGCCACGAGCGAGAAGACCAAGAAGAATAAGTGAACATCCGATCATTGGCACTCCGAATTCCTTTGATTTGGGAGGGATGATCGGGTAGCTGTGGAGTGATAGTCCTGGAAGAAGAATCACATCGGTAACCCAGTACTTTGTCATCATGTTGAACCTCAAGCATCACGGGTGGGCGATAAAATTCCAGGGAAAGAAAGTTCATGAGCACGGGTGAGTGTGGGGCTGAGTCTCGAAGGAGAATGAAACGATTGTCGACGTAGCGCTCATGCCAAATCACACCAATGTCGGGCATGCAAAACCGCAGTGAAATCATGGTTCGGTGCCAGAAGAAATCTTCAACCGTAGCTACCAAATTGCACAACGGTGGCGCGGCTGGTGATCCCATAGCGACTCCTCGTTCTTGGCGGAACAGGTATCCGTTGATCTCGAAGTGACTGTTGTCAATGACAAAGTCCAGAAGGTGCCGGAGATCTTGTTCACGAAAAATTCGAGGGATCTTGGTTTGACGGCGCCACTTTCCTTTGAACATACGGCGTCGATGATCTGACTTGACTTCGTACACGGACCATTGCGAGGAACCGCGAAGGCCAACAACTTGATCATAGCGATGAAGAAGCACTTGAAGCGCCTGATGGAAACGTTCCGTAGGAATGGACGTGAAGAAGCCTGACAAGTCTTGCGACACCAGGTGGATGTACTCATCAGGATCTGCTTTTGACAGTGCTTCCCACAGCTGCTGGATAAGTTCTTGTACTGAGAGTTGACCTGCAATGTCGGGGAAGGCTGCCTTGGTGAGTTCAAATATAAGTGCACCGAAGACCGTGAGGAAGGGAGCTGCCCATGTGCGAAAGAATGAGATGATGGGTCGAGCTTTCTGCCAGTCCTTGGTCGGCTTTGGGAGGATGCGCGCTGTGGGCAACGGTGCTTGAAGTCGAAGGCCCCATGCATATCGTTGACGTAGGAGAGAAGGTACTGTGTTTACCACTTCAGAGCGGAAGGATGCTGCAGATTCGCGGCAAAGTGAGAAGACATCCCCCGCGCAGAATGTCTTCCGCATCAATATGGCAAACAGGGACGGGCACATCACATGTGCGCGGGAGGGGAAATGATCCGCCGGGATGACTACCCACGAAGACAAAGAAGCCACAGTGCGTTGCAACGATGTCGATGACCAATAAGCCCGATCTTGAAGGTTGATCCGATGAGTATCCATTAGCTGAGACACAACTGGCTGTAGATCTGAAAGCAGACCGGAACCATGTACATGCCAGCGTCGAGCAAGTTTGCGAAGTTGTGTGGTGAAACGTTGATGCAATAAGTCGACATCACCGAAAAACTGATCCTTCATCGAGGCGGTCATGATTTCAATGTTAATGTCCGCATTGATGCGAGAAAACTCATCCAACATTACTGCGTGACCATGTGCACGGTGTAGATGGCTATCATCGATGTCCAAACAGCGACACGGAAAGAATGTGTCAGGCGCCCATTTGCGCTGCCATGTGCGATAGTTGTATATCTTGTCGCCCAGTGTGGCGCTGCGAGTTTCCACAACCCGGATCTTTGGAAGGAAAAGAGAGGGGAACAGATCCCGATGAGAAGCAATCCAGCTTTGTAACCATGTGCCCAGTAGAGCTTTCCAATTCTGGACATGCAGCGGCGGCAAAAGTAGCTGTGTTAAAGTGGTGGGTGGTTGTAGCCGTCGTTTGCGTAGTACCTGGGCGAGGAGCTTCTGGGCCTTGGAGCGGAAGGGTTCGTTGACAAATACTGCGAGCCGCAATAAGTAGTACAGCTGAGTGGGAGGGAAAGCGGCTGACAGTAGGTCACGCATGACTTGGAACGACGCTCCTGTATTCGATCCCAGCTGATAGAGGATCGAGTAGTGGGCTTGAATGTCATCCAGGGTGTCAGGTCGTAGTTGCCGTTGGAGATCCGGATGTAGTCGTCGTCGAAAGCGCTTGTGCAAGCTGAGGGAAGTGGGCGACGACAACGAGTGGCGTCGAAAATCTACAAGATGTTCCCGGAAGCCCACCTTGCGCAAGATTCTGTGTACCCAGGGCGCATTCAAATGCGGGCGTAGCAGGAATTGCCATTTGCTTTCTTGAACCCACACCGAGGAAACAGGAAGTTTGATTTCCACTGGTACAGCACAGAAGAGCCAGTAAGTGTTGGATCGCTTCCAGTAGTGAAGCGCCGGTTCAAAGAAGGCATGCCGTCCACGAAGTAGTTGTAGAAATTTGCGACTGCGTGAGTGTTCACGACGTAGAACATCCTGATCAGTCGCCCCAACATAGTATGGTGTGTGCCATGGGGAAAGTCGAATGTAGACGCACGGTTGTTGGTGATGACCTGGATCATGTATGAAGTCGTAGAGGTCAGGAAATCGCGCCCGCAATGAGCGTAGATGTCGCGTGTCAGCGAAAGTTGAGTGCATGATTTCACACAAGAGAGAAGTCTTGTAGAAGTGAAGAACTTCGAAGAACGGCGGGATGTAGCCGTGATCCTGTGAAATGAGACGTTGTAAGAAACTGATCAATAAATAGGCAGCGCACCGACATCTGTGAAGTTCGTACCTGTTGGCCACGGTGTGCTGAGAGTTTGACATAGCGCAATTCGGAATCTGGAGGGCTATCCGGACCATAACTAAGACCTCGATGATGAGACCCAGCCACGGCAATTGTGTGATGGATTCGTACTCTTCAATTGGAATCGACGGTGGTGGTAGTCCAGGGAAACAGTAATGCCAGCACGTCGAGAATGTAGTCAACGAGTGCAGAAGGTCGTCCAGCGACTGCCATTGTGCAACATCATCATAGATTCCGCAATGGCGAAGTTCATCCAACATGGTGAGATGCAACCAACGAAATCTACCACAAGGCGGCGACATGAATACAAGCATCACAGACAATCACACAAGAGGCAATGCAAGAACAAGCAAGTACAAAATCAATCATGTGCAACGCAAACACTTGACGGACGAGTTTTCACCTGGACTCATCCGTGACATTGTTGCCGCTCCGGGCTCATATGAGAACGAAGGTCGATATGATGCCTTCTCATCCACAAAGCAGGCGAGCGGTCACGATGAGGTGACTCAATGCCTTCTCGGTGAGTTTGGTAAGGTACCCGGGTTCAAGACCCCATAGTGCTGCCATTGCACCGAGTGTGGGCGCATCGCCCTTCGGCATGCGCTGCCTGGCCTGAAGAAGCTGCGTCGCCATAGAATCTAACGACTTGTTGCCGTTGAGCCGGGACGGGTGATTGGCCCACTTAACCAGCGACGCCAAAGTGGTTGTTGTGGGTGCTTGCTTGAGGAAAAGGCGAGGTTGGTCACTGGTCCATGTGTAGTACTTGACAACTTCATCCGGCGTGCTGTGCATGGTGAGCAACTGTGACGCCGCCGGTTTGGACGGCGGTGACGACACTCCGTGAAGAGACTGCATGATCCGAGGTTGCACCACGCTATCAAACGACTTGCCATCCAGGGCGGCCGCGCTGGCTGTGGGCAGGGAGCTGGCAGGTGACGAGGATGGTGTGTGGTTGACCGGTGGCGGTGTAACCAACTCTGCATCATCTTTCTGGTTTGTCATCGTGGGCGAGGTCGATGCGCGAAGTGATGCGGAATACTGAGCCTGTAGAAGTTCATGTGCACGATTCAAGTCATTGAACTTCTTGACCATGTCATCGGTCTGGGCAGCAGGTGCGAGAGAGGTGTGATGTTGTTGAAGAAATTGAAGTACCAGGTTGGCCAAATGGTCGTGGACCTTGATGCGCTGATTGAAGTCATCAATGTTGAGACCCAGCGTGTTGGCAAGGTCCTTTTCCAGGGTGAGCAGGTTGAGTGACTGCGATCTTCGTAGTAATTTGGAGCAGGTACTCCAAAGTAAGGCCTCAGTGCGGGTGCGAAAGCCTTCCCACGTCACGAATCGGCCGTGTGCAAACGGCCTGAGCAGCCAGTTGGTGAGGCCCCCGTGGATAACCTGAACCAGGCGTACGTCCCTAATATCCATGCCTGACATGTCGCGAAGGTTGCCATGTGGAGTGTTGGCAACAGTCATGGGCAGGCTGAAGTTGTAGAGTTGATTGACATCAAACATGCCATCTGCAGGTGTCCAGTCAGGCGAGGGAGTAAGCCAGGCTTTCTGAGGACGAACCGGTAGAGCTGCAGGAGGTCCAGGTGAAGGTGTAGGTTGGGAAGTAGTGACCGGTGGTGGCATCATTGGTGGGATGAACTTGGACGGTGTGGGATCAGGAGGGATCGGCATCATGTAGTTGATCGCCGGGTATTGGAATTGCTGTGTGGGGTTGTGAGTCGATTGAAAATTGGTAGGCACCATCGGAAAGTTGTTAGCAGCATTGTAGCCGGAGTTGTGTTGCCATGAAACCAAGTTGTTCCAATCCATGTTCTCCGAGACCTGGTTGTCATTGTGCTCACGTCGGCGTGCTTTGTGAGCTTGAGGGGACGGACTCCGATCACGTCTGCGTCGAGTCCTGGATCTATCACGATCATCACGTCGAGACATGGTGACGCAACCAGATCGGAATTTGCACACTTCCACCTTGAGAGAATCAGACCCGACAATATTCAAATCCATGCAAATGCAAGTTAGCGGCCCTCAACTGCAATGGTCGAGCGAAATGTACAAGGCAAAGCAAATACAAGTCAGCAATCGACAACCGCAATGATACGAGCAACAAGTTCAACCAATGGTCAAGGTAGGCAATGAAAATCGGCAGCTATCAACTATGGTGAGACGTCACTATGAACTGACGGCTTTCTTCCCTTTAGTGAAACCTCGTTCCTGATTAAATGTGAAATTCCGCTGTTCTATGATACGCACGTTGAGGTCAAATTTTCCGACAGAGCCGGCCCGGGGTCACACAATGGGTACACCCGAGGATTCCCCACGAATGGGGTGTACACACTTGAACTCCAGATGGAGAGTGCTAATCTTTCGAGTACAACTGATGAGTCTCGAGTACAACCGACAAGTCTCGAGTATGATGAGTTTCGGCTCTCAATGCACTTGGCTTCCCTCTAGTGTCGAACACGTTACGAGCAAGAACAAGAAGCACAAACAGCGCCGCAACCAAGGGGCCAAAAGGACTTTCAGAATCACTGAAGCAGGTACAGGTGTCCACGTCTGGACACCCTTCCCACCTTTGGCAACAGCTTCATTGCGTGCAGTATGCCAAAGGTGCTGCACGCCCCTGCTGCGAAACCGAAAGGGTGGTGACAGGGCATTCTGTCACTCCGCACACACACACACACACAACACACACACACACACACGCGCTCACACGCGCACACGCACGCGCATGCGCACACGCACACGCACACGCACACCCACACGCACACCCACACCCACACCCGAAGTAATGTTGACCCCGAATTAGTGACGCCCAGGTTGTTGATAGGGAGGGCGTCTCCGGGCTTAGTGCGGGAATCAGACCATTTTGGGTGCGGCCAAAAAACCACCCTGAAAGGAATAAGCTGGCTGGTTGATAAATCTGGGGTCACTTGGGTCCCCCAGCAAAAAGTCTAACTTTTTGCTGGTTAAAAGGAAATATGAGGGAAATCCCAAAAGTTAAAGTCTAAAGATCCAACCCAATAGCAGCCTCCAGCTCAGGGATTGAGCCATGGCCCGAGTGAGCGATGGGATCTGGCGAGGGGCCGGAGCCTGCGTCCTCCACGGCCTCCCACGGCTCGTTGCCCGCCACGAAGAACTCCTCACGGAGCTCCTGCCGTCGTGCCGTTGGTGGGCTGGGCTCGGGTGGGGGGGGGTTCAAAGGGAAACAACGGAGAAAAAAAGCCAATTTAGCTGGGCTGCCCGCAGACCCACACCCATACCCACACGCACACGCACACGCACACACGCACACTCACTCACTCACTCACTCAGTCACTCACTCACTCACTGACTGACTTACTCACTGACTGACTGCCTCACTCACTCACTCACTCAGTTGGTCGGTCGCGACTGGAGCTGCAGGATGATGATCGCCATGGCGCCCTGGAGGTGTCCCTATCATGAGCACCTGGAAAGGGTCGGCCAATTTGACAGCAAGCTTGAGATGCCGCTCTTGCTGATGCACGGGCGCCAGGACTGAAAAAAGAGATGGCAAATGGAAGCTGACTAGAAGGGTTCTGGAATGCTTTTCTTCTTGCCAATGTTAGAGCGATGTGATGCCCAGAGCATCTGTCCAGCGTAACTGGAAGGGGCGCGTTCTGGCCCTTTGATTCCTTGACTCAACGCTGGCCTCTTGATTAGTGTAATGGCACTTGTGATTCGAGCCGCTATGTTAGAGGGGTACGGGAGTGCGCTTGCCAAGGTTGCGACTGGTTGTGTCAGTGAGCGTCGAAAGGTTTGGCGCCCTTCACACACACACACACCTTGCTTCATCCGTTGCGTGTCATCTGTGACGGAGTTAGCGACCGCCCGGTGGCTCAAGATGGATTTTCTCACAGCCTCGGATGAGCGTCGCCGCACCCTCACACTGACAGGATCTGTGGCAAAAGTCACCTCAGTCTGCCGGTGGTAGATAGTATCTGGTTCATCGTCGGCCTGGGCGCGGGTATCCTTCGTTTCCTGCTGTTGTGTTACGTTTCTTGGTTGCATTGACCGAAATCGTAGCGCCCCCGGCCCGGAAGGGGGCCAGGACGCGCAACACAAGCAAGCCTGGGCCGCAAAACGCGCTGCAGGAACGCGCAAGAACAAGCGGTCCGCACGTCAGGTGCGCAACGCTACATTTCAAAATACCTGCAGAATTGAAGCAGCAGCAGCCGTGCCAATAGCCGGCCCCAAAAGGCAGCCCCAGAAGAACCGTCGATTTCAGCTTTGCCGCTCACAGTACCCCTCACCTCCCAAAAGACCTTATCTTAATTAAGGTCTTTTTTTACTACCTTAATTAAGGTGTTTTTCCTTATTTAGGTTGTGTTTTTTCAAGGTTTGTTTTCCTTAATTAAGGTCTGTTTTTTTACACTTTTTTGAGCAGGAGGCAGCCGCCTCCTTTTTACATGAGTTAGCAGATCTTTGAAGCATTCCCTTTCGGGTAGTGGCATGCGTGTCTTGGAGCTCGGGTGACCATTTGACATCTTGGCAGCCGTTTTGGAGCTCAAGCTTTGATCCATGCAATGGCTCGAGCTAAAAACACTGCCGACGAGAAGGCCGTGGGCAAGGTGCTACGGGCCAATTTGACCTGCCTCGACCCAAAGCTTTTCCAGCAAGTGGAGATGGATTTGGTAGTGGCCAGCTACGAAGATTTTTTGATCGACTTGCTTAAGGTGACAGCAAGGCCCACCCAAAGCATTTTGAAAGCTGCTGCTTCCAGTGTGTTTGCAGTTTCTCCAGAGACTGCGGATGCCTTTGCTGGCAGGATGTGCAAAAGCATTTCTTACTGCAGGCAAAAAGAGAAAAGTGCTCAGAGCGGGAAGAAGCTGCACTCAGCAGTTAGGAAGGTCATCCTTGCCCTTAGGGGCAAGGCAGGTGCCAATGAAGTGTCCCCTGCCAGCGCAAGAGCTAGCAGCCCAGTAGAAGCACCTGCCATGAGCAGCGCGCAGGAAGCTTCTGCTTCTAGCAAGAAGAGGAGCCGGTCTCCTCCCCGGACTAGGGAGTTTTTTTGGAGCTTGGCTTGACTCCTCCCAAGGGCTCGAGCAAGCCTTTGCTTGTTTTTTCGCCTGCAGTGTCAATAGATTCTTCAGTGCAGGTGGCAAGTAGTCAAGAAGGCCCCTTGCCAGGCTCTGAGGCTGCTAGCAGCTCCAGGCAGTCCAACGACAAGGTTGCTGTGTATGTTGACAACTCCACGTTGGAGCTGGTCAGAGCGCATGCTGGCAAAGACGCCCAGCGCTATCCCTTAGAAGTTGGCCCTGAAGGCTTTGCAGTGGCAAAAGTGGATGGGGCCACAGTGCCCACTGAGGTTCCTAACTTGTTACTGAAGAAGGGGCCACTTCCTCCCACCACTGGCGCTTTTAAAAAGCCAGCGGCTGCCTTGAAAAGGCCAGCTGCAGCACCGTCCATGCCTGAAGCTGAGGAGAGGGCAGCTGAGCACTCGAACTCTGAAGGCTCAGAGCCGCATCGCAAGAACGAATACAGCAAAATGTTTTACAAGGCATCAGGCGCTTTTGCCATAAGGCAAAAGTTTTTTGCGAAGTCACAAATTTTCCAACTAAAGAGCCACACGCTGTCAAAAGACCAAGTTTCAGACATTGCTGATCAGGCAGTTGCCAGGCTCCATGCCGGGCAAAGTGAAGACCAGGTCAAGCAGTGGGCCAGATCGCAGATGTAAAACAACGCTCTTTGTGGTTCGCGTGCTTCTGTTTGCTTGGGGCTTGGCGCGGTTCCTTGGCTTGCTTTTTTTGAGGGGGGAGGGAAACAGTAGGCGCCACCTTGCTTGCAGTAGTTGCCTGTGAACATTTCATGGTGCACGATATTTGTTTTCTCGGCCACAAACTTTCACAGATGTGGGTAGAGCATGCGCTGGACCCGTCAGTCTGCATCCTTGCTGTGTGTTTTTAGCTTGGCTCAAAAAAACACGTTTTTTTTGACCGCTGTTTTCTACGCTGCTTTCTAAGCCATGGCGGATGGCCCCAGCACTCCCCCGAAGATGCCGCCACCTTCGCCTCCTCCAAGCAAGGCCACAAGCGTTGTTAACCTGCTCTTGGAGGGCGAGGAGGAGGAGCAGGGCTTTGTTGAGGACCAGGTGGTGGAGCCCTGGGAGAACCCTGAGTTCTTGCGGGAGTGCCTGAAGTGCCATTGCCGGTCGTATTTGAGGAAAGGTGGATGCTGTAATCCAGCCTGCGCCCCTTGTTTCAGCATATGTACGTATGAATCATTTAACAGGAGACAGAATTTGGTCTCCTTAAGTTTTGTTGTTGCATTCCGTGTTTTCATTTGTTGTTTTTGCTTGTCACACGCCCAGGCCCTCTACTATGTCCACCGCAAGGACTGGGCCTACTGGCAGAAGGGCAAGTCCGCCAAGAAATCCTGGACTGGCGACAAGCAGGGCATGGTCAAGTGCATCGTGGCCTCAAGGAAGAAAAAGTCCTTGGCCATGAAAGAGGCCAAAAAGGCTTTGGCCGCAGTGCACAAGACCCATGGCAAGCGCGTCCGGAAGTCCAAGAACAAGGGCTTGAAGAGGAAGGTGTTCTGGGCTCGGAGGGCGACACGCGGGGCTGCAATTTCAGCCAGGCCACCCTCTTCGAGCGAGCCCCCCACTTCTACAAGCCAATCTGGGACCCAGTACGCTGTGGCTTTGAAGGCAGCGTGCCAAAATTAGTTGCTCTGTGTTGCATTTTTTTACGCTGGATTTCTATTTTTATTTTTAACTTGTGGTTCAGTCGAAGCTTTTTTTTTGCCTTTTGCCAGGCTCGCGCCCGTGTACATTCTGGAGGAGGCGCTGGAGGAGGCCAGCCGCAGGGTGGTGCAAGCATCCCTGCTGCCTTTAGGGGCCCAGGGAATCCAGGGTTGCCGTCGGGGCTAATGTATCCTCCCGGTTTCTGGCCTATGGCCAAAGCTGGTGGGACTGTGCCAAAGGCTAGTCCCATCATCAATGTGAATGTCACCAATATCAATATTGGCGCTCTTGGGCCAGAGCAGCAGCAACTGGCACAGCAGATTGCTGCCATGATTGCTGGCGGCGTCCCGCAGATGGGGCTTCCAGGCCCACCTGCCCAGCCTGCTCAGCCTATCCAGCCTGCTCAGCCTGTCCCTAAGCCAGCGTTCCCTCCGGTGCCTCCTTTCCCCCAGATGCCCCCCACGGCGGCTATGCCGCCTGATGGGGTGGACAAGCAGGAGGATGGAAAGGATAACCAGCAAGGTTAAGATGTTGTTGCTTGTGTTTTTGGGAATGTTGCACTTAGAATGTGTTGGATATCATTTTTGCACGTAGCCAGTGTTTAGGGATCTGTCTGGTTATACCTTGCTGGTGTCAGGCTGGAGCCAGGGCAGTACAGTATGACAAGGTGGGAAAAATGTCAGCTTGGTCATTCTTGAGGGTTTTGCAGTTGAAGGCTTTTGCCCCCCCCTGGTCTCCTTGAGGTTCCAATTGGTTGCACTTGGTGCAGGAAGGGGGGAAGGACACAGAGTGAAGAGAGTTTGCATTTGGAGCTGGCCTTGCACCACGCAATGCGCTGATTTTCATTGCCGGGTGTGTCAGCACATCTTGTTTGGATGGCATCTGTGCTTCCCAGGCACCAGTCGGCGAGTTCAGGAGTTCAGGTTTGAAGGCGAGGTCCACGCATTGTTACCTTCAGGAGGCATCAAGAGGCCTCCTTTTCATATACACGCATTGTTACCTTCAGGAGGCATCAAGGGGCCTCCTTTTCACACAGATGCTTCTTGTTTGATCTACATGATGCCCTTGTTGCTCATTTGGGAGCCACTGGATTTTGCAGCCATCGGGCAGCCAAGGTGCTTTTGAAGAAGAAACGCGGGATACCTAGCCATGAGATTGCAGTTGTCCATGCAGATCATATATGACCACCTGGGAAGCTTTTGGGGTACAAGGGAGAAGTTTAAAAAAAGTTAAGAATTTAAACTTTTTTTGACTTTTTTAAACTTTGATTTCTTTATTAGAATCATAAAGAAATCAAAGTTTAAAAAAGTTAAAAAAAGTTTAAATTTTTAGCTTTTTTAAACTTAGGAGGGTTGATTGAGGTTGAGATATTTCCTTGAAACTTGCCAACCTTATTTTTGGTGACTGGAGTTTGCCATTGACCATGCTTGCTTGAGCAGACCCGTGTGCCTTGGGTACTTTTCCAGTGGTTGAAAGTCAAATTGTTCATGAGGATGGTGCCCCATGTCCACAGACGTGGGGATGAGGATTGCGAGGTCTGAGCTCAAAAATGCATTTTTTGCACCAACATTTGTTTTCATTCACACAGGCTTGTTTTGGTTTGATCACATGGATAGTTTGGATCAAGCAGTGGTCTGGGCCTTGCTTCTGGTAGCTTACTTTCAATCATGGCTCCCAAAACTGCCAAAACAAAGCCATCCCCACAGAAGAAGAAGGCAGCCGCCAAAAGGGCTGTGGCCAAGCCCAAGTCCAAGTCTGAAGGGCAAGGCATGGACAAGAAGGAGGTGAGTGGTATGCTGGCCAACCTCTCCTATGGTGCGAAGATGGGTGACCACCACAAGCAGGCTTTCTTGGCTGAGTGGCGGGCCTTGCCGCACAGTTGCAAGGAGAAGCAGGGGCTGCTGAGTAAATTCAAGTTGGACAAGTCCTGCAAGTGGATGGTGGTCCACCAGGAAACCGTCGAAGAGACCAACAGCAGCAGCTTGGACACGAAGGATGGCTACTTGAACAAGTTTCTTGGCATTCCAGCCGCATTTTCACTTTGGATCACCAACCGGTCTTTTTGTAAATATTATGTTGGCTTGCCACCCCTTGCCTAGGTTCCAGCTGGCAGACTTGGTGAAGCTGCCAGTGGAGTCCAAGGAGTTTGAGGATTTCAGCACCACCCTGAAGTCCGACCACGACTGGGACGAGGAGAATCCCATTGAGCGTGGCTTCAAGAAGGCTGGCCTCGCCCGGTACCACGTCGAGGGCTTCAAAGACCTCAAGGTGGAGAACCACACCTTGAAGAACAGTGAAAGCCTTGCAGCCACCAGGCAGACAACCTCCACAGCCGGGCTGGGTGACGCCTTGGCCTTGCAAGACAAGGGGCAGGTCCAGGTGAAGATGGAGAACCCCTTGAAGCAGAGGCTGGATCAGGCCCTCCAGGTTCTCTCCAGTGGAAAGCAGGCTATAGAAAAAGTGCTTCCCGCCTTGGAGGACCTGGCTGCTTGCTTGCTTCAGAAGGGGAAAGACCCCAAGAAGGAATGGCTCAAGGACAAGGGGGAGACCTTGCAGGCCAGCGTTCTGTCCAAGCTGAACCAGGAGGTCAAGAGTGTCCGAGAGACATTGCTCGCCCACAAAGATCTGCCTGCCGACCAGTGCACGGCCGAGCAGTGCAGATCCATTGAGGACAAAAGCGCCGATTTGGACGTCCTTTTGGACGCGGCAAAGACTTGGAAGAAGAAGGCCCAGCTCTTGACTGCTGAGAACTAGTGAGTGCTAGTTTGCGCAATGGGTTCTCTTTGTGCCTCACTAAAGGCGCAATTGAGCACAGTTTTTTTTTGAGCGCAAAAGAAGTGCCTTCGGAGCTTGCTTTTCTGATCACGCTTGCGCATGTGAGGCTCTAAAGCTTCTCGGTTCAAACTTGCACCCTTGACGCCTTCTGAGTTTTTTCTTGTCAGCAAAATGGCTTGCCTTGCCAAATGGATGCTGGCCCTTTGGTTTTGCAATTACTTGTGGATGGTAGAGTCAATGTTTTCCAAAAGAAGCCTTCCAAAATATTCTGACCAGCCCAAAGAGAAGAGGCTGAGAACCAACATTGAGGATTTGTATTTTACCAACCAAGTCAGCGCAGAGCGAGCGTCCAGCTTGCTACAGGATGCAGAGGCAGCCGGCAGTGCGCACACTGGAGATTTGCATTCTTTTAAGCCATCCGCTGGGCATCATAAGCGGGACTTGCAAAGGAAACTTGTGAGATATTCCAATTGGCCCAAGCCCTATTTTGTATCTGTTGAGGTCTGGGACCCCAAAAAGAAGGCAGCAGTTCACAAGCTCTTGCCTATGTGGTTGCCACATGAGCTGGTGGGTTATATTGCGAAGTGGTCTTCGTTGGAGAATTTTTTGGACAAAGGCGGAATGTCCGTTGACACGGCTGCCCACGTGACCAAGGTGGAAGCTCAGGCTGGAGCCACCCTATTGGGTTGCGGTCTGTGGTGCGACGGCGTCCCTTACAACTGGGACAAGAGTTCTTCGCTGGAAGTTGTTGCCTTAAATTTCCCAGGCGTCCCAGAATGGAAGAACATGCGGCTGCCGATCACGGTCATTGACAAATCTTTTGTGATCAAGCACGCCACCTTTGACTGTATCTTCAATATTTTGAAGTGGAGTTTTGAGATTTTATTTTCTGGCGTATACCCCAGCAGGAGACACGACGGGTCTCCTTTTACCGTCAAAGATGCGGTGAGGAAGAAGCTGGCTGGCCAAACCCTCTATGTCAGGGCAATCCTTGCTGAGGTTCGCGGCGACTGGGCTTGCTACAAGGAATTGTTCAGGCTGCCCGGCTGGAAAGAATTGAGCGGCTGCTGTTGGAGGTGCACCATGACTCCTGACCGCATCCATCTCTGTGATGACCAAGCATTTTGGAGGATGCCGCAGCACCGCCTTTCCCATTGGCAGTTTATGACGAGGCAAGCAGAACTTGAGAGATCAACCTCTCCTATCATGGGCTGCCCGTTTGTTGATATTTCTATCTTTCAAATCGATTGGTTGCACGCAGTGGACAAAGGAGTTGCAGCAGACTTTTGTGGGAGTTTTCTTTCTTCCTTGCTACCAAAGATGCGAGGCACCAACAAAGACGAGCAATGCAGAGATTTATTTTTGAAGCTCCAGACATGGTACAAGGACAATGGCACCAAGGACAGGCTTGCCAACCTCACCGCCACCATGCTGCAGAAGAAAGCCAGCAACCCCCCCAAGCTCAGAGGGGGAGCGGCTCAAGTCAGGGCGACTGTGCCTTTTGTCAACTTCCTGGCCCAAGAGTACTGCAGGGATGACAATGTGTGGGAGTCAAGTTTGAAGGCGGCAGCTGGGCACCTGTCGCGATGCTATGAATGCTTGGATCATCAGAATTTTTCCATAGCAGTACTGAAAGAACATTGTCGGAAATTTTGCACTTTGTACGCAGCTTTGGTCCATGACTCTGATCACGCGCAGTGGAGGCTGAAACCAAAATTGCATTTGTTCCAAGAAATGTGCGAGATGGCTGCCTCCAATCCCAGTTTGACGTGGACATATCGGGATGAGGATTTTGGAGGGGCTCTGGCCCTGATGGGGAGGAGGAGGGGAGGGCCAAAGTCTGTGACTTCAACCGCCGAGAATGTATTGTGCCGGTTTGCAGGTCGACACGATGTGCCAGCTGTGTGAGAAAAAAAGGAGCTGTTTGGATCGAGGCGCTGCCTTGAAGGTTCGAGCGCGCATGAAGCCATGCATGAACTTGCTGCAGCAGTTTGTCTACAGGAGAAAGCACGTTCGTTCTCCCATTTTGAGAAAAAGGATCAGGAGAAGCGCATGCAAGCTTCTCCTTTTGAAACACACATTAACTAAGAAAAAACACCTTAAAATGAAAACCCTCTAATTAAGGACTAAAGTCCTTAAATGTTGGATTCAACCTTAAAAAAAGACCTTAAATAAGGACTTTTGTATGTGTTTTCAAGAAAAAGACTTTAAATAAGGACTAAAGCCTTTAATTAAGGAGTTTTTTTAAGGTTGATAAACTTAAATAAGGTTGGAAACCTTAATTAAGGTCTTTTGGGTGGTGAGGGACTGGTACGTTGGAACCTCTGCATTTTTGGATTTTTTGCATGGGGGTGGTTTTTGCGGGATCAGTGGCTTTTGTTTACCAGCTTGCCTGGCACAAGGCTTGCGCCAAGCTCACAGGTTGTCTGTCGTAGGACTCTTGTACGTGCTAGCGACTGCAAGCTACTTCGACCCCATGGAGCGCCGTGGATGGAGGAGGCTGTCCTCTTACGGGGGACCACAACTATTAGGGCTTTGATAAGAACCCGGCAGCGGAGACGAGTGGTGATGATTATGTCAGGGCGCGTCTGCCGGCGGATGCTCCAAGATGCAAGATGATGAGGAGCCGGGGAGCCATCCTCCTACAAATCTGCCAATTTGTTCAACTTCATGGACAGACCAATTCCAGCAGGCAAATGGGAGAATGAGAGAAATTGCATAAAAATTGCGCATGTGCCCGACGATGACGATGTGGCTGTAAATCAGTCCTCCCTCGAGAAGAAGTTTTGTGAGGGGATGAATGCCCAGGACGCGAGCAAGACCGAGCGCTCGCTGCTTTGCAAAGGGTTTCCCTCAAGGCGCTTGCGAGGCTGCTGTTGCGTGCAGGGGGCCAATTGGAGCGAAATACGCTAGCCGAAGATCGCAAGCCGTGGAAGTGGACCGAGTGGCGGGCTGCTCAGTATGAGGAGATGAGATCAAGCCACCATGCTAAAGCAACCTGGGAGGACTTGCAAGCAATCAAACATGGGAAGTCTCTCTGCCAACGTGGAGACATCCAACCCTTTCTGCTGCTCTGACGACAACGTGGCAAAGCTCCGGCCCAACACCCGCATGACCATGGCGGCGGACGAGATCGCGGATTTCACAGTAACGGGACATTGGGTCAGTTCCGCGATCGCGGGCGCTCGATGTAGCTGTCCGAAGACGCGCTAGCTCGTGTGCCGCGTTGCCCTGTCTAATTTGGGGTCGTGGCGAAACGGCCTTCCTATCAGCTGGGCACGCTTTATTGAGGCACGAAAATGAGTGCCGTTAAGTTTTGGGGTGTAAGTAACACCAGTGAAAAGTGGTGTACGTTAAACATCAGCAGTCATTGAGTGGCTCAAGTTTTCCTTTTGTGCCCGCCCACCCGCACCTGGACTCGTACTCCTGCATGGGCCACTCTATGCACTACCGCTTTTCTGCCGTGTGCAAAAACGTCCGGTTGTGCGACTTGACCCCTGTAACATTTGTGGCCCATAGGGAAATGACTCGTAGTCCTTGACGGCGGGGATGGCAGCGCGATGAGTCGTTGAGACAAAGGAGCTGGCCGCGATCAAATTGGTAGCGCGAGCTGGTGATGCAGTCCTCAGGGGGCGAGGGCGGGCAGTTCCAGAAGAGGTTCGGTGGAGATGGAGATGATCCAACCAAGGAGTGGAAGCGCTGGAAGAAATGGAGCAGGGCATTCTTGGCGGTTCAGAAGGGCAAGAAGATGCCGGCGGAGGCCTTTCGGGCCGCTCTTGTTCACGTTGCTGGATGGGGCGGCGCTGAGGTCCTTTGACCAGATCGGCCTGGAGAAGCTGGAGACAGCGGGGGGCGAGGACATAATCTACGAGGTGCTGGACAATCGCTTTCCGGAGGAGGAGGCGCACGACCGCATCGGAGAGGTCCTCGACTGTGTCTTCGGGCTGGAGGTCAAGAAGCAGGAGTCCACTTCTGTGTTCACTGGACGGGTGCGATCGGCCTTTGCCGCTGCGGAAGCTGAGGGGATCAGTTTTCCCAGTGTGGCAAGGGGCTACCTTTTGCTCAGGTTTGCGAAGGTGGCGCCAGATCGCAAAACAGTGATTCTTGCAGCAGCAAGGCAGTCCTAGGAGGAGAAGGACATCGCGGCAGCGCTGCGGACGACCTACCCGGAGGGCTTGGGAGCGTCTCGCAGGGAGCATGTGCGTGCTGCGGAGGCTACGGAGGAGGAGAATGACGCCACGATGGCGGACTCGGCTTTGGATCAGGCCGTGCTGGCCGCAGAGCTTCGATCCGCTCATCTTGGATGGAAGCAGGTTGGGCATTTCAGCCGGAACTGTCCGAAAAGGACAGCGGGCGGAAGTGGTGGTACTCATGGGCGAGATGGACACAGCAAGGTGAACTAGGTGTTCATGGCAATGCTTGGAGGTCCCAAGAGAAGGTCGATATGGGCGCAGGGTGGCAGTCATCGGAAGCCACCCCCCCGGTGAGTGGCCCGGGAGGCCGTTGCCGCCGCGGCGTGAGGAGATGGGGGAGCACCGAGCAACCGATGGCGGACGAGATGGAGGAACCGCCCGACCCGTTATCGGGAGGCAGAGATCGAGGAGGAGGAGCCATGGGACCAGGCCATCCTCGACGAAGGGGGCTTCTGGGAGACGAAGCCGAGCAGCTGTGTCATCCGATATCACCGGATTGCACGGCACGCCATGTATGCCCCTTGGCAGTGGGGTTGTCCGGTCAGCCTGGAGGAGCTCCGGCCGGAACGCAAAACGATAATCGTGCTGGAGAACGGTGAGAAGGCGGAGGAGATTAACGATTGGACCGACCCGGCCACCGCCCGGATCCACGTTGGGCAGCGGGCGCTCCATCTTCTACTTGCGCGGCACCTTGCCGAGGGACTGCGATGAGGTACTCTTGATGGACGAGCCCCAGCCGCTCAGCCGGATACCGACGTCTTCTCGGAGATTGACCACATCCACCAGGCCTACCAGGAGGAGGCGAGCCTCTCAGTGCCTGCTGGTGCATCAAGCAGGATATGGTGTGCTGGATACTGGATGGGCCGTGGGCTTGTCGCTAACGAACCCTCAAGAGACATGAGGAGTCTGGCAAAGTTTGGACACCTGGTGGAGGAGATGGAGCTGACTCCCCGGAAGTTCCGCTATGGCAATGGGCCCACGGATACGGATGAGGCAATTGGCAAGGTGAAGGTTCCGTGCTTCATCCAGGGCAGGGAGGTCTTCATCGTGTTCTTTGTGGTGCCGGGCGACGTGCCCATGTTGGTCTCGAAGAGGTGCCAGTATCGAGTTCCCCAAGATTGGTGCCAAGGTAAAGATGGTGGAGCCGGCGGATGGCTCGTATCAGCTGGACCTCATGGACGGCATCACCCCCAAGGAGATCGTCCTGCACGTGGGTGACCTTCCGAACCAGCTCGACCCTCTGGACGGTTGTGACGGTGAGATGTCGGACGAGGACGAGGGTGGGGTCTGGGGAGTGATGTCCCGCGGTCAGCGCGAGGAGTTGCAGGGCCAGATCGCCAACGTCATGGTGGCGGGGGAGCATCAGAAGAAGATGATGGAGATCTTCTGCCCAGGAAGATTCCGGGATGAAGCACCACGCGCTGGGTACGAGTCGGTACTCGCGGCAGCGGCGCATGGTGGAGAATGCCTTGGAGATTGAGGAGCCAGACTTGGTGATCATGTCCCCGGTGCGCGGCCCCCTGTCACGGTTGCAGAACCTCACACCCCCTGAGAAACGGCGGAACCAAGAAGGTTTTCTGTCAGAGGTAGAGGAAGCCCGGAACATGGTCAAATGGTGTTGCATGCTAGCGCAAAAGCAGGTCAAAGCAGGCAGGCATTTCATATGGAGTCATCCAAAGGATCAGGTGCCTGGCAATTGGAGGAGGTCCGCAGATCGGTTGGTGACCATTTTCTGGTGGATGTCCTGCATGTGCGGTCGGACTGCATGACAAGGTGTCGGGGCGATTATTTGGCAAATGCTGGCGATTATTTGGCAAATGCTGGCGTTTCCTGACATCATCTTTCGTGGTGGCCATGCAGCTGGAGAAGTTGCAATGCTCTGGGAATCACACCCACCAGACGATTGAAGGGGCATCGGGGGACAACAGAGGTCTGTCCAATCCCAGGTGTGTCCGAAGACACTGGTGCGGCGCATTCTGGCTGGAGCAGCACTGGATGAATCGATGCAGCAGGCCGGGCAGCATGTGTTGGCAGCCGACGAGATCAAAGGGGAAAAACGAAGGTATTTGGAGAATTCACTGATGAAGCTACACGTGAACCTGGGTCATGCAAGCATTCCGGACATGCTCAGGATCTTGCGGCGTCGGGGCGCGAGTGAACAGGTGACGGAAATGGTTAAGGCATGTTGAATGCGCCACCTGTGCAGCCCGCAAAGAACCGAATGCCATGAAGCAGCCAACAGTTCCCAAAGACATTGCCCCTTTGAGGTACATCGGCATTGACGTGAAACAGTTACCCAGCTGGAAGAAAGGCGAAAGGATTAAGGCCCTGAACATTGTTTGCCGAATGAGCGGGCTGCAGCAGATGACGCCTTTCAGAGAACAAAAATCCTCGGAAGTGATCCGCCGGCTGTACAGACAATCTTGGACCAAACCCTACGGCAGACCACGGTTTATCAAGTTTGATGCTTCAAGATGTAATCTGGGACAACATTGTCTTTGGAGCGGGATGGAACCACCCCCTTGGATATCCGAGGTCCAGGGTCGTCATTTTGAAGACATGCTGCAGCGGATATTGGACGAATATCAACCTGAGGACTATGACGCGTGGCTGAGCAGTGATAATCCAAATCCAATAGCAAATGGTGCAATCCTGGAAGACGACCTCGCCGCACGAGCAAGCAAGATTCGGCTTTTGGCACGGCAAGCAGTTTTGGAGTGCGCAGATTCCAAAGCAGCCCGGATTGCGTTGAATACCCGACCTCGGCCGCTCCGTGAATTCCGGAATGGTGACCAAGTAGCTGTGTGGAGACGCGGTCGGGGCATTCCGGGAAAGCGTGGGCATGCCAGATAAAGAGGGCCCGGCATAGTGGCTGGAGCGGCAGGTGGCAGTTATTGGGTGGCCATGCCAGGGTCTTTTATCAAGCGTTCACCAGAACAGTTGCGGTTGCGCACCGAGGAAGAACGGGAAGCAGACCGTTTCCTGGTTCGGGATTGAGGTCTGCGGCAGCAAATCTGTTTCCGGAAGTTGGAGGAGAAAACCCCCATCAGAAGAATTTTCTGGACATTACAAAGGCAGATTACCCTCCAGAATCAACGCCACCTGCAGCAGAACCCGAGCGAATGCCGGATTGTCGGGCGGAAGGGGTTGCCCAGCCTAGCGCAACCCCAGTCGATCCTCGCACGATTCCGATTGCATCGTCCGGCTCGGGCACAGCCAATTGGACGAGATTCGGAGTGGATACCATCAGACAGTCGCAGTCAACGGTCTTGGGAAGAACAAACTGCAGAGTTGCCAGAATCTCACCGATCACCTTTACCCCATTCAACCGAGCAAGCCGAGAGATTAGATGGCACGACCCACGACTGGAACCTGTAAGCAAGCGCATGAGGACGGTGAGTCGCAGGTTGTTGGTGGGCAACTGTTTCCTCCTGGAATACCAGTACCTGAGTTTGGGAGAAATGATCCTCCAGCAAGGTCGGGCGTGGGGCTGTGATGAGCATTACGTTGGATGCATTGACACTGCGCGACAAGCCACAGCCCTCTCGGGCTCGAGGAGCACGAGGATGTGTCGTTCGTATGCTTGGCTAGCTGGGACACCGACGACGTGCTACTCGCAGGGGGTTGGAAGGAAATTAATCTGAAGGATCCCAAATGGGCAAGTGCGGAGGCCAAGACACAAGTTGAGGTTGGTGTTCTCAAGGAATACAACAACGTGGTTTTGGACAAACAGGCCCTGGTACCTCTTTCGAATCCCGGCGGGCAGCGGCACAGTTTCCAGATCGTTTGGTGGAGTCCCGGTATGTGCTAGTTGAGAAGCAGGACGACAACGGGGAAACCATAGTCAAAGGGAGGTGGACTGCAAGGGGAGACCAGGACCCTGATTTGTTCGACCTAATTCGTGGTGGCAAGACTGCTTCTCCCACAATATCGTCAAATGGGCGCTTTGTGGTATTGCAGGCGATAGCCAGCGGTGGATTTCAGATGCAGTTGGGAGACGTGACGGGGGCTTTTCTGGAAGCAGATTGCATGAAGAGAGATGCTGGCAAGTTGTGTTTGAAGTGTCCCCGCAACGCCAACATCCCTGGAGTGCATTCTGAAACCCTGTTTGAGGTCGTGAAGCCACTTTATGGGTTCAATGACAGTCCACAACTTTGGTACAGCAAGTTTGTGTCTACTCTGCAAGAGCAAGGCTGGAATCAGCCGAAGTTGGACCCGTGTGTTTTCTTCTGGCGGGACCCTACTGCAAAGAACGGCCTAGGTGGGGTACTGGGCATGCACGTAGATGATGTGCTTACAGGGGGTAAGGGATCCAGCTATGATGAGGCCATTCGTAAGCTGAGACGGACCCTTCCTTTTCGCAAGTGAAGATGGACGAGGGCACCTTTTGCGGCTCCTTCCTGAGACAGTGCCCACGCTCCAAAGATATCATGCTGTCACAGACTGAATTTGTTGATCAGTTGGAGAAACCACGGTTAAGGTCCCGGAATCCTGGTAATTACAGATCTGGTCAACGATCAGGAAGTCAAGAGCCTGCGGAGTGTCCTCGGGTGCTGTGTGGCTGGCCAAGGAAACGAGACCTGATCTCGCGGTACAGGTCAGTATGGGACAGCAGCTTTTTCCGAGACCGACGCTGGACAAGGCAAGGACGGTTGCTCATGTGGTTAAGAGGGCAAAACAGTGTAGGGATCTTACCTGGCACATCAAAGCTGTTCCACTGGAAGATTTGAGACTTTGCCTTCATACCGACGCGGCTTTTGCAAATGCGAGGCGGCAGGTTACATTGTCGGCGTGACCGACCGCAGACTCGCAGATGGAAAGACAGCTCCGTGGGCTCCGGCAGCCTGGCAATCGTACCGACTCAAGAGAGTCGTGTGGTCAACGTTTGCAGGGGAGACGCAAGCATTAGCAGATGGTCTGGGGCACACAGAGCGGTTGGCATGTCATCTTGGCGAGTTGATTGGTGGGGAGGTCAATCTGAAACGGAGACAGGACATGCTGGCAAGGTTCAACATTCAGGCCATTGTGGATTGCGAGTCAGTCTACGATCATTTGCAAGCATTTACATCACCCAATTCGGTCAGCGATAAACGTGTTGCAATCGACCTGGTGATTATTCGGGAGACACTTCAGAGACTCAGTGCTAATTAAGGTTCGGTGGGCCCCAACGTGGTTGCAACTGGCTGACGCACTCACCAAAGAAAATGCAGATGCTATGGATTTGTTGTGAGCAGCCCTTCGTAAGGGGGAGTATCAGCTGTGTCAAGAAAGTGTGATGATGGAGGCAGCTGCGAAGGAACGTGAAACTCGCAAGGCTCGCAAACCGGCTCACAGCCTGCAGGAAACCAATCCCGTGACAGGCGCTCTGCGGGTGACCTCGGTGGTGGCGCCAATGGTGAAGGCGCCGGCGCGGGGTTTCAAGGAGGCGGAGATCAGGTGCCTCTTTGAGAAGTATGCCGAAGGCGTGTCGGAGAGCGAAGAGGAGTTCAAGAGTCGTGTGGCGCAGAGCCTCGGCCAGTGCAAGGTCCGGGTGCCTCTCGAGAAGGTGAATGAGCGGCTGTTCCGCGGGGTGAACAACGAGGTGACGTTCACCTACACCAAGAACCGGAGCCGCCATGATAGATAAGGCGGGACAGCAGTTGGAGAATGTGCTGCTGGCCTATGGGAACATGCTGAAGGAGGAGAAGGTGGACCCGCTGCCGGACGGCAGCCAGTGGTGGAGCAAGGCCATCCGCCAGATCATGGCAGAGGGTGGTGCTACGTCAGAGATCCTAAAGGCACAGTCGGCGGCAAAGGCTGGGGTGGACATGGTGAAGAAAGAGCTGCCACGTGTGGCAGTGCCGGATGAGGAAGAGTTCCCCATCGCAGATTTGGTCAACTTGGTGAGCCAGAAGCTCCACTCGCACCCGGCTTGGCGCAACAAGCTGCTGAAGTATCTCCTGGATGAATTCGACGCTGATGCTGGCCATGTGGTTGGTGTGGCAGAGGTGGCAGAGCACTTTTACATGAGTGAGCCCGAATTGGATGAGGAATGGGAGCATCAGAGCAAGAGCTCTGAGGCGAAGGGCTCGGCTGCTAAGGCAAAGCCTGGCTGGGCGAAGAAGGTGTACAGTCCGCAGGGTCCATGAGTGGCCCTTTTTCGAGGTTCCCGTGAAGATGGGCGTGGTCAAGTCACTTTTGATAATCT
Source organism: Effrenium voratum (assembly GCA_963377175.1). Lineage (NCBI taxonomy): Eukaryota > Dinophyceae > Suessiales > Symbiodiniaceae > Effrenium > Effrenium voratum. The sequence goes on along the minus strand of CAUJNA010000401.1, from coordinate 90,904 downwards.
TACGGATGCGAAAGCGTCCGGTTGTGCGACTTGACCCCTTGTAACATTTGTGGCCCATAGGGAATGACTCGTAGTTCTTGACGGTGGCATCGCGATGAGCCGTTGAGACAAAGGAGCTGGCCGCGATGTTGGGGGGGAGGCACGTCGTCTCCGAGACAGAAGTCCGTTCGCCCCCTTCTGTGACGCGCAGGACCTTTCAAAAGAAAAGGCCAACTGCTGCGCAGTCAGACTTGCACCCCCCCCCATATCTCTCGTAGAAAAAGACGCGCCAGCTGCCTGGGTTGTAAACGCACGAATTTCGTAATGCAATAAACCAGGCTGCCGGGCGGCTGGTGGAAACTCACACCGTTAAACTGTCCTCAAAGAGAGAAGGCGTTTTCATAGATTGCGCAGCCGCAGCCCCATGAATTATATCCCTTTTTGGGGGGCTCCAGCATCTGCAGCGCCAGGACCTTGACATGTTCAAAGAGGCAATCCCAGCCTTCAGCAAGAGCTTTCGGGAGGCGCGCGTTGTGGCGTTCGAAGGTGCCCATGCCTACCCGCCTCTTGCCCGTTCACCGGACCTGCGGGCAGAAGTGCAGAGGTTTTTGAATGAGAGCCAGCGCCGTTTTTGACCTACTAGATTCCGTAGCGTTCGCCGTATGTCAGAAGTAGGGACCCTCCAAATGGTTGGTTTCATGTTTGCTTTGGGCCAACAAGTTTAAGATTGGCATTCTGTTGCTTGATTATCACACCAAGTTAACTCAAGCAGCCCAACCGTCCTCTTGGAGTTTTCGGAGTTTGGTGGGGGTTTTGGTAAGACGCCCTACCTTAACTCCCCACCTCGTATGCGTTGAAATAGCGGCGGTGGGGCTCTTGGTAAGATGCCTCACCTTCACACCTCCTATGCTTTGAACTAGTAGCCGGGCTGCCCCTGCAGCAGCCCGAGCCTTCGAGCAGCACATTGGGAACTCCAATATTGGACTAACCTTTGCATCTTGAAGCCGATCTTGAGTTCATAGTCATAGTTGTCACTCGTGTTTGGTGTACGAGCTACGTGGCTCCCTGCTCAGACATTCCTAATGCTACTGCTCAATCATTAGCTGTTGTCCTTCCACTGACTGTGGCAACTGTTTAGCCCGCAAGTGCGCGAAGGTTTTTTTCAATCAAGAATAGTTTGTCAATCCTAGCTGGCCAGTTTTTATGGGTGAGTTCCTCTGCATGGTTCTCGACATTGAAGAAAACTGGGCTGATGCGCTGAACGGGATTGGGGCTGGTCACGCTGAGTCAGCGCGAATGAAAAGGGCAGGTGCAGACGTTTCTTCGAGCGCCGTGGTGGTTTATGAGTTTTATGAGGCGGAAGTTCTGGAAATCCCACATCTGAGCTCTTTGGCTCAGATGCACCGAGGCCTGTGCCTTCTTTGCCTGTGCCTAGGATTTGGCATGGCCTTCTCTGGCACCTTCAAGCGTTGCCGGGCGCTGCTGGAGGAGCACGGGGTGTCTGTCACGGATCCCGTGGCAGATTCGGACCCCAAGGGTGCCGCCTACGACGCCTACTCGCTTCAGGTGGGCGGCAAGCAATGCGCCTACCGCACTGCGAAGATCACTCCCACGAAGAATGGGGCGTTTGTGACTTGTTGGAAGCGGCCGGACGGAGGCGCCATTGTGCCGCTCACTGCAGAGGATCTGCATACTCTCCTTGTGGCTGTGGAGGAAGCCGGCAACTTCGGAATGTTTGTGTTTCCTGCGCAGGACTTGCTGAGCAAAGGGATCCTGTCCGGTGGCAAGAAGGGAAGCTCAGTTGTCCGAGTTGCCGGCCTTTTCAATTTTTGGTTTCGCATGTTCTGTTCATTTAGCTTAACCGTTTTTATTTCCTGGTGCAAATCGGAGAACTGAGGAAAGCTCTCCTTCAGAGTCTATGCCCCATGGGTGGTCACGGAGAGTGCTCAGGCAGCCGCGACTCAAGCCTGGCAGCGGACCTTCTTCGCACAGAAGGACTCGACAAGTGCGCTCCAAGTCTTCGATTCTGTGGAGGGCCAGGCGAAGCGTGCCCGACACAACTGAGGACTGGGAAGGGATGGGATCCATAGCGCTTGTTTGGGCTTTGTGTGTTTGTGTTGAAAGCAGGCACTTGTATACTGTGCCCTGCATTACGGGGATGAGCCATTTCTGTAATCAGTATTCTTGCTAAATGTAACCAGTACTCTGCATTCTGTTGTAATAGGCGACAAGCAGCAGCTTCTAGCAAAACCAACCTGCCCGTCAGGCACCTGAATGTTGAGACCAAATAACAACCGCCAAGTTTAGCGAAAGTATTCGAAACTTTGACCGGCGCTTCAAGAGGTGGCTTTGTATATAGTCATGTAGCCCTGCGAAGGAATCAAGGAAGGCGGAAAGCAGCCCAATTGCGGCTCCGCTCAAGGAATCCATTCGTGGAGACTAACCAGCTCAAGGGTTGTTTGCGACCAGTTGGCCAAATAATTCATTGCAGCCGCTGGGGCGGTACCACTTTTTCACCCGCAGACGAAGACGAATTGCGAAGACGAATTCCCGAAAACGAATTCCAACCCGAAGACGAATTGCGAAGACGAATTCCCGAAGCCGACTTCCGCCCCGAAGCCGAATTTCCCCCCGAAGACGAATTGCGAAGACGAATTCCAACCCGAAGACGAATTGCGAAGGCAATTTCCCGAAGACGAATTCCCCCCCGAAGACGAATTGCGAAGACGAATTCTCCGAAGCCGAATTCTCCCCCGAAGCCGAATTCACCCCCGAAGACGAATTGCGAAGACGAATTCGCCGAAGCCGAATTCTCCCCCGAAGCCGAATTCCCTCCCGAAGACGAATTGCGAAGACGAACCTCCGAAGACGAATTCCAACCCGAAGACGAATTGCGAAGACGATTCGCTGGAGCCAAGTTCCCTCAAGAACACGGGTTCCCCTAATGAATGCCGTTGAGCAAGCATGCTGACAGCGAGCGTTTGTGGTCATTTCGTCCCCTTACCATAGACGGCGCCCTACATAGTAGATGCTTTTGTCAAGGCCCAATCCTTCACTAGAATAGTTCATGCAATTTGAAACCAGTATTGATCTATCGACTGTCCTCTTCTAGGAGGCTCAGCGTTTGTAAGAAGAGAAGACCCTTCCTTGAAAACAGTTTTTGTTAGACCTCTCGGCTTTGACCCTGTCCCCGTCAGAAGTGCAAAAAAACACACAACACTGAACACCCAGCGCCTGGAACCGGGGACCCCTAATAATATAAGACGTTATAATTGCGCAGTTGGCATGTTTGGGTTGTTTGCTGATGAGGGGAAGGGATTAGTTTAGCAGGGGGTTGCGCAGATGATGCCTTCTCCTCTTTCGAGGGTTTCCTGCTCGTCCCCCTAATAATAGAGGGCCCCCTAGATAGTAGATGTCTGCTAAGAATCTCCGAGCCGCAGGCTAAAATATCCTAAGGGCAGGTTCTGAGGGTCACCCTGTTACTTCCCCTTGTTTAAGGTCCTAAACCTTTGAGGGAATTGTGTTTTGTGCGCAGCCGACATGTACATGCGAATGCATTTGGCTCAAGACCTTGATAACAGAATCGAGGCAAACATCCAAACACAGCTGTGAAACAAAGCAAAAGGGTTCGTCTTCCGCGGTCGCATCGAGTCGTGAGACGACGCAGATCATTTACCTTACAACCCCCTTTTACCACGACCGCTACTATACGACTTACTGTCGAGCGTATTGGTCACCCCACGGGAGTCGAGCCCCAACTGCCTTGTCATTTGATTACGTGGTTGATCCGCCTCCTGGCAGGTTATCAGCCGTAAGTTCAAAATTGGTCCCTGCGGTGGATGGCAACTGCGGTGCAATACAACCTTTTGAAATATATTTACAGCCGTACAATGGATTCCTCCGGAAGCCCGGGAACTGCAACATTTGGAAATGATAGTTCCAGCGGTTCCACAGGTATGCTTGCAGTGCCGGCGGTTGCAGACTCTCCGGACACCCAACAAAGTGCAAGTTCTGATATTAGCCATGACCTATCACATTCATCCTGGAAGGAAGTTGGTCATGCCGTGTGGTCCAAAGACGGATAAAAGAAGAGATCGTCATCAGCTTCATTATCGACAAGGGCGTCATGAGGCCTGTGACAAAGGGAAAATGGCGATCCAGATCGCCTACAGGCGTCTAAGATCACTCAGGAGAACAAGACCCTCAAGCAGGAAGTGGAGGAGGCTAAGCGCAATTTGGCTATGCTACAGGAGTCATATGAACGTTACGACCAGGGGGGGGCAATGTCACGCGCATCCAGGAACTGGAACGTAGAGCAGGTATGTTGGAACAACAAGTAGCCCATATCCTCAAGAGATCCGACGAACAACTTCGAGAAGCTGCTCAATACATTGACATTCACGAAGAGACTTAAAGTCCTCGAGTACGAGAAGCGACATCAGGAGATGGCCGCGACCGTGAATCTGCTTGAACATCGAATCAGGTGCGAGGAAGAAAGCTCATTGGTCAGCAAGAATAAGGCTGAACAAGAAAGAAGGAGCACTTCTTCCGAGATCGCTCAGTATCAATCGATGATCAACTCCTACCAGGTGAAGATCGCTACGGACTCGCAGAACGAGGAGAACACCATTCGTGGTTTGCGTGAGAGATTGGAGACAGCGTTGTTGCCGCAACCGAAAATGGCGATCGATGACGAGCCACAAAACGTATTGGTGAGCAAAGCAAATGATGCTATCAGGTACGCTGAACAAGAAGCCCATTGCGCACGGCTTGCCGTGAGCGAACGGGATGAGATGTATTTGATTGGACAACGTGCAGTACAGGAGCGCGACGCGAAGATGAATGAGGAGATCAAGATCGCTAGAGATCGAGCTCATCAAGGAAACGCATTACATGATCGCGCCACGCTGAGGGATCAGGAGTTTGTCGACGTGACTCGCGAACTCGCAGCATCAAGACAAAAGGCTATTGATGCGAAATCCGATTACCTCAGCCAGATCGCTGCAATGTCCGAAGAAATCGAAGAGACATCGACAAGAACTCAAGATCCAAGAGAGCTTTGTGTACCAGTTGGCAGAGACGAACAAGGAACTCGAGAGCGAGAATGCCACCCAAATCGCCATCGCGGCGGATGCAAAAGATCGTGGACGAGCTCTACTGAGGGATGACTCCGTTAGGACCGGGAAACGCCACAATTCGAAGATGCGTAAGAGTGATACCACAAATGGGCCTCAACAACACGGTCAGGTAACGCTCTATCAGACTACAATGGCGGCATCTAGTTCTAGTGTACAGGCGCCCAATTCTTAAGCCAATTGATTACAGCCTTGGACCGGGTTCTGTTTTGTTTCCTGCTTACCAAGACCCAATGATACAGGCTCATATCGACCAACTCCATGAGGCGGTAGGATCTATTGCAAATATGAGATTTGGGAGGTGGTGGTGGTCATGGAGATGGCGGTCCACCTGGTCTCGGGTCTAGGACGTGCTCCTGTCCCAGCTGCAACAGGAGGGCCAAATCCACCTGATCCGCTTGACGACGATGATGATGGAGACGAGGACGACGAAGAGGAACCATCCGATGATGATGATGATGATGATGATGACCGCCGTCGGAACAGAAGATCACCGCGAGGAAGAAGGTCGAGAGATCGCAGAGTCGATATATATAAATATATATCACGGAAGGAAGCTGAGAGAGTCAATGTACCTCCATGGCCGAAGATCACGAAGCTGTCACCAGTGCTTCATTCAGCAGACCCTGATACCGAAGAATGGGCAATATTGCGGAATGCAATTGATGTTGATGAGGAGGAAAGATTCAACCAAAGAAGAAGGATGGCACCGGTAGCTCGAAGGACGCCGCACCGCTATGCTCAAAGAAAGAGGGGGTGGTGATCAGTGGTTGTACAACTGGGGCATACGGAAGAACACAAATAAGGTCAAGAACCTTGTTGAGGTAAAGTTCTTGGCGGACCTGGATTGGACGAGGAGCATTGTCAACCCGGTCGATGGGTCAGTCTTGCGCATGGACTCCAAACGTCTTCAAGATCTTGGTGCAACCCATGTGACATTGGACGAGGTCTATGGGATCCTGGTGGTTATCTACGCATGGAAGTTTACTCCAAGGGAAGGTCTCGCATCTATCCCAGAGAACGACCATGATGGGGAACTGTTGGAGAACATGGATGACACTTGTTCAGAAAGCACCATGACGGGAGGAAATGTGTCCGAATGTACAGATGAACTGACATACATTTTTTGAGTGGGAGGACCTGGCAGCGCGCGATTTGTGTTTGCGAACCTGCGCGGCGTCGCCAATGGTTGATTGCCCTGAGGGCGACTACCCGAAGATGCCTTGTGTTCCGGCCGAAGAAGATCATCGTGAGAAGGTCGTCAAGGTGGCAAGAATAATCAATGCAATGATATCACGACCTGTGGGAAGGGCCGAGATGCTTACCAACACCAAGGCGATGGACCCCATGAAGAAGGAATGGAAAGGATGTCGCTCGCGAGGCAAAACAGAAGAACGAAGAAGTGCACATGGCCAGGGCGCATGGTATAATAGTTGAAACATTCCCAACTTTCGGAAGAAGACCCACGCAGAAAATACAATGGTCGTGGGGTGGTGCTTGGGAACCAGATTAAGAACCAGACGTCGGGCATTGTTTCAAGATCTGGGAATTTTTCTGCAACTTTCGAAGCTTCCAGATGGACTTTTTAGGTTGCCTTGACGGATGGGATGTGCAGATGGCTGATGCGGTACAGGCATATATCCAGGCCACTTTGCGGGGTACACCTTGTTGGATCGAGCTTCCAGCCGAAGCAGTTCTTGAGGATGATACAGAACGATGGAATCAGTTCAAAAGACCCGTGGTTCGTTTGGTGAAGGCTTTGTACGGTCATCCTGATGCTGGTACATTTTGGGAACAGCACTGCGATGAATCGGTGCGTTCAATGGGTTGGTGAAGAATGGCCTTCTGGCTATACCCATCCTGAACTACAATTAGTTCTTGTGGTCTATGTGGACGACTTTAAGATGGCTGGTCAAAAGAACAACCTCAAAAAGGGTTGAGAGCTGCTTCGCGAGAAGCTGATCACTGAGCCGGAAACCGGCCTGGATTAATATCTGGGATGCAATCAGTCCAAAGGTACTGTGGTTCTCGGCAACGGCCATAAGGTCACCACTGTGACATACGACGTGGAGCAGTTCCTGCGCTCTTGTGTCGATCGCTACCTCGAAGTAGCGGGCAACGTTGAGTTGAAAAAGGTTCCTACACCTGGTCCCCATGAAGAGACCAAGGATCACTCGTCGAGGGCTCCGATACAGACCGGGCCGTCGGTCGAGTGCAATTGGTGTGGAAACAGAGTTCCTGCGAATGGTTATGAAACTCCATCATGCCAAGCAGGAGGGACTTCGGAAGGAGCTCATCCGGAGACAACTCGCACCTCATTCGGCAAGTGTGCTCATGAAAATATTGTATGGTGCTAGAATTGCACGTTTTGACTTACTCAGGCAGGTCAACCGTCTAGCGAGGAACATCACCAGGTGGACAACCGACGATGATAAGAAACTTCATCGCTTGATGTGTTACATTCATCGCACCAAGCATTGGAGGATGATTGGCTGGGTCGGAGATTCAGTCGAAGATATGTATTTGGCAGTTTATGCTGATGCTGACTTTTCTGGGTGCGCCGATTCTTTGCGGTCGACATCTGGCGGTCGCATGAACCTACAAGGTCCCAATACAAGATTTCCTTTGTCCGGAAGCTCTAAGCGACAGGGATGTGTGAGTCATTCCACCCCTCTGAGGCTGAAATCGTCGCTGCCGATGTTGCAATGAGAGCTACGGGCATGCCTGCGCTCAGGTTGATGGAGCGTATTTGATGACAAGAAGGCTATGATCAGTGTTGTTCGATCAGGTAAGAACCCTACTATGAGGCATCTGGAACGAAGCCATGGTGTTGCTGTCACATGGATGCATGACATGTTCGAGCGGGACTACATGCATCTGGCCTATGAGGTCACGGACCGTGTGGCTGCGGACATTTGTACCAAAGCTTTCAGTGACTCCAGAAAATGGAAACATGCGTGTATGCAAATCGGATTACTGGAGCCGGAAATGTTGACCAACCCGGAAACCCTCCAGAAGGTCACATCTTCTTTTGACCCCAAGAAGGGAACCGTGCAGGCAGCTACTGGTTCGATCAATGGCATACCCACATTTCCGTACAGAAAGGTGCTGATTATGCCTCCCAACCTTTGGTGGCAAGGACTGTCATCCAAGGAAGGCCTTCATGAACACGAAGGGCATGATCCGGTCATCGTGGCAAAAGTTCCGAAACTCATTCGGTATCAGCCGCCACCCACGGTGCAATGTCCTCTTGGCGCACGATGGTTGCGTTCCACTTGGTTTCTGTGCGGAGGATCACGTACTTGTCGATGTGCAGTATGGCAGTTTCACCCGATACAGCCTGCGGCCCCAGCGCCCAAGGTTATTCAGCCGAGACAACATTTTGGACAGGACGAATCTTTTCAATTGTTCATTCAGGAAGTCGATGGCCAGGACATCCTAGACACAACTATTAATTCCCTCCCTGCACGTATTTTATGGTGTTTCAAAACTATGATGCGTCGCATCACCGTGAACAAGACAATCATCGTTTCTTTGTCCCATACAGAATTGCGGTTCGCAACCATTTGCGACCTGCTGATCCGAAGGCAAACATGACGCCCGCAGCCAAGGTTATTCAGCCTAGACAACATTTCAGCTCTTCATTCAGGAGGTCGATGGCCAAGACATCCTGGATACGCCTCTCAATTCCCTACCTGCACGTGTTCTACGGTGTTTCAAGGTTGTGATGCGTCGTATGCATGCACACCACCGTGAACAGGACAATCATCGCTTCTTTGTTCCATACAGGATTGCAGTTCGAAATGGTTTGCAAGCTGCTGGTCCCAATGCAAATATCACTTTTCGTTTTGTGAACCACAATGGTACCGCACTTGGCTTGCCTGGCTACGCCTATGTACCTGGTTTGGCTACTGGCACAGAGGTCACCCTTGTTGCACTGGACCCCAACAAACCAACGGTTGTCATGGCTTGTTTGGAATCGCGCAACTGGTTTACCGCGCTTGCGCAACGCTGGCACGTACAGGTTGTTACGATCACACTTCAGGATGACCTGCTATCCCAGTACGGGGAGAACCTCGCCAAGCACGCCATTACCAAATGGACCGACATCTTATTTTTTGCTGGACCCTGCACGGGAGGATCATCATGGGCGAGATTGAACATAACACGAGGACCAACAACAAGCAAACTCATCCAAAATAGACAGCTTGAATTTTGGAAGTTGTTCAAAGTGTTTTCCCAATTGAAGCGGCATGCCGAATCCATGAAAGCCGCAATACTCTTTGAACTTCCCAAAGGCTGCGAATATTGGAACGACGAGAGGTTGAAGAAGCAGATCAAGAACGGAGAATCGCACGAATTTGACGGGTGTAGGTACGGCTTGAAACAAAGGTACGCCAAGAAACCCCTGCCGATTCGGAAACCCTGGCGTGTCATTTCTTGGAACTTTGGCCTGGGGGAACCCCTGTCTAAGAGGTGCAATGGCAACCATAGTCATGGACCTTGTGCTGGTAGGGAAACCAAGGATACCCAATTGTACACTTCACTAACTGTCATTCAATGTTATTCTGCGCCGTTTTGCTGCTCGAGCCAAATGTTCGCGACATCATGGAGTGAACCTGGCTTCACCTTGCATATTCAAAGGCTTCGTTGAGAAGAAGGAGCCGCAAGGTGGGAGATCTTCTACCTCCACATCGCCGTCTACTCTTCGTACAAACTGCAGCTTCGTTTCTGCATCACATCTAGGGGAGTGTTGGTTGCACATCGCTCTCGGATTACCTGTTGAAAGGTGGTGGTCGTGTACCCCTCCTGGATCAGAGAAATCTGGACCAGCTGTTAAAGGGTGGTGGTCGTGCGCCTCGCCCGGATCAGGGAAGCCCGGAGTGAGTGGATCTTTTCTGTGGTGGTGCTTTTGCATATTCCTTTGTCTGCGACCTTGCTGGATCGCGGAGCTGTACATCTTCAAAATGGAAAATGACTTCATCAACTCGGAAGAGTACCTTTTCGTTCCTCCATCGAAGGAGGCATGGGGCTTTCTATTGTGCATCACTGGTTGAGAAGTATGTGAAGGGGCTGCGAGGGAGTAGACCCATTCCAAGAATAGACGAAGAATGCTCGGAATCGATTGCTGCGAGATGGATTGCGGAAGCCGGCGTGCCTGCGCTACGCAACGTCTGCGTATTTCTCCATGAAAACTACACAAGTGCAAAAGGGCTCCGGATACTCGGTATCTTGGTGCAGCAACTTCATGAAGGCAATCATGAACCATCTCTCCCAGCAGGAATGCTTGATGAAGTGGACTGATTTCTGCGGGAAAGGGAGAAGGTTGATGCAGACGCTTGCTGTTGTGGCCTCAGAGAACTCAGAAGGCCGCTCCCATCATCAACATTTAGGAGTTGATGACGGCGCTCGCAAAAGATATTGATGGGCAGCCTGGTACCAATGTGGTCGGTGTGGACCAAACCGTTGGCGACGTCTATCGATATTTCCATGAACGCCATGGGCAAGCACGAATGCGTGCGGAAAGCGCCTCATTGACGCTCTGGTTGGAGAAGAGTGAAAAGAGGTTCACAGCATTCCGAGATGCGTACTGGGTCCAAACCTACTGCACTCCGAAAGCAAGGGTGTGCACCGTGGCCAACGGCGTCCTAGACAAGGACGAGGCCCGCAGGAACCATGAATATGCGCGGAAACACCTTCTGCCAAGTATGTGGCTTTCGCTGCTAGACGCGAACCACTACGCACAGCCAAGAACATCTTGGAGCTGACGATCACCGGGAAGATTAAGACGATCCCCACGATCCCCGATGCCTTGTTCGCTGCGTCGCTACGGGATACATCTTATTCGTACATGCAAGACTCAGAGAGATCTTTGGGGGCAATCATCGTGAGAGAATGGGGTACGTTGGCGGCGACAAGACCATCACCAGGGATGTCGACGCACAGGTCAACAACCTCAATAAGGTTCCCTGTCATGGCCAAAGCCTGGGAAATGAAGCTACCTGCCATCAACATGTACGCCATTTCCGTTGCACCACGTGGCGAAGATCGTACCAAGGAAGAAGCGAATCGCCTAACGTGGGAATCGTTCATCGTGCTGCAGGACAACTGCAGATGAGCAGCAACAGCAGGCCTTCATCAACAATTTGCTGTACTCCAGAGATAGCACCAAGAAGTTCATCGACATCTTCGACGAAGATTTTGGCGAAGAAGGAGTACCGGCATGGTGGAGGATATCAGGAGAAGCCCAACCTGCTGCAGAGCTTAAGGCAATGGCAAAACCCAGCGCCGGAAGCGAGCAGCCTGGTGCCCAACCAAGCGCGAGCTCCAGCAATGACCCGGCTGGTCGTGCACCGTGGTGGTCTACATGGCGGCCGCCGGGAAAGAGCAGGATGACGGAACGGTTGTCAACGCGACCATCCAAGCGATCCTGGAGATTTCCGCAAAAGGGGAAGACCACCGATGGATCATGCCGGAGAAGCATGATGTGAACGAATCAGTAACCATCATCGAGCAGTGCACCGCTTTCGGCAACCTCAACATTGGGGTTAGCTTTGTGTTGCGCAGAAAATCCGGAGTCGTCATGCCCATCACAAAGTTTGGGCCAGAGGTCAAAGCGGGGAAGAACGCATCTTACTGGGAACGGTATTTGCGGCATTCGGTGTCAACATTGCTCATCTTCGACGAGAGGAGAAGAGCTGACCGCATCATCGCTGCCTACCTCAACAAGCCCAACCTCGCCTGGCTCCAACTCTACGCATACATTTGCGCAAAGACGGGATGTCTCTATTCGGCAAACCTACCTGGAGCAACCGCGTTGAAGACTCTCATTGACGGCCATTGAGAATCCCGACACGGCCAATGCTGGAATTTCGGTCATCATCAAAAGGTACAAAAGCTGATGAAGGTATCGAACTCACATGCCAGCAGTTGTGCAATGTCGCGACATCTGGGAAGCACGTCAGGACGTTCCAATCCCACGTGCACGACAATGGGTGGAACAATGTCATCGAGATGTCCTACTACGCATCCGACGATATGAGACGTGGTACAAACACACCACTTGTTGCTCGTGTCAGAGGACTGATCAACACGATCAAGGGTGGCGGCAGATGGAAGCAATCCGTTGCAAACTGCTCGGTACACATTTGGATGTCATTGTATGACTGCGTCCAAAAGCAAGGTTTCCAGTGGAAGATCAACACGAACTACGAGTACAACGGCCTGCTCGAGGTTCTGAGTGAACTTTCAAGCATATGTGGCGGCGGAGTATTCGTGAGTATCAACAACCACCCAGAATTCTATCAGAGCACTGGCAACCTGATGCTGACCGCAACGAAAGTGATGGAAGTGTGCGCGAACGCGGGCTTCGTGATCACCGACAACGATCTCGTTTGGAGGCAAGCATCCTGGACATGCAAAAGTCATGTTTTTTCCGGCCTTTTGCTCGAAAAGTTGTATGAGCATGTTTTTTTTCAAAAAAACTTGAATCATTCAACTTCTGCTTTTTGCTTGTAACATGCGCTAACTTCACAAGTCATAAGCTAAACATAGTGAATTTCTTTTTTAACTTGCAATTGACGATTTGACACACGCGGGTGTCAAAATCGTCAATTCACATATCAATTAATGTTTTTCTTGGCACATCGGCCTCTGAGAGTTCACACATATATGTGACACGAGGTTTACAGGTTTACCTCGTTGAAGAGGAATGGGCCGCGCGCTTTTCCACTCAAGCGACACCGTCGCAAGGTACCGCCGGATGGCCCTGTCACCAGTCCCACTCGCGTGTGTGCCCGAAGCCTGGCCAGGGGAAGACAGTAAATCACTGGTCAACTCCAAGTTAAACAAGACAAGCAGCTATATTGCACAGCCGGCGGATGAAATCTTCATCGTTGAAGCACGATCCCAGCTTGAACGGGCTTGCCAGGCCAGATTGCCACATATGGATAAATGTATGTATCCTTAGTCCCCACGTACTACCAAACAACAATAATGCAGACCGATCTAATACACAGCGCAACTTAATCTGCACCAGCCAGGGCACTTGGGGCGAACTTTGTATCTCTTAACATTGCGCTGCAAGTTGTCGGCGGCAAGCCAGAGGAAGCCCTTCACAAACCGAGTGGCCGCCTGCAGCCCCGCAGCCCTGCCATCGTCGCCCATGAAATACGCAGAGCCCTCGTCACCAATCTCAACGGCTGATGCGAGGCATTTGCCGGTCCTGGATTGCATGGATGCATGTAGGCCCGGAAAAGAACCCGAGCAACTCAGGTGGCGCAGGAGTGGCGAAAGCACTACGCATGTGTGGCTCAAAGTGCGAACAAAGACTCAGTCGCAAGACTTTGGCATACGTGGGGTCGCGGGGGCAGTCGAAGTACCGTAGAACATCAGCCTGGGCAAATGCAATTTCTCTTGATTAAGAGTGTTATAAAACAAAAGAAGGCAGGAGACCATGAAGAGGATGAGGATTCGGGCGTCGTGCCCTTTGCAGTTCAAAGTCGCGTAGCCGCCCTCCGCCAAGACCAGCTCATCGCACTCAAGCTTTAAGCTGCGCGATTTGCACCACAGCCGGGCCAGATCCAAGGCCACATCAAGCTTGTTTCCAAAAATGTCCAACAAGCAGCTGCCAAATAGTCAGGCGCAAAGCCTCTGTAGTTGACATGCAGAACATCGTCCCATATCAAGCGCGGGTGAAAAGTCGGGAGGGCGGTCAAGGGGCTCAGTGTTCTGTTCCAGGAGCGAAAAGTATCAACAAATTCCTTAGGTACGCTTAGCTGGTCAAGGCGCGCAAGCACCCATATATCGCACAAGAATCCGCAAGCGTCTCATCGCTGTTCATCCACCCGCTATCCGGAAACACATTCATGTAGTGCGTGGAGCCGCGCCGCAAATAAAATCGCCCGTCCTCAGGGTCTTTGACGCTCGCTAGCCTTGGTCACACAAAATTCATACATAGCGTAGGGCGTTGGAAGCTTCAGCGCGTGCGTGCAGGCAAGCGGCTTGCAGATATGGCACATCCTAGCAAACACCCCCGCACATAGGAAACTGCTGCACATATCCCACGCAGGTTTGCATCTATACAACAAATATTGTTTTTATCTATATGGATCTGTGTTTGTGTGCGACGGAGGCACGTTTATGTGAGACGCGCGCACATTTGTGTGTGTGTTGCGTTTGCAGGTTGCGTTTGCGGGTTGCGGGTGTGTGTGTGTGTGTGTATGTGTGCTTGCTTTTTGTTTGTTTGTTTGTTTGTTTGCTTGCTTGTGTTTCTTTTTTGCGCCGGTAGCTTTGGCCGCGCTTTCGCGCCACAACCTGCATATAGACGCGCATGAACACGTGTGAGCCATATGGCAGTAAATCGAGAGTTGAATTTTGCTAAATTGAACTCTCGATTTCAGCCTTTTCATCAACCAGGCCCCGCCTGTTTCCCCGCCGAGCACCGTTCCCCTTCCACTGCCGCGTACTCAGTTCGGCACGCAGGTCACGCTACTGCATGCTGGCTTTTTGATGGGCCCCGGGCAAGTGGAAAGCCTGCTGAAACCACTTCAGATCGCCCTTCAGGCCGAAGTAAACCGCCTTGCACAGCTGCCCACCAACTGTAAACTGCCTCAGCTAGCTAAGAATTCCGGTCGGTTTTGCGATTTGCACGCGTGGTCAAACTACAGCGCCCAAGAAGCAATGCCGAGATGTCACTGGCAATAATCTGCATGATGGCATCTATTGTCGTTGGGCAGCCTTTGTATTTCTTTTGCAGATCGCGAGTTACTAGATGACGGCCAGGGATGCAACCTGACCCGCGTGCATGCGTGTGTGTACGAACGTTAACTGATGGTCCCCCCCTAGCGCACTGAATCGCTTGCAAGCCACAAAGAGCCATTCGGCTGTGCAGCGAGTCCTTGGCGAACCGGAAAGGTCCACGCAAACCCCGGGACCATACCTGGATAGCTAAGTATAGCTAAGGCACACCGTGGCAGAAAGGCGACGCCATTGATATCACCATTAAGTTGTGACCCTTGAAGTAAGGGCCTTCATCACCGTGGATCCGCAGCAAGAAATCATTCGAACCTAAAGCGCGCTTCATGCGGCTTATGCGTCGCGCTTGAAGTGTAACCCGGCCTGCATCAAAAGTCCCTTCAAGAGCAGGAGCCCGGCGCATAGCATCAATGAACCTGGGACAAGGAAAGCAGCGACAATAAAAGGGTGAAGGGCATGCAGAGTTTGAACTCAAATTTGCTGCCTGGGTACTGGGACCTCTCCTCAAAAGTTGTATTCCCAAACAGAAACCACTGCTGTAGCTTCGCGTCCTTTCCAAGCCAAGTCAAATATGAAGATGGCAGCACCATACCTTGGAAGCGATTTTCACGGAGAAAAAGGCAGGCGCTAACACACGGCATTTGTGCAAATGCTTGTTAACTCCAATTAGGCACTGTATTTTCTGTAGACCAGTTTCTTCTTGAGTTGGATGGGCAGCTCAAAAACACTGACCGCCGGCAAATCCTTTTTGAAATGAGCGTGTAGGGCGCCTTCTGTGGACGCAGCCCCAAAAACTGCAGTTTGATACCTCGCGCTGCCTTCGCTGATAGCTGCAGAAGCCACACTTTGTAAAAAACTGACATCGGCGTTCTTCTTTTGCAGACCTTTCATCAACTGGCAAGGGATCGGGGTCTCTGCAATGTGCTCAATGTTGGAATAGCTAGATGGGATTGCTGGTAGATCGCCATGATGTTCAACTTTGTGCTTCTTGGCCACATTGAGTGACCACTGCACCGTCCGCTTGGAAGAGGAGGGCCTTGGTTTTTGAAAAGAAGGTCACGCTCGTAGTCCAGCGTCTGATATGTAATCCAAGCGGCTTTTCCCCTAATGGGCGATCTGCAGCACCTGCGCGGGGAAAACGTGTGATATGTTGGGAGAAAGTTTCTTGAGCAGGCAAGGGTGTCGATGCGTGGTCGCTAGATTTTCACCTCGCTTTCACGCCCATGTGCCGGGACCCCAAGCGCAGTGCTTTGCACTGCAAACCCCTCGACCTAGGCTATCTACTCCAAAGCACGAAACGCACATCGATCTAGATCTAACCTAATCACACTTTCCGGTTCTCCAGGACTTTCGCGCAGCCAACCACAAACTCCTTAGACACCAGCCAAAATGTTGAAGGGGTGAGTCAAGCGAATTGCGGGGCCCAGGCTTCCTTGGCACAGAAGTGCAAGTAGGCGGTGCCCAAAGCCTGTGCAGAAAATGCCAGGGTCAGGAGTCCTGCGCAGCTGGTCGGTCCTTCAGCGCCACAGTCCAGGCATCCTCCTCGGTTTCGGATGTTGCAGAGGCGACGTCCTGCACACGCACACGTGCGATATGCCTGCACGCACCTGCAAAGCAAAACAAAAACAACAAGAGCCAGCGGGGTGACTCTTCCATTGTTTTTGGAGGCATTTGGCAAAAAGCAAAAAACAACAAATATTGGGCTGTAGCCCGTGGCATGTTACCCGCTTTTTGAGGCGCACGCACGCACGCAACAATCGTTAACGTAGAACAAAACGAGAATGAGAGAGTGTCACTGTTCTCGTTTTGTTTGTGAGACACGCGCGCCCTGCACAACTGCACACGGTAAAAGCAAAACGAGATGAGTGAATGCTCTTCTCGTTTTGTTTTGAAACGCGCGCGTGCTCAACAGCATGCAGTTAAAAAAACAAATGGAGAGCATCTCGCTCTTCTCGTTTTGCTTTTTACTCTGCGCTGATGCGCATGAGTCTCAAAAAGCAGAACGAGAATGAGAGTTCCTCTCGATTTGTTTTTGAGATGCACGCGCAACACATATATATGTTGCAAGAATAAAATAGCGCGTTGCAGACGTGGAGTAAGAAACTAAAAGTACTATTCAAAGCACATACTCTTTTCTGTTTGGTTCTTGAGATGCGCGCGTAGGCATGTGGAAAAAAGGAACGAG
Organism: Effrenium voratum; assembly: GCA_963377175.1. Classification (NCBI taxonomy): domain Eukaryota; class Dinophyceae; order Suessiales; family Symbiodiniaceae; genus Effrenium; species Effrenium voratum. The sequence continues at coordinate 73,849 of CAUJNA010000401.1, read as the reverse complement.
AATGAGAGCACGTTGCGCTTCTGGTCTTGTTCTTTTGCGACGCACGCAAATAAAACAAAACGCGAAGGATATGTTGCCCTTCTCGCTTTGTTTTTGTGACGCATCAAACCGCCCAGCCTTCCACGCGGCTTCAAGCTCTGTCTTTGCGCGCTCCAGAGCCAGCATTGGCTCTTTGCACTCTTGCTGGCTGTGCACCCGGACACTGAGTTTGCCGAAGGAGGCCGCCTGCCAAGGGACAATGAAACTGTTGCACTGGTGCGCTGCAAAGTGTAGCCCAGCCTTGTTCAAGACTGTGCATTGGCAGCTCTTTTTGGTTTCCACTCTGTCAACCAGAGGGATTGCAGTGCCAGGCTTCAGGTCAGAGGGCCGGACACGAGTGATGTCCCAAACTGCAGGTGGGTTTGCGGTAGAGCCCTTTTTGCTTTTCTTTGTCTTGACTGGGCCTGGCCGGAGGGTGCAACAAGCAAGCCAACAAAATGGGTGGCAAGGCCTTGCTCCTTCTGCGTGTTGCGCTTTTTCCCCTTCTGGCGGTCCTCCAAAGCAAGCGGCTCCTCATCCTCCTTGGCGGTCTTCCTGAGTGCAAGCATGTTGGGCCGCTAACGCAACATGACACGTGTGGCGTGTAATGCAATCGAAGGGCAGCTCAGAAAACAAGGCTTTGGCCTCTGGGCGGCAATCTTCGCAAATCGGGGTGATCACCATCCTGGCGGATTCTGACACGGTTGTCTTGTCAGAATCCTCCATGCGGATGATGAGCTTGTAGACCGAGAAGCCGGACACATTGGGATCATCCTTGCACCCTAGGCCACATCAAGTGCACAGACAGGAGCGGGCGTGCTACTCAGCCAAGAAACTGCCAGCTGCACGAGCTTCTGCCATGGCCTGGTCCGCTTTTGCGGCATTTCCAGTGTAGTGCTGGAGCACCTGCTCATCGGTGAGCCACCCCGACAGCATCTCGGATGTCCTGGGCAAAAGAATGCCATAGAACAGGCAACATGGGTGACGGACTGGCACTGCTGCTAGGGCGTGGGCTCATCATGCCGGCTCTCCTTGATGATGGAGATGGTGCACTTTGTGACGCACTCACCAGACGCGATCCACTTGCGCAGCAACTCCTTTCGGGGGTTGCCTTTGGACCTGAAAGCGGCAACCATCTCATAGGTGGCTCTGCCCGGGTTTCTGCAAGCGCGGCGGAGGCTTTGCAAAGCTGCCGCCGTGCCACGCTCCTGCGCGCTAGTGCAGGTTGCGTGGCACAGAGTATGATTAACACTGCGCATAGCGCCTCCTCGGCGTTCTCAGCTGTCTCAGCTGTGGCCGTCGTCGGGGCTGCGGACGGTGTGGTCGCTGGCTGTTCCGGCTGTGTGGCAGGCACTGGCGTGGTGGCAGGCGCTGAGGAAGACCTATCAGAGGCTGAGGCCTTGTCTGGGGCTGGCGCTGCGGGTTGGGAAGGCGTCGCAAACGACGGGGCCGATGCCTCAGACACTGCGTCTGGCACCTTAGGAGTGGCTGCTGGCGTAGTCTGTGCTGGGGAGGGCGTGCACGGGGAGACAGTGGTCTGCTGCGACTGGCGTGTGCCAGCTGACGTGTCCAGGCTGTTAGCCTTGGCCTTCATAGCTTGCAACTGCTGCGCGAGCTTGGCGTTTTCCTCGCGCAGTTTGCGTTTCCTTTCGCCTCTTTGCTGTTCCTGCTGAAGTTGCGCTTTCAACTCCTCCTGTTCCTGCATCAGTTTGCGAAGCTCCTGTTCTTCCTCATCCTGTTTTGTTTCCTGTGGCTTTGCTGCTGCTTTGCGCTTTGGTGCTGCCTTCGTTTTTGCTTTTGACTTTGCCGCGCTGCGCTTTTGCGGTTGTTCAGCTGCTTGCTTTTTCTGCTCCTCCTCTTCGCGATCTAGACGATCAAGCTCCGCGGCCATCTCCTTTTCCAACTGCAAGTCCTGCGCGTGCGCATGTGTCACATTTATCATGACAGGGTTTTGCATGAACTGTGTTGGAATTCAAGGTTCGAATCTGGTTTGATTCGAACCTTGAATTTGGGACATGCGTAAACTGACGCACACGCTATTAACGCAGAGCCTCCAGCGTCTTGGTCTCAGCAGGTGTCACTTCAGCCGGCAAAGGGTCCGCGAAGATGTCACCAGGCTGGGTCTCCAGGAGGCACTCAGGCTGCGTATCTGCGGATGCTGGGGATGCTGGCCAAACACTGATTGTAGCAGGCCTGGGATAGTCTGGGGGCTCTCAGCCTGAGCAAGGAATTTCACAAGGAAAACTCGGCTTTACTTGTGAAAAATGCTCGTGATGACTCACGTGCGCTAGGAAGGATGCCCATATGTTCTCCTTCGTCTTAATGGGGGCAACTGAAACAGCGCCGATGAAGCAAACCACAAACGTGCCTGCTGAAGCTCAAGCTTGGCCTCGAAAAAGCGTGCCTGCCAGCTCAAATTGAGACATCAAATTTTGGCAGGGAACTCTTTCGCCTGAGACATCTCAAGCTCGCGGTCCAAATGCCGGCAGCCCGACAAAAAAGTGCTGATGCTAAGCTGGGAGGCCATCAGCGCTGGGAAGCCAAAATCTCGGACGATTTGGAGGGTACGGTTTTGTACGGGTTGCGTACGGGTGCCCAAAAGCATGTTTAGTAAAGGGGGTACGGGTTTGTACGGTTTTTGTACGGGTGGGATTGTTCCAAGAAAAAACTGATATTTCTTTCTTGTTTAATGCAACGCAAGATCCCAATCCGATCCAAGGGTTTGCCCATCAAAACATCTCCGTAAGATGCACCAACAGAGCAAAAGACGTACAAACCCGTACAAAACCCGTACAAAAACCGTACAAAAACCGTACAAAAACCGTACAAAACCGTACAAAACCGTACAAAACCGTACAAAGCCAATATGGTCACACTATTTAATTAGCTTTAGTTTTAGTTGACGTTCTTTATCGTGCGTGGCCCGTACAAAACCCGTACAAAACCCGTACAAAACCCGTACAAAACCGTACAAAACCGTACAAATCCACACTCGCAAGCTTTGCAAGTGCGCATGTCGCGTATGTTTGCAGATGTACTCAGTAAGGCGTTACTGACACATCTGCAATATCACGCGGCACGCTCGAGAGTAAGTTTTTCACCCCCAATCTCAAAGGTCAGAGCGTAAGCCCATGTCCTTAAGCAGCTTTCGCCATCCGCCCTTTGGGACGCGAAGCGTGCGGCTCCGGCTCAGATAGACCAGCACTGGCCATAGCTGTGCCTGAGACAATAAGCCACACGCGTAATTAACTTCAAGCAATCTGTAAGTCAGGCCCGCGCGTCTTCCCACTGATCCCCGAGGTCAAGGACGTGGTCCTTGTAAAAGGCTTTGTACCTGGATCAAAGGATGGTTCGCGTAGAATGCGGTGTGTGAACAATTTGCATGGGAGCACCCTGAGTGGTAATCGAACACATCATTGGGGCGGTAGCTCGGCAGTGGTGCATCATCGCGGTTTTCATGATCACACACCAGCCAGGCAATAGCCGACCCCAGTTCGCTAGGGTACTCCCTTAGGTTGATGAAGCACGCTCAAATGTCAAGCTGCCAAGCAACAGCCAAAACAAGCACCGCCACCAAATTGTTTTGAAGCCAAAGTGCTGTGTTTCATGAAGCGCGCGCGTGCCACAAACGTGCCCGTTCGCGTTGCGAAATGTAGGAGGGGCCTTCTTAAGCTCTTCGCGGCGCTCCAGCATCATAGCCTTGCGCTCATTTGTGAACTTGCGGTAAAGACCGGCCACCCACATCCTAGGCACATCTGAACGCGCGCATTTCATCGGCAGCTCCATTAAGGCAAGCAAGAAGCCGGTTTGACCAAAAGCTGGTAAGCTTGGAAGTCCAGTGGAGGTAGGCCCCAAGATACACATTCACCTTGTAGTGGTCTGCGGGTGCCCTAGGGTGAGCAAACATCATCGAGGTGGCTGGCTGCTCAAGCACCCAAGAGCCACGAAGCCACTCGATGATGCGGATGGCCAAAAAGGTTCTGCGCAGGAAAGGCATCTCAGGCAAAGGAGTCTATGTGTGCAGCTTCCTGGCCTTGCAACCATCAAGTTGGCCTGAGCGACGCAAAAGTTGTCCTCCCAGCCAAGGACACGATCTGGTCCTGGGTTGGGAAGAGCGTTCAAAAGGGAGCACAGAGTTGAACAAATCAGAGCGAGCGAGCATGCTTAGAAACGCGCGCCGGCCCGTGGAGCTTCTTGACATCCATACCCAGGTACCACAAACAGGCGCAAAAAGCGCAAACCTGAGCTCACAGGCAAGCCCCCAGAAGCAAGACAAGTAGGTGCACGGCCGGGGTCCATCTGGGTCCAGGCACATCAAAGTGTGCAAGAGTAGCCTAAGCCAAGAAGATTAGCCAACAATCAGACAAACCCAGCAACAGAGACACACCAAGGCGTGGGCGCCATGCCCGCAGGGCTGCAAATGTCCATTGAGCGGTGAAGCTCCCAATCATGGGCGCTCACCCTGAAGCACTCCCGCCTGAGAGCGTCCTGCGCAGTGATGCATGTTGAAACCAACTGAAATGAAACCACCATGCGTCCTTGACAGCTCCTTTCCCCGAGAAAAACTCGCAAGCGTCGTACTTCGGACTCACAGGCACTTCAGCGTTCCATATCCTAGGAAATCAGGAGCAAGAAGTTGCAGTTATTAAATTGTTTCTCAGGGCTGGGCAGCAGGAGAATGCAAAGGATCGCCAGCTTTGGCACATTGCCTTGCAACGCAGACTCCACCAGCGTGCGCATAAGCCTAGGATCAAGGTCAAACATTTTCCAGAGATAGCAATTCATTTTCAATTCAATCGCCCTGTCAACATGTGTTTGAGGCTAGCGCCCAACGCGCCACAAACAAATTAACGCAAACCGATCCGGCTAGGTCAGGTTGCAAGCCCAAATGTCTCGGCCCACAAGCACAAGCTAGGCAGTCGCAATGCGCGTGTGAAAGCACTCCAGCACGGGCGGGGAGGCACCATCAGTTGCAAAGTTCGTGTTCAGCACATTGGTACCTGACAGGCGATGCAACAACCCAACGCACATGCATGAGCAGGAAGGCAAGCGCAAGGTGCAAAGTACTCTGTTGGAGAAACAGCAGAAGGTCCAGCAAAGCTAGCGTGTGAAAGATGTGTGGTTCCCCAATTGGTACTTGAATTGCAGGACCAACTGGCTGGGTCCCCAACGCAAATGACGGTCCATGCATTTTTGGCTCAATCATCGTACCAGCATCATATGCTGGCTATAGACAGGAAATCGATCCGGAGCGCGAGCAAAAAAACAGGCTGCGACAAGACCGGCAGATTGCTGGGGTACAGTTTGCTGCGTGCGTGCGTGAGTTGTTTTGCGCGTGCGGTTTTTCTCTTCGCTCTAGCTGGTTCTTCTCCCCCCCCTGGCTGGCGCTCGTTTGTTTGTGAGCTTGGGTAAAGTGTGGCGGCTTGCTTGTTTGCAGGTCTGCTTGATGTCTGGCATCTGCCTATGCTGTTGAGGTTGTGGCTTGAGATGGTGTGGTGGATTTGCACTGCTGCTGGATGTGCTCGGCACTGCGCCTCAGCCTGTTTAAAAGCGCCCGGATGGCTACTCGGCCGGGTCAAACCCGGTCAAAAACACCGGTGCCAGCATGAGGAGTGTGTCCTTCATTGCCGTGGCTGTGCGCGCCCCTGGCATGCTGTGCACCTTGGCGTGGGCTGTGTCCCACCACTGGTACTGCGACTTCATGTTGTGCTTGAACTGCAGGCTCGGGGCGATTTTCCTGAGATGCGGAACGCATCAATGAGGCACATGTGGCGAACTCACCATGAACAGTACTTTCAGGCCAGCCGCTCGCCCAGACATTCACGATGACGTCCCAGACCTCCAGTGCGGCTGGGGTCTTGGCCTCATCCTTCTCGCGAAGACCCGCTGGGCCTGCAACTTGATCTCCTCTGGGGAGGCTGCCCGGGCCTTGGCCTTGGCAGCCTTCTTGGGCGCCTTTGCAGGCTTGAGGTCGGCGGCCGTGGGGTCGGCAGCGTTGGGGGCCTTGACGGCCTTGGCATCCGGAGCGACCTTCTTGGCCGCCTTTGCAGCTGGGTCCTGCCACGCATGTATGGCTGCAAACAGCCGTACATTAATGGCTGTGATGCGCTAGCTAGCACGCCACGTGCAGTCCTGTGCAGCAGGGTCCACATGCAGGCGGTCCCGGTCGAGCAGCGCCGCTGTGGGCTCCAGCTCGTCCTCCACCTCGATTGGGCCCTAGGTGGCACAGGGCGCAACTCAAGATGAAATTGTAAAGTGCAGTTTCGCTGAAACTGACACTTTTCAATTTCAATTCTTGGAAAATGACGATGCAGTTTGTCAAAACTGCATCGTCAATTTCTCAGCTGTCCCACTCTAAGCAGAGGCTCGTGGCCGAAGATTTCCAGGCACGCCTCCTCATATTTGCGCTTGAGCTCCTGCGAAAACCCAACTAAACAAGAAATGAGCCTGTCCGCGCAACCCCCTGCAGCACAGGCCTTCAAAACGTCGCCAGCTGGCTCCGAGGAGCTGGGCACTGACGATGCGGCCGTGTCCGCAGCGGACGAAGCAGGCTCCGGAGATTGGTGCAGCCTGGGGTCACGACATCGGCGGGGGGAAGTGGCAGTTGGATTGGGAGTAGCACACTTGTGACGTTGTCAAGCCGAGACACAGCTCATCCAGCTCGCCGCGCAAACTGGAGGAGTCCTCGATCGGCTCCTTTTTCCAAATCCTTATTCCAGCAACTTGCCAAACTCAGAAGACACATGACCGTAAGTTCAAAACTGGAATGAAAGGTAAGGCCAAGGCAAGTTCTTGAGCACCTCGATCTTGACGCTGTTGGCCCCCCTGGCAAGCGTTATCGGAGGCACACATGCTGCCTAGCATCGGCCCAAAAATAACACATGCCAGAAGTACGTTGTCCTCGACGCGAGGGTTCTCAGCCGGGCGACAGCGCGCTTGAGGAGCGAAGCCAGGAGGGCCTGCTCAGAGCTGTTCATGGTCGAAGCCGCGATGCAGACCTGGGCAAAAAACGGGGCGCGTGTGTGTGTTGTGGGTCAGTGAATGTGCTTCGGCTGAGTGGCTGCGGCCTCAAATGTCCTGGGCGCCGGCGTGCGTGGGACCTTCAAATCGCCTCAGCGCGTGCCAGACCGAATGCGAATGCGAAGTGTGAGCGCGTTACCTGCAAACAAGCAGCGCAAGCATGTGAGCGTCGCGTGCACCGGAGCGTACATCTGATGCTCCACAAAGCTGAGCGGGAGGCTGATGGAGATGTCCGCAAACTTCGTCGCGCCTTCCGCCACAGAGTCCGCACCTGGGCAAGCAGGCTGGCAGCTGGGAAGGAACACGTGAGCCCTTAAAGCCGTGGCGCTGCTGGCGTGGCAAAGGAGGGGTGCCAATGCTTTGCCCAAGGCGTTCACCACGGTGGCCTGGTGAAAAGAATTGCAATTTCTGCGACGCGTGGCAACCACAAGCAGGCCTCCAGCTGGTGACCATCCTCTTCCAGATTGCATGCCATGGCAGCCAAACCAGATCTAGATTGATGCAAGGTGCTGGTGATGCGCTCTGCTATTGGCTTTTGAACACACAATTGCGGGGGTGTGGGCGGCGAGGCGAGTGGCAATACGCCATGCGTGCTGCGTATGATGCATGCGTGAACCAACTGTGCGCAGGGCGTGTGTTTGAAGTGTAGGGTATCCAGGTTGTGAGCTGCGCTGCTTGCTGGCTTGTTCCCCCCCCCCCTTCCGCCAAAGCTAGGCGTGTGGGCCCGGCCGCACTGGCGCCTTGGGCTTGGCGACCCGCGAAGCCTGCTGTGCGAAGGAGACCTGCTGCGGCACCCGCCCTGGGCGAAGCTCGCCCTCCTGCAAGGACCGGTCCGGGGCTGGTGAGGTTGGCGCGGTCAGCTCCTCTATGATGAGCTCGAGATTGGCGATGCGGTGGTGCAGCCAGATTTCGCGAAGCTCTTGTTCCCTTTGAAACTTGAGCTGGTCTTCCAGGATGTGGGTGCCTCGCTTGAGCACCCTGCGGGCAGAGACAACCAGGCGATCTACTTCAACGAGGTCGCGCTTCCGGGATTTTGAGCGGCGGCGGGGGGCTGGCTGCGCAGGAGCTTGCTGTTCTGCGTGCGCTTGTTGGGACTGGTCCGCCTGTGCGAGTTCAGGGTCCCTGCAGGGCTCGGGGCGCGAGCTTTGGCTTTGTTCCGGGGTGCGCGGCGCCTCTGGCGGCATGTGCCTCAAAAAGCTAGAGCCAAATAAGTAAATGCATTGTGGCACACGCGTGCAATCATCCCAACGCAGGCTCAAGCTGGCTGAATGGGCGCACTGGTCCGCTTTGCCAGCAGCTTCAGGCGGGCCGTGATGCCCATCGGCATTCCCGCAGCTTGAGCCGTCGAACATGCGACGGCGCCTGTCAAATATATGGCAGAACCGAAAGGTAAAAACGTTGTGTTTCCATCTGTCAGCTCAACAGCCGAGAGATGGAAAGCAACAGTTTTTACCTTTCAGCGAGAGTGACATGCATGTCTGCAAAACTGAAAGGTAAAGCCGTACGCGCCTCCATCTTTCAGTGTGATGAAAGATGGACACCGGCAGCTTTACCTTTTAGTAGGCCATGCGCAGGTCTGCCCTTTCAATCGAGGCTGAAAGGTAAAATGGCCGCGTTTCCAGCGTTCAATGGGTCAGTTGAACGCTGAAAAAGGTTTTACCTTTCAGCTTGCACGTAGGGTGTTCAACGTACACCACACACATTCACATTGGCGAAACTGAAAGGTAAAATTACATTTTCCATCTTTCAGTGGATCAGTTGAAAGATGGAAAACAGCAATTTTACCTTTCACTTAGGTACACACAAACAACTCTGTAAGTGTCGGCTGGAAGGTAAAGGCAGCGTTTCCAGCGTTCAATGAGTCAGTTGAGAGCTGGAAACCACGATTTTTACCTTTCAGCTTGCGAATAGGGTGTTCAATCTACACCACGACCTGCGCTCACGTTGGCGGAGCTGAAAGGTAAAATTATATTTGCCATCTTTCAGTGGATCAGCTGAAAGATGGAAAACGGCAATTTTACCTTTCAGTTCAAAGCCATATGCGTGAAAGCACAGCGTTGTCAGCCTCGACGGGTCAGTTGAAACTGAAAACCACCGCTTCTACCTCTCAGTGTTGGCCCACACATGCGTACTGGCAGGACTGAAAGGTGAAATTTGATTTCCATCTTTCAGTGGATGAGTTGAAAGATGGAAAGCTGCAATTTTACCTTTCAGTTAGCCAAGGGTACACATGCAACTGACTAATCGGGACTGAAAGTACGTGCTGCCAGCTGTCAGTGAATCGGTTGAACCAACAATTTGCACTCACACATTATCTGCGGGCCTGTGTGTGCCTGGCGGAGGTGAAAAACGGGCGCCCATCTTCCTGTGACCAAGCTGGAAGAACAGATGGGAATCAGCAGTTTTAAGCCATTTAAAACCTTGGGATAGATCATGGCGTGCAGTCTGCACTTCTGCGCCTACGGTAAAACAATTGTTTGCAGCTATATGCTCAGGCAAGCAACACATCCTTGCGGCCGCGCCTAGTTTTAATCAATGCGTCCCCCGTCCGTCAGACGCAAACGTGATCCACAGTGTGTCAAGTTGCGGCCGTGTGTGTGAACTTTTGTGTGTTTCCAAAAAACACGAATGATTCAATATTCTTCTGGTGAAAATTGAATGGTTCAAGTTTTTTGCAAAAAACTAGTATTAGACAAAGAATCCAACAAAAGTCAAGAAAAAAACTTCGCATATACATGTCCAGGATCTGGATTGACGGATTGCAACTATAGCTGCGCCGGAGATTCCAAGCTCTTCTACGTGTTGCAAAAGAAGATGATCGTCGAGATGATCATGGATGCGCTCACGCTGGATGCACAAACGGTCTCCGACCTGGAAGATGCATGTGTGGGCGTGTCCCCGCTGCAATTCAATGTGCCTCAGGGTGCAACAGGCGGTAATGCCCGCTATCGCTACAAGCCGGACTTCACTGCTCACTTCAACAAACAGAAGAAGTATCATGAAGAGCAACGAAGAGAAGGCAAAGCGTTCGGTAGGGGGGATGGCGACGACATGCGAACGAAGTGGTACTACTTCGAAGACGTTGCGGATTTACTCTGCGCGCAATGTCACGCAGAAGGAGCTCAATCCACGACCGACCATCAGTACAATGCGGATACATGTATCAACTGCCGCGCGAACGGGCTGATCGAGCAGAATACCATGTACAAAGGGGCTGACCGCCCCAACATCATGAAAAGATTCTTTGCTGACTGCAGCCTGGTGCTCGGTGACATCAACGAGCCTGAAAGCGCTTTCGATGGGGACATGGAAACTTTCGTGCAACACCTCATCGTGAGTCTGTTCAACAAGAAGTTCGCGAAGGAGCTGTCGCAGATCGGTGGCATCACACTTGATAAGGGCTCTTTCGCAGACTGCTTCCGCAGTAGCAATGGGAAGCAACTGTGGGTTGACAGGCTGTCGTACATCGTCACCCATTCCGATGGAACGAAGGAGAAGAAGACCACATTCCGTGTATGGCGCGACTATGGAAACGCTGTATACGCCCTGTGGATGCGTTGGTTCATGGGTCAAGAACAGGCATATCGAGTTTTCTCACAATGAAGAGAAGTTGGGAGATGGACTGGAGACCGTTCTCGGGTTATTCGACGTCATATCCTACTTCGGGAAGGAATTGCCAAAGTGGGGGAACGTTTGCCAATACCGACCGTCAGGGAGAACATGACTTCTCACATGACGGGCCTCAACAGGAAGAGAAGCGGCGCAGTCAAGCACATGGAAGTTCCCAGCAAGACCGTCAGGGACATCATGGACAGACTGGAGTACTCGAACCCGTTCATCAACATCGAGGAAGCCGGTTCATCAGGCCAAAAGAGGAAAGCGGGCGAGTCCGACGAGGACGAGGCTGATCGTGGTCGTGAACCCGATGATGCCGAGGAGCCCGAAGCCAAACAATCGAGAGTCGAGGACATCGCCTCAAGACGAGCAGAATTGTTGCGGATGTTTGAGGATCTTTGCGATCGCGCTGGCGAACTGCAGATTTGCATGAAGCGCGGGAAAGAATCCCACGAAGGGACTTGCAAAAGCATTGCCAGAGCAATTGAGTTTGACTCGGCACGTGGCAAGATCACAATGCTGTTTCTTCCAGAAGGGCATCCCTCATCCGATGAAGACATCGAAATGGAGGCTCCTCATGATGATGATGAAGAAATGGCTCCGACAAACCGCATCAACCGGAAGGGGGGCGCCGATCTTCTATCCGAGGGAGGAGTTCCACAAGTACAACTACGTCGTGAACCTCTCCGAGATGGCTGATTTGGCAGAAGGAGGAGAACTCCATGTTGGTCAACTTGACCTACGCACGAATCCGAACGGAACCATGAAGGAGTACAACCGCATGCTCGATTCGTTTCGTGGAGCAAGCTCCTCTGTGATTCCTCAACCCGGTGATGAGGCAGATTGCGAAGGTGTACAAGGAAATTCATGTATGACCAGCACGCTGCCAAAGGGATTACACTTAGAAGTCATGAACATGCAGAACAGAGATACAAGCTTTCCCTATCGGCCGTACAATGAGTACACAGCGTTTGGGTCCAACATTCACCATCAAGGTTTATATTTCACGTCAAAAGCACTGGTGAAGATCCTACGACATCAAATTGGACAAAAGTGGGGAAACTCCATTCCTTGCAATGGCGGAGGATGGGTGAACATCGAGCACATCCTGAGTCGCGAGAGCGCGTTCCCGCAGGATCGGTGCAAGAAGAGCGACAAATTTCAATCGGTTGCCGAGTGCATCAGATCGGAGGATCGAAAAGCACGAAAGCCGAGACTGCAGATCCTTGCTGCGAAGTTTGATCAGGATATCGACATGGAGACGATGGCAGGTCTCATAGCGGCTGGATGGGCGAAGAACGACATTGACTGGATTTGTCGCGAGCATGGCGGATGGTGGCAACCATGGTGCATTCGAGCGTCATGAGGGCATTCGGATCTCGGATTCGCTCGTCCTGCTGAACTTTGCAACATCTTGTTCCCGAACATGTCCGATCGCTTGGGCGGAGCATTTCACGTGACAAAGCCATCAGCCCTTGAAGGTATCATTTTGAGAGGTATCGTTCCTGGCGGCAATGACAGTGCGCGAAGGCTGGCAGTACACTTCGGAGTATTTGCACCTTGGGACAGCGAAAACATCTCGACCAAGACTGCGATGCACGACGTCAAAGAGGGAGATGACCTCATCGCCATCTACGTGCCGACAAGGAAGTTGTCCGTGTGCCAGTCAGGGGTCACATCGGGATGAACGATCGTTGCCTTCGAGACCATTCCCTTCAAAGAGATAAGGGCAATCTGGAGCTTCAAGTCGACGAAGAAAGGGCCTGTGAAAGAGGTTAGGCGGATCTACTCCCGCGCCGTCGAGAGCGAGATCTGTCCAGGATTCAAGGACGCTGCGGGCGTGACCCCGGCAGACTTTCTTAGAAACCTCAACAGTTTCCTGGACGATGAAGACTCAGCGGATGCCGACGTCCTGAAGAAGATGGTCGTCGATGCTTGCGTCAACATCGGAGTGCCCGAAGCCTTGCTGGGCAAATCGTTGGTAGAGATCACGGATTTGCTCAGCAGATTCATCGTCTACCGCGAGGACGACTCATCAAGCATTTCCAACAGAGTATGCCCAGCGTGCGCTATCATTATTCCAAGGGGATTTTGCTACTGCGCGGCATGCGAATGTGAGTTCATTTCCACCGGCAAGTTCGTGGCCCATGTGGATGACGACAAGCCAAAACCATCCGACACCACCAATGTGACAGAGGAAGTGAAACAAGCTCAGCGAGAAGCAAAGGAAGATGCTGAGCGATTCGTCGCCGAGGAAGAACGACCCGACACCCAGGAGATGAGTGAGGAACGGTCTGCAGGCAGATCGTACATCCCGTCGGATATCGGGACGGACATCGACGATGAAGACGCGGGAGTTTGTCCGGACAACCCAGAGGAGGATGCGGACGCAACTCATCTCCTGCAAGTCAAGGCCATCTGTGTTGACGAAGCCGGCGAGGCATCATACCTCTCTGGATTCATTGGCGTCGTACTTTTCAAAGTATGGAAGGTGTTCGCCAACAACGAGGCAGATGTGGTCAAGGAACCGGGCAAAGAAGGCGGACTATACTGTGCCTACATCTCGATCAACGGGAGGGACGATTGGATTTCAAAGATGTTGATGAACAGAATATTCCAATCCCGCCAACCTATGAAGAGTCACTGCCGCTCCTAAGTTCAAGAATGTGAGCTTCAAAAGCGCAAGCCACAGGGACGAAGAAATGTTCTTTTGGTTCCTGAAGCTGAGAGGGCTATACATCATGTACCGGATTTGGACCGCTTGCAATATACTTGGTATTAAAGCAGAGCAGTTCAGAGGTGTCAGCCATCAGAAGGACGTTGCCTTCGTCAGCGACACAATTTTCCGTTGCATCGCCCTCGGCCTCAACTGCGACTACATGACCTTCTACCGAACAGATGTGAACATTGGACGCAAGTTCTTGAAACTTGAGCTTGGCGCCATCATTTGCATTCAGGGCGTCAAAGAGGTCGACACTCCTCTTATCCAATGGTGCTATTCACGAATATACATCTGCCCTCGCGCTTTATCGAGAAGATCAATCGCACCGAGGAGACACCAGATTCTCTGTTAGAAAGGTTCCGGTGGAGGGCGAGTAGAAAGGCCATCACAGAAGCATCACACTGGTGATCAAGCATTTTTTTACGACTTCCTCTACGTGGGGGATCAGCTGGAATTTGCAGTTATATACAAAGCGGTATCGTGATACTGATCGTGAATGATATCATGGCCAGCCGTGGTGGTACTCGTCGTGCACGGTACACTGGGCAAACCAAAAGTATTTGCATGAGACTTGCATTTATCACCACAAAATGTTTTCTTGTTTCCGTACAGTATCGTCATCGGCGACTACTATTCTGGAGATGCGCGTGTGAAGCAGTTGACGCAAATCAGCAACAGTAGGGTCTACAAGAGGTCTCGTGAATTTTCCGTACGGGGTGCGTCACTGAGGGTCGTCGGACAGCTGCCCGGGCGCGACACAGATGGACTGTCTACTACGGCGCCATTCCTGGAGCAGGATTTGCCTTCGAGCGACGACGATAGCAGGATGTTCGACCAGCGATGATAGCTTGATCTTTCGACCGCGCTTCAAAGCAAGCTGCGCCTGACACATTGCATGCATTAGCTGTGAAAAACGCTCGTCATTCGGATAGAGATTGGGAAGGTAATGGGCGCTTCTTCTATTGCGCGAAATATGGGAGTGGGAATTGCGGATGCGTTTGTTGTCGAAAGTTGTAGCCTCAGGGCAAGGGTTCAAGTTCCTTGTAGATACAAAAGTCTTGGAAACCAGCACGGCGGTCCAAAGGGGCGGGATGTGGCGTCAGAACGCGGCGTCAGCCAGGAATGTGGCGTCATGGAATGTGGCGTCGGAATGCGGCGTCAGCCGGGAATGCGGCGTCAGGGAGGAATGTGGCGTCAGGGAATGTGGCGTCGGAATGCGGCGTCAGCCAAGAATGCGGCGTCAGGGAGGAATGTGGCGTCAGGGAATGTGGCGTCGGAATGCGGCGTCACCCAGGAATGCGGCGTCAGGGGTGAATGTGGCGTCAGGGAATGCGGAGTCACAACGCGGCGACAGCCGAAAATCTTGCGCCAGAGAATGTGGCGTCGGAACGCGGCGTCAGCCGGGAATGCGGCGTCAGCCGGGAATGCGGCGTCAGGGAGGAATGTGGCGTCAGGGAATGTGGCGTCAGAATGCGGCGTCAGCCGGGAATGCGGCTTCAGGGGAAAATGTGGCGTCAGGGAATGCGGCGTCACAGGTTTTTGGAATGCAGCGTCAGAATGCGAATTCAGCGTCAGGTGGAAAAGCACTGGCCCTTTTGCGGCCGCCCTGAAATAATTGCAGAGGGCCCCGTCAAATTTGGACTCGCGTCAGCTTCCCTGGATACACCACCAAGCCGCCCAACAGGTAAGCAAGGTTTATCGAGGCTATTGCCTTGCAAGACGTGGCCTTGCATACACGCACACCCCGCGTATGCACACACGCGCGCACATACATACATGCACGCATTCATGCATACATGTATACACACACACAGCAAACAATCAATCAAACAAACAAGCAACAAAACAGAACGTAACATAACACACATGCATGCAAAACATACATTAGTATATAGCACAACTCAACATAACATAACATACCATACAAGAACATAACATACATAGATGCATACATACATTTTCATTTCATTTCATTTCATTTCATTTCATCTCATTTCAATACCTTACATTGTGTTGCATTATACAGCATTACAGAACAAACCTACATACACTCGCATAAACACATTACATACAGTACGTACATTACTTACATTACATATATTACATACATACATACATCGCATCACATCACATTGCGCACGTCAGATACAGACTTACACACTTACTTACTTACATTACAGTACATTGCGTGACAGTGCACTACATTACATTGCATTACAGCGCATTACAGCAATACATTAGATTACAATAGATTCCATGCATCCCATACACGCACACATACACACATGCATGCACATACATACACACAGACCTAACATAACAAAACAGAACAGAACATCACATACATAGATACACACACAGATACATACCTGCAGGCTTACATACATACTGCTAAGAATTTCCGGGCCACAGGCCAAAATCCCAAGGGCAGGTTCTGAGGGTCACCCTGCTCTTTTCCCCTCCTTTGAGGTCCCTCGAACCTTTGCGGGGATGTTGTTGTGTGAGCAGCCGACTCATCATGCATATGGATGCTTTGGCTCAAGTTCTTGACAAGTGGATCAAGACAAATATCCAACGGAAAGCTGTGAAGAAGCAAAAGGACCGTGCTCCGCTGTTGCAGGTGGTTGTGAGACAACGCAGGCCATATTATCCTTACACCCCCTATTTACACCGACCCCTACTACACGGCTTCACAACCGAGGGTAGCGGTCACCCCACGGGATTCGAACCCTAACTGCCTTGTCATCGACTTCGTGGTGATGCGCCTCCTGGCAGGTTATCAGCCGCAAGCTTACAATTGGTCCCAGCGGTGGACTGCAACTGCGGTACAATACAACCTTTTGAATCATATTTGCAGCCGTACAATGGATGCTTCCGGAAGCCCAGGAACTGCAACCTTTGGAAATGACAGCTCCAGTGGTTCCACAGGTATGTTTGCAGCGCCGGCAATCGCGGACTCTCCGGACACACAACGAAGTGCAAGTTCTGGTGTTAGCCACGACCAATCACATTCCTCCTGGAAAGAAGTTGGTCATGCTGTGTGGTCAAGGGACGGAGAAAAGAAGAGATCGTCATCAGCTTCATTGTCGACACCGAGAAGGAGCGTGAAGGGCGTCATGAGTCCTGTGAGAAAGGAGAAAGGGCGATCAAAGTCGCCTACAAGCTCAAATCCGTCAAAGATCACCCAGGAGAACAAGACAGGAAGTGGAAGAGGCTACGCGCAATTTGGCTATGCTACAGGAGTAATATATGAACGTGACCATGGCATTGTCACGCGCAGCCAGGAGCTGGAACGGAGAGCTGGTATGTCGGAACAACAAGTAGCTCATATCCTCAAAAGATCCGACGAACAACTTCGAGAAGCTGCTCAACACATCGACGTCCAACGTGGGAAGACAAAGCTATCCGAAGATCAAGCGCAACACCTTGTGAAGATCTACGGAGAGTATCAAGAAGAAGCCCGACACAAAGTCCTCGAACACGAGAAGCGACACCATGAGATGGTCGCAACCATTGATCTTCTTGAGCATCGAATCAGATGTGAGGAGGAAAATGCGTTGGCTGGCAGGAACAAAGCTGAGCAAGAGAAGAGAAGCGTTTCTTCTGAAATTGCACAGTACCAATCAATGATCAACTCCTACCAGGTAAAGATCCATACGGACTCGCAAAACGCGGGGAACACTATTCGTGGTTTGCGCGAGAGGTTGGAAACAGCGTTGATGCCACAACCAACGATGGCGACTGACGACGAGCCGCAAAGTGCATTGGTGAGCAAAGCGAACGACGCCATCAGATACGCCGAACAGGAAGCCCACTGCGCACGGGTTGCCGTGAGCGAACGGGATGAGATGTGTCTGATCGGCCAGCGTGCAGCGCAGGAACGCGATGCGTTACAACGCCACACAAAGCATCGTTGCGGCGGACTCCAATGATCGTGGACGAGCTCTACTGAGGGATGACTCTGATAGGACCAGTAAACGCCATAACTCGAAGACCCGTAAGAGTGATACCACAAATGGACCTCAGCAACAAGGTCAGGTAATGCTCTATCAGGCCACTGTGACAACATCTAGTTCTAGTGTACAGGCGCCCAATGTTCCAAAACCAATTCGTTACAGCATAGGACCCGGGTTCCGTTTTGTTTCCTGTTTACCGAGATCCAATGACACAGGCTCATATCGACCAACAACAACATCCCCGCAAAGGTTCGAGGAACCTTACAGGAGGGGAAGAGAACAGGGTGACGCTCAGAACCTGCCCTTGGGATTTTGGCCTGTGGCCCGGAGATTTCTTAGCACCCCCCATCCTGGGCTCGGGTTCATCCCGGGGTCAGGAACCATTCACAACCACACGCCGACATGCATGGACGCGCGGCTTTTCTATTCAATTCTGTGAAACGTCTCTGCACGAGTCCGACCAGGTTCTGCATACTTAACAAGAAACGAGAATGCTACAGGTCGTGTACCAGACGTCGTGTGCATTGAGGCACACGTAGCAAACGATCAATCAGGTAATAGTACAGATCCAGGAAAGTCTGCAGAAAACGAACATCCATGACGAGCATAGTCCACCACCAATTGTAACCAATAATGATTTGTAGAATCGAATAATCATTGACCACCAAACTGGCATCTCCAGAAAAGCAGTCGCCGATGACGATACTGTACGGAAACATAAATGTTCTGTGGTGACAAGTGCAAGTCTCATGCAAACATTTGGGATTGATCATGGCACCATGCACGATGAATACCACGATCCCATTGTGAAAGTGCAATCTCCAGTTATAATCCCCCACATAGTAGAGATCGTGTACTGGAAATGCATGATCACCAGTGCGACGGCGTTGTGATCGCCTTTCTACTCGCCCTCCATCGGAACCTTTCTAGCAGAGATTGTGGCGTCTCCTCGGTCCGATTGATCTTCTCGATGTAGCGCGAGGGCAGATGGATATTGCGATGATAGCACCATTGAATAAGAGGATTGTCAACCTCTCTGGCACTTTGTACGCAAATGATGGCAGCAAGATCGATCTTCAAGAACTTGCGTCCAATAATCACATCTGTTCGGTAGAAGGTCATGTAGTCGCAATTGAGGCCAAGGGCCATGCATCGGAAGATCATGTCACTTACGAAGGCGGTGTCCTTCTGTTGATTGATACCTCTGAACTGCTCAGCCTTGATGCCAAGGATATTGCATGCGGTCCAGATCCGATACATCAAGTATAGCCCTTTCAGCTTCAGGGACCAATAAAACGTCTCTTCATCCCTGTGATTCGCACTTTGGAATCTCACGTTCTTGAATTTGGGAGCAGCAACAACCTCGTCGTAGGTGGGCGGAACCGGAATGTTCTCCTTGTCCACTTCGGTGAAAATCCAGTCATCCCTCCCATTGATTGCAATGTAGGGACAATAGATTCCGCCAGCTTTGCCTGCTTCCTTGACTGAGTCTGCTTTGTTGTTGGCAAACACCTTCCACATTTTGAAAAGTATGATGCCAATGAAGCCGGAGAGGTATGATGCCTCGTTGGGCTTGTCGACGCAAATTGCCTTGACTGTCAAGAGATGTATTGCGTCCGCGTCCTCCTCGGGCTTGTCAGGACAGACCCCCATTTCATCCTCGTCGATGTCCGTCCCGATGTCGGAGGGGATGTACTCGCTCATCTCGTTGGTGTCGGGTCGGTCTTCCTCGGCGACGATTCGCTGAGCATCCTCCTTTGCTTCGCGCTGAGCTTGCTTCACTTCCTCCGTCACCCTGGTGGTGTCGGATGCTTTGGGCTCGTCCTCGTCCACATGGATCACGAACTTGCCGGTGGAAATGAGCTTACAGTCGCATGCCGTGCAATAGCAAAATCCTCTCGGGATGATGACAGCGCACGCAGGGCATACTCTGTTGGAAATGTTGGACGGGTCATCCTCGCGGTAGACAATGAACCTGCTCAGCAAGTCCCTGATCTCGACCAACGAGTTGTTCCACAATTCGGGCACCTCGACGTTGATACATGCCATGACGACCATCTTCTTCAGGATTTCGGCGCCTGCGGAGTCCCTGTCGTCCAAGAAGCTGTTGAGGTTTCCAAGAAAGTCCGCTGGGGTCACGCCCACAGCGTCCTTGAATCCTGGACAGATCTCGCTCTCGACGATGCGGGAGTAGATCCGTTTGACCTCTTTGACAGGCCCTTTCTTCACAGACTTGAAGCTCCAGATTGCCCTGATCTCTTTGAAGAGAATGGTCTCGAAGGCGACAATCGCCCCACCCGATGTGACCCCTGACTGGTACACGGACAATTTTCTCGTTGGCGCGTAGATGGCGACGAGGTCATCTCCCTCTTTGACGTCATGCAACGCAGTCTTGGTCGAGATGTTCTCGCCGTCCCAAGGTGCAAATAATCTCTTCCCCCTATTTATGAATGACCCCCATTAATAAAAACAATGGAAATCCGGGGCCCGGGGCCAGATTTCCACTCCGCACAATTGATTTTCCATTGCGCCAATACTAAACCAAAACTAAAGTCTTGGAATCCTTATTAGGGGGCACTTTTCATTAACAAGCTTCCAGCCCCACTTTTAAAAAGGTGGGTTCCTCAAAAGATGAATTCCCTAAAAGGTTGCTTCCCCAAAAGCTGGCTTCCCCAAAAGGTTGGTTGGTGGGTTCCCCAAAAGGTTGTCCTTGACTCTCTCCGCAAAAGGTTGTCCCTGGTTGTCCCTGACTCTTTGACTCTCTGACCTCTTTTTTCGCGCGGCTCCGTAGCTTCCTGCCTGGCTTCCTGCCTGGCTTCCTGCCTGGCTCTGTTCCCCCCTTATAGCCAATCCTGCCCGGCCTCTCGCCTGGCTGTCATCATTTCTGTTCCCCCCAATGAACAAAAATGATAATGAATTATAATTATAATGACACAGACTAAACAACTCCCCAAACCAAAAAAAACAGGAACAAACAGAAATGATGACTTGGCCTCGACTGCTAAACTGCCTGCCTAGGCTGTTCACGGTGACGCTGGCTGTCTGCCTGCGTGGACATGTTCTGGTCCTTGGCTGACTCGCTGGCTAATTTCTCAAACCTCAAGGCCTGTCTTGACCTGACCTGTCTGACTGTCCGCCTGGCCCAAAAGACCTGTCTGACATGCTTAACAAAGCTGTCTGCAGCCCCTGTCCTGGCTGTTCTCCAACATCTGGCGCAAGATGGATCTGGCTGGGGTCCAAGGACTGCACGAAGCTCTGCAAGGACTGCTCGGTGTGTCCATTCTGGCTGCCTTGACCATCTCCACATTGCTGCCGCCCAGATCAGCAAAATGCTGTCTGGTTTGAGTTTTCTGGCTAGCTGTGCCCTGCTGACTGACAGCTGGCTGCCTTCCTATCACTGAATGCATGTCTGGCTGTCTTGAAACCCACACTGCCTTCTCGAGCACTGGACTGTCTAGCAGTCAATCACAAGCTGGCTACCTGACCTGCCTGGCTGCACCCCAAATGTGTTTTTTGTAATTTGGTCCTTTAAATATTGGGGTGTCCCTCAAAAGAAAACATGCCCCCAAAAGCTGTCTAGCTGCAACTGTCTCTCCGTACATGCTGGCTAATTAACCTGCCTGGCTGCAAACAAACAACCAGTAAACTGAAAAAAACAAATAAAATGATACATCAAATTTCCTTATTAAACCGCTTACTCGCGGACCTTACAATTCAATCCATTTCCTCCAAATCCTATGTGAACCCTCACATTGTTGGAAAAGCAAAAAAACCCAACCCCAAAAAACCCAATTAAAAGAGACACATTTTTGGTGGGATTTATTTAAAATAGGGGGGGTATGTATTAATAGGGGGAAGAGATTACTCCGAAGTGTACCGCCTACCTTCGTGCACTGTCGTTGCCACCTGGAACAACGCCCGCAGAATGATGCCTTCCAGGGCTGATGGCTTTGTCAGAAATGCTCCGCTTGGGCAATCGGACATGTTCGGGTGTTCGGGAACAATATGTTGCAAAGCTCAGCAGGACGAGCGAAACCGAAGTGCGAATGTCCTGACGATGCTCGAATGCACCATGGTTGCCACCATCCGCTGTGCTCGTGACGAATCCAGTCGATGTTATCTTTGGTCCATCCTGCCGCTATGAGACCCGTTATCGAGCCAATGTCGATTTCTTGGTCGAATCTCGCAGCGAGGATTTGCAGTCTTGGCTTCCGTGCTCTCCGATCTTCTGACCTGATGCGCTCGGCGATGATTCGGAATCTGTCGCTCTTCTTGTACCGATACTGCGGGAACACGTCCTCGCGGTCCAGGATGTGGTCGATGTTCACCCATCCTCCACCATTGCAAGGAATAGGGTTCCCCCTCTTTGCGCCGATTTGATGGCGTAAGATCTTCACCAGCGCTTTTGACGTCTGAAACAAGTCGCTTGGACTGACATTCGATCCAAACGCCGTGTACTCATTGTACGGCCAATAGGGAAAACTTGTGTCTCGGCTCTGCATGTTCATGACTTCCAAGTGCATTCCCTTCGGCAGCGTCTCGGTCATACATGAGAACCCATATACGCCTTCGCATACTGCCTCATCACCGGGTTGAGGAATCACAGGGGGGTTTGCTCCACCAAACGAATCGAGCATGTTGTTTTAGTCCTGCATGCTTCCGTTGGGATTCGTGTGCAAGTTGACTTGACCAACGTGGAGTTCACCTCCTTCTGCCATGTCGGCCATCTCAGGGAGATTCACAGCATAGTTCTATATTTGCTAGACTCCTCCCTTGGATGAAATTCCGGCTCCTCCCTTGAGGTTTGCTGGACAGCGTCTCGCCTTCTTCTCCATCGGGACCTTCCATATTGACGTCCTCATCGGATGAAGGATGTGTTTCTGGATGAAACAGCATCTGTATTTTTGCACGGGCCAAGTCAGATTCTGTTGCTCTTGTGATATCCTTGTATGTCCCCTCATGGGACTCTTTTCCGCACATGATGCAAACATTGAGCTTGCCAGCGCGATCGCAAAGATTTTCGAACATCTGCAACAGTTCCGCCGAGTTCCGCTCGTCTCGCGGCGACGTCCTCGACTCTTGATTGTTTGGCTTCAGGCTCTTCGGCATGATCGGGTTCACAACCACGATCATCCTCGTCCTCATGACCGGACTCGCCTGCCTTTCTTTTCTGGCCTGTGGAACCTCGAGATTGATGAATGGATTCGTGTACGCCAGCCTGTCCATGATGTCCCTGACAGTCTTGTTGGGAGCCTCCATGTACTTCACAGTGCCATTTCTCTTCCTGTTGAGGCCCGTCATTGGTCGGTATTGGCAAACATTCCCCCACTTCCGAAGTAGGACACGACATCGAAGAATCCGAGGACGGTCTCCAGTCCATCTCCCAACTTCTCCTCGTTGTCGGTGGAGAATACTCGGTATGCCTGCTCTTGACCGAGGAACCAACGCATCCACGAAGCGTATACAGCGTTTCCGTAGTCGCGCCATACGCGGAATTTTGTCTTTCCTCTTTCGTCCCATCGGAATGAGTGACGATGTACGACAGCTTGTCGACCCACAGTTGCTTCCCATTGCTACTGCGGAAGTAGTCAGCAAAGGCGTCCCGATCGAGCGTGATGCCTCCGATCTGCGACATCTCCTTCGCGAACTTCTTGTCGAACAGCTTCACGATCAGGTGAGATACAAAAGCGTCCATGTCCCCGTCGAATGTGCTCTCAAGCTCGTTCATGTCACCGAGCACCAGGCTGCATTCAGCAAAGAATCTCTTCATGATGTTGGGTCGCTCAGCTCCCTTGTGCATGGTATTCTGCTCGGTCAGCCCGTTGGCGTGGCAATTGATGGATGTGTTTGCGTTGTACAAACACTTGGCTGTGGATTGAGCTCCCTCTGCTCGACACTGCATACAAAGCACGTCAGTAATGTCCTCGAGGTGATACCACTTCGACCGCATGTCATCGTTGCCCTCTTTGCCAATCGCCTTTCCTTCCCTCCGCTGCTCGTCATGATACATCTTCTGCTTGTTGAAGTGAGCAGTGAAGTCCGGTTTGTAGTGATAGCGTACGTTACAGTTGCACCCTGAGGCACATTGAACTGCAGCGGGACACGCTCCCATGCATATTCCAGGTCAGTAACTGTCTGTGCGTCAAGCGAAAGCACATCCATGCTCGCCCCGGCGTTCTCGGACCACAGCGCAGTCGTGGCGTCCGCAAACTCGATCTCGATCACCAGGTTCAGCTGCGGGGGCAGCATCTTGCCGCAGCGCAGGATGCCCACCATGGTGGGGCGCAGCAGCACGTCCGCGTACCCGCCCTGGTGCACCGCACGGGCGATGCGGGGGTCGTTGACTTTGTCGAAACCCTCCATGGCCTTGTTGCGGTTGTACTCTCGGCCCTTCAGCAGGTCGTGCGCGGCCACGGTGCGGCCGTAGTGGTTGATGTCGTCGCAGCGCTGGCCGTTGGCGAAGACCTGGACGCGCTGGACGAAACAGGCGGGCGGGGTTGGGCGTGGCCGGGGCCAGCGGGTTGGTGCCGTCCGTGTTCCTGACGCGGAAGGCGATCTTGATCGACTCGGGGTCGATGAAGGACGTGCCACTGGTCAGCGGGATGCGGGGGAGAACGAGCTCAGCAAGCTGGGGAAGTACTGCACGTCGTGCCGTGCCGTCACGTAGCTGGTGTTGCTGGTCTTCAGCTTGTAGTCCAGGCTCTGCATCAGCTCATCCTGGGCTCCGGCGCATTTTGAGTCGTACGGCGAAGGAAACTATTTTTCTAGCACAGACAGACTGGAGGAATAGTATTTTTTGGCCCAAAATCGTAGACGAGCTGTTAGCGCCCTCTATGCACAGGGCCTAGGCTAATAGCGTTTTTAGCGTAAAACCGTGCAAAAGCTATTACTCCAGTCCCTGAATAGTGCAAAACGAGCTATTACTCCAGGCCCTACGCAAAAGTAGGGCCTGGAGTAATAGTATTTTGTAGCGCTAAATCGTGCTAAAAATCTACAGAGGACTAGCGTTGTGTTTTTTTTAGGCAGCCTCGATGTCCCGTGCCAGCTGGTCGAAGCTGGGCGGAGGCAGGCTCTGGCGTGACTGCCGGGAGCTGCGGGAGCTCGGCCGGGAGCTCGGCTGGGACTGGGGCAGGGTCACGGGGTTCAGCCCCCCTTTTCTGTGGCGTGTGGCTGAGCCTGGACACGGAAGCCCGACTGGGAGGAGGCACGGGCTGCCGGACGTGCTGCTGCCGGAACGCAGGGGGGCGTGGGGGCGGCGTGGGGGCGCGGCGTGGGGGGGCGGCGGGGGGGCGTGGGGGCCGGCGGCGGGGGCGGGGCGGCGTGGGGGCGGTGTGGGGGCGGCGTGGGGGCGGCGTGCCGTGGGGGGGGCGTGGGGGGGCCGTGGGGGGGGCGTGGGGGCGGCGTGGGGGCGGCGTGGGGCATCTCGACGATCAGCTTCTTTTGCAACACATAGAGGAGCTTTTTCTGCGGTGCTGCTGTAGTTGCGATCCGTCAATCCAGCTACTTGCTTCCAAACGAGGTCGTTGTCGGTGACGATGGCACCCGCGTTTTTGCACAGCTCCATCACCTTCGTTGCGGTCAGCATCAGGTTGCCAGTGCTCTGATGGAATGTTGATACTCACGAATACCCCTGCGCCGCATATGCTTGAGAGTTCGTTCAGAACCTCGAGCAGGCCGGTGTACTCGTAGTTGCTGTCGATCTTCCACTCTTATCCCTGCTTGTAGATGCAGTCATAAGTTCGCGACTGGTGGCGCGTGTTGATCAGGCCTCTGAGACGAGCAACAAGTGGGGTTGTTGCACCTGTTCTCATGTCGTCAGACGCGTAGTATGACGTTGTCCCACCCATTGTCATGCGTGTGGGACTGGAATGTCTGATGTGCTTCCCAGTCTTCTGCCTCAATGGCCAGTCAAGGATCACGTAGGACTTGGTTGACGTCGCAACATCGCACAATTGCTGGCAAGTGAGTTCAGTTTCTCCCCCGTCGTCGTACCTCTTGAGGATCTTTGAACCTCCAGCATTGGCCGTGTCGGGATTGTCATGCCGTCAATGAGAGCCTTCAACGCGTCGCTCCGGGCAACTTTGCCGAATAGAGACACATCTGTCTTCGCGCAGATGTATGCGTAGAGTTGGAGCCAGGCGAGGTTGGGCTTGTTGAGGTAGGCGGTGATGATGCGGTCAGCCCTTCTCCTCTCATCGAAAATGAGCAAGGTTGTCACCAAATGCCGCAAATACCGTTCCCAATAGGATGCTTTGACTTCTGGTCCAAACTTCGTTGCGGGCATGACGACTCCGGATTTCCTGTGCACAACAAAGCTAACCCCGATGCGGAGGTTGCTGAAAGCGGTGCATTGTTCGATGATGGTGTATGATTCATTTGCGTCATGCCTCTCCGGCATGGCCCGCCGGTCGTCTTCCCCTTTTGCGGAAATCTCCAGGATAGCCTGGATGGTCTGGTTGACGACCAAACCATCATCACGTTCTTTCCCCGCAGGTTGATTGGAAGTCCACCACGGTGCACGACCTGTGGTGCCACTACTGGAGCTCGCACTTGGTGGAACACCTTGTTGCTCGCTACCGGCACTCGATCTTGGCATCGCCTTGGACTGTGGGGCAACGTGTGCTGGAGTCTCCTCTTCGCCGAAGTCCTCGTCGAAGATGTCGATGAATTTCTTGGCATCATCCTTGGAGTACATCAAGTTGTTGATGAAGGCCCGCTTTTGTTGAACATCCGTGGCTTGGTTGTCCTGAATCACGATGAATGATTCCCACATCAAGCGATTCGCGGTTTCCTTTGCCCGATCCTCGCCTCGCGGTGCAACAGAGATGGCGTACATGTTGATGGCCGGAAGCTTCGATTCCCACGCCTTTGCCATGACAGGGAATGCTTTGTTGAGGTCGTTGAGCTGGGCGTCAACTTCCCTGACAATAGCCATGTCGCCACCAATGTACTCCCTTCTCTCCCGATCATTTCCTCCGAAGATCTCCCTGAGCCTTGCACGCAGGAATAGGACACATCCCGTTGGAATGGAAGCAGCCACGAGAGCATCGGGGATACTAGGCAAATGTTGGAGTTTGCCGGTGATCGTCAATACCAAGATGTTCTTGGTCGCGCATCGGGGATCGCGTCTGGCCGCGAACGCCACGTACTTGGCGGAGAGGGTGAGCAGTTCTTGGTGCTTCTGCACGCACTCGTGGTTCCTTCTGACGTCATCCTTGTCCAAGACGCCGTTTACCACAGTGCATACCCTCGCTTTCGGAGTGCAATAGGTCTGAACCCAATACGCATCCCGGAATGTGGTAAATCTCTTCTTGATCTTCTCCAGCCAAAGTGTTGTTGACGTGCTTTCCGCACGCATTCGCGATGGCCCTTGGCGCTCGTGGAAGTACTGGTGCACATCAGCAACGGTCTGGTCCTCCTCGACAATGTTGGTGCCGGGCTGTCCGTCGATGTCCGATGTCCTTTGTGAGCGCGGTCATCAACTCCCAGTTGTTGACGATGACCTTCACGATCTCGGGGTCGATGAAGTGCTTGAGAACGGGTGCAGCCTTCTCCTTCATTGAGTTCTCAGAGGCTGCGACGGCGAGCGTCTGCCTCAGTCTTCTCCCCTTTCCGCAGAATTCACTCCACTTCATCAAGCATTCCTGCTGGGAGAGGTGGTTCATGATGACCCTCACGAACTCGCTGCACCATGAAACTGAGTATCCGGTGCCCTTCGGGACTTTTGTGGTGGTCTTCATGGAGACGTACGCAGATGTAGCGTACAACGCAGGCACACCAGCTTCTGCAATCCATCTCGCTGCAACCACTTCCGAGCAGTCTTCGTCGATCCTTGGGAGAGGTCTGCCTACTCGCAGCCCCGCCACATACTTCTCAACCAGTGATGCACAATAGAAAGCCCCGTGTCTAGCCTTCGATGGAGAAACGAACAGGTACTGTTCCGAGTTGATGGAGTCATCCCCCATCTTGAAGATGTGCAACTCCGCGATCCAGCAAAGTCGTCGACAAAGGAATAGGCAAAAGCACCACTGCAGAAATGATCCAATCACACCAGAGTTCCCTGATCCAGGTGGGGCACACGACCACCACCCTTCAACAGGTAGTCCGGGAGTGATGAGCAACCAACACTCACCGTGTTCCCCTCGACTGATAGCAGAAATGAAGCCGCAGTGGGTACGAAGGGTAGATGGTGATGTGGAGGTAGAACATCTCTCACGTTGGGTATCCTTGGTTTCCCTACCAGCGCAAGGTCCATGACTGTGGTTGCCATTGCACTTCTTAGAAAGGGATTTTCCAGGTCAAAGTTCCAAGAAATGGCAGGGGTTTCTTGGCATACGTTTGCTTCAAGCCGTACCTACACCCGTCAAATTCATGCGACTCGCCGTGCTTGATCTGCTTCTTCAACCTCTCGTCATTCCAGTACTCACAGCTCTTGGGAAGCTCAAAGAGTATGGCGGCTTTCTTGGATTCAGCATGCCGCTTCAGTTGGGAAAACACTTGGAACAACTTCCAAAATTCAAACTGTTTGTTTTGAATGAGTTTGCTTGTTGTTGGTCCTCGTGCTATGTTCAATCTCGCCCATGATGATCCTCCCGTGCAGGGTCCAGCAAAAAATTACATGTCACTCGTTTTGGTTATGGCGTGCTTGGCGAGCTTCTCCCCGTACTGGGATAGCAGGTCATCCTCAAGCGTGATCGTGACAACCTGTACGTGCCAGCGTTGTGCAAGCGCGGTAAACCAGTTGTGCGATTCGGAACACGCCAGGACGACCGTGGGTTTGTTGGGGTCCAGTGCCATGAGGGTGACCTCTGTGCCAGTAGCCAAACCAGGTACATAGGCAGAGCCAGGCAAGCCAGTACAGTACCATTGTGATTCACAAAACGAAAAGTGATATTTGCATTGGGACCAGCAGCTTGCAAACCATTTCGAACTGCAATCCTGTATGGAACAAAGAAGCGATGATTGTCCTGTTCACGGTGGTGTGCATGCATACGACGCATCACAACCTTGAAACACCGTAGAACACGTGCAGGTAGGGAATTGAGAGGCGTATCCAGGATGTCTTGGCCATCGACCTCCTGAATGAAGAGCTGAAATGTTGTCTAGGCTGAATAACCTTGGCTGCGGGCGTAGCAGGCTGAACAGGATGGAACTGCCATACCGCACGCTCGACGTATTTGTCGGTGCGCTCCCATTGCAAAGCGGGTTCAACACGATCCTCAACCTTCTCCCATGATCCTCCGCACAAAAACCAAGTGGAACGCAACCACCGTGTGCCAGTAGGACATTGTACTGAAGGTGGTGGTTGGTACCGCATGAGTTTCGGAACCTTTGCCACGATGACCGGATCATGCCCTTCGTGTTCATGAAGTCCTTCCGATGATAACCCAAAGATTGGAGGCATAATCGGTACTTTCGTGTACGGAAAAGCGATCGAACCAGTGGCCGCCTGCACGGTTCCCTTCTTGCGGTCAAAAGAAGATGTGACCATCTTGAGGGTTTCCGGGTCAGTCAGCATTTCCGGCTCGAGCAATCCAATCTGCATACACGCATGTTTCCACTTTCTGGAATCACTGAAAGCTTTGGTATAGATGTCAGCAGCCATACGGTCGGTGACCTCATAAGCCAGGTACATGTAGTCCCGCTCGAACATATCATGCATCCATGTGACAGCAACAACGTGACTTCGTTCCAGATGCCTCATAGTAGGGTTCTTCCCCGACCGCACTGCACTGATCATGGCCTTGTTGTCGTCGAAGAACACAAACTTAGGCTCTTTCCCAAATTCGCTCCATCAATCTGAGCGCAGGCATGCCCATAGCTCTCATTGCGACATCGGCAGCGACGATTTCAGCCTCAAAGGTGGAATGACTCATCGCTTAGAGCTTCCGGACAACGGAAATCTTGTATTGGGACCTTGTAGGTTCATGTGACCGCCAGATGTCGACCGCAGCACCCAGAAAAGTCAGCATCAGCATAAACTGCCAAATGCATATCTTCGACTGAATCTCCAACCCAGCCGATCATCCTCCAGTGCTTGGTGTGATGAATGTAACACATCAAGTGATGAAGTTTCTTGTCATTGTCAGTTGTCCACCTGGTGATGTTCGTCGCCAGGCGGTTGACCTGCCTGAGCAAGTCAAAACGTGCTATCCTAGCACCATATAACACTTTCATGAGCACACTGGCTGCATGAGGTGCGAGTTGTCCCCGAACAGGCTTCCTTCCGAAGTCCCTCCTGCTTGGCATGATGGAGTTTCATAACCGTTCGCGGGAACTCTGTTTCCACACCAATCGCATTCGATCGGAGCCCTCGATGGGTGATCTTTGGTCTCTTCATGGGGACCAGGTGCGGGAACCTTCTTCAACTCAACGTTGCCTGCTACTTCGAGGTAGCGATCGACACAAGAGCGCAGGAATTGCTCCACGTCGTACGTCAATTGACCAAACGAACCACAGGTCTTTTGAACTGATTCCATCGCTCTTTGTCGTCCTCAAAAACGGCTTCAGATGGAAGCTCGATTCAACAAGGCTACCCCGTAGCGTGGCTTGGATATATGCCCGCGCCGCATCAGCCATCTGCACATCCCATCCATCAAGGCAACCAAAAAAGTTGGCCCATCTGGAAGCTTCGAAAGTTGCAGGAGAATTTGCCAGATCTTGAAACAATGCCACGTGCGACGTCTGGTTCTTAATCTGGTTCCCCAGCACCACCCCACGACCTTTGTAATTTCTGCGTGGGTCTTCTTCCGAAAGTTGGGAATGCTTTTCAACTATAATACCATGCGCCCTGGCCATGTGCACTTCTTCGTTCTTCTGTTTTGCGTCGCGAGCAACATCATGGTACCCACGGATTACAGATAGATCGAAAACTCCTGGGTCAATGAGACCTTTCCATTCCTTTCTCATGGAGTCCATCGCCTTGGTGTTGCTAAGCATCTCGGCCCTACCAACGGGTCGTGATACCATTGCATTGACGAACTTGGCCACCTTGACGACTTTCTCTCGATGATGTTCTTCGGCCGGAACACAAGGCATCTTGGGATAATCACCCTTAGGGCAATCCACCATTGGCGACGCCGCGCAGGTTCGTAAACCCAAATCTCGCGCTGCCATGTCTTCCCACTCATACATGTATGCCAGTTCATCCGTAAATTCGGATACATTTCCTCCCGTCATGGTGCTTTCTGAACAAGAATCCCACCAGTATCCCATAAACCTCGTCCAACATCACATTGCTCGCACCAAGATCTTGAAGACGTTTGGAGTCCACGCATAAGACTGACCCATTGACCGGATTGACAATAATCCTCATCCAATCCAGGTCCGCCAAGAACTTTCCCTCAACCGGGTTCTTGACCTTGTTTGTTTTCTTCCGTATGCCCCAGTTGTACATCCATTGGTCACCACCCCATCGTTCTTTGAGCATTGCTTTTATTCTTTTCGCGCTCGGAGCGTTGACCTTTGTACTTTCTGCAGGTGCGGCGTCCTTCGAGCTACCAGTGCCATCCTTCTTCTTTGGATGAATCATGCCGTTCTGAATCCATCTGCGCCGACTGGATAGGCTCTCCCACGAACATCAAGCTTGACTGTTTTGCCGAGATCGTTCCTGTAAATGATACCATCTTTTGCTTTCCCTGTTGATACGTGGGGTAGATCAGCAATATCATCAACAGCGTCTTTGTCTTCCGTACTCCCCGGCTCGACGACTTCGACACCCTCACCCTTCTCATCATGCATGATCCCAGCGATCACCTCGATCTCATCGAGTTGTCCCTGATCTACATCCTGCAATAGAGTGGGATCGGGGTCTTCATCCTCAACCGGTTGCTCAAGATGAACGCCTCTATCATCTTCCCCTCTGATTTCCTCAGCACCTTCAAGAGTTTCATTTCTTTTCTTGTACTTCTCTTGAACGGGAAAAGATATTGGTATCTTCAATACGATCCTCTCGGTCTGATGTGGTTGGCATAGTCGAGGTGGAATTTTCGCCTTCCTTATGGAAAGGTCGGCGCCGGCGAAGCTTGTAAGAGTCCATGCTCGATATTTGCGTGCTCAGTGAAGACCAGAACTCAGGTTGTAACCAGCAAAGACACCGGTTTCCCCTTTCGGTTCGAAATTCTCTCTTTTGTCACCTCTCGCATCGCTCGGTTTGAACTCAACCAATGCGCCAAACGGGATCTTCTCACCCTTGAAATGTTCACCATGTAATCGAAACCATGCGCTCGAACCGTTGATCTCTTCGACGTTCATCAAGTGGCACAATGCAGTGATTGCGTATACCCAATAGCATGTTGGAAGTCCAGCATGAACAGGACATGCAGTTGTTTGATCCACGATGAACTGGTTCGTGCGTTCGGCAAGCGAATTAAATCATGAGGTGTCTTCAGCTCAGAACATGCATTGATGAATTCCGGTGCATCGTCCGAGTAGACTTGCTTGATCTTCCGTCTGCCAGCAAGGTGCTTTATGCTGTTGATCAGCGTGACGGCATTCTTGCGACCAATTGGATAGCCCATGATGATGCCTGTGTATATATCTCGAATGATCATGACGTACTTGTCATTGTTCTCGGCATCTCCTGCGGCTTCAACCAGATCGAAAGTAATCAAGTCACCGAACGTCTTGACTTCACGTTGAAACGCACCAGACTTGGATCTGAAATGCCTCATCTTCGCCTTCACGCATGATTCGCAGAATGGGTTTCGATACCTGTGCGTTAGCAAATGTGTCAATGTGTTAGCGTCGTCCTTCAACGTACCAATTCTCTTCTTGACGGATGCACCTTCGTAGATTTCGACTTATATACCTGCCTCGGGATCTGCATCTTCATCTTCACCCTCAGCTTCGTCTTCACCCGGCTCGGGCCCACGTCCACGAGCCTCTTCGCCAGGTTCATCGACTGTAGGCGGTACTCTACGGCTTCGACGTCATCCTCCTCCCCAGCAAGCGCCTGTTGGGGTTCTCCGACTTCTTCGTCTGCTTCTGCTTCATCGCCATTTTGTTCAACACCGATGACTTGTTTGAGCATCTTCATGTGCTCGATGATGTCTTCAGATACGGGTCGATGACGATTGCTCCTCGCATTCCGATCTCCGACCAAATAGGGAATATCATCCTTGACACGTAGATGAACCATCTCTTTTTCAGGTGTTATCATGAACGGCAACTTCCCACAAATCCAGTGAAAAGAATATCCCATCTTCATACATCGTCGACCAATATATAACACCGTCGGCGTCTCATCCAGCACAAAGGGTTGGACTGTTTCCTTCAGCTCATTCACGTAGTACTGATAGATTCCGAAGGGACGTAGTACCATTTGCCGTTTGGAAGACAATCTCGTCCTTGTGTTGAACGATGTCAACACCGAGGGAGGCCGCCTTTGATTTGCCGATCAAATCATGACCACACCCTGTGTCCATCAGCCATTTTACTCCCTTGCATTGGCTCGCAGACAGGGCGAATAGACTGATAGGTTGTCCGTGCTTCCTCTTCCATTGCACGACTCCTTCCGTAATCTCGTCATCCTCCTTGTCATACTCGAAAGTGAAGGTTCGCTCCTTGTTCATTGGCATCTTGTGAGTGAGATATATGTCATTGGCCGCCTCGCTCATCTCAGCTCTGATGAGTGCTTTCTTGTGACTGTATGCAGGTGCCGTCGATGATCATATGTCTTGAACGTTTTGGCGTCGATCGGTTTCGTGGATGTTTGGGACCTGTCCTCATGACTTCCCTTGTGCCACATCGAATTATTCCGCCATTGTTCGTCCTCATTCTTCAGGTACTCCACCTCTTCGCTCACGTCGTTGTCAAGAATCTCTTGAAACCATACGTACTTCCCGGGTATCTCAGTCTCACCTGACCACCGCGAAGATTTACTCATGGCGTCTTCTGCATCACGGTCGTGATGCACGGTCTCGACCTCGGCTTCACTCTCCTCAGTGTTCTTGTCGTCCTTTTTGACTTCCGAAGTCGCGGCCCTCTTGACAGTGATAGCGGGCATTGCGATGTGAACCTTTATCACAATTGCTGGAGCTGCTGCTTTGGGCTTGGCTTGTGCCTTTGCTTGCTGTTTGGCGTTCGTGCTGGAGTGGATGCTTTGGGGCTTGCTAGTTCTGCATGCTTGTATTTGCATTGATCCCCTTTCGTGCACTTTCCTTCTCCCTCTTTGGTGAAGGAGTCCTTGGTGCTTTGCCGCCGCCTTTGCCCTTGCCTTTCTCATTGTCCAATTTGTACTTGTGCTTGGGGTTGTGGGAATATGGACAATCCTTGCCTTTAAGACATCCTCCTTCCTTCGTGTAATGGAAAACACATGGCCATTCCTTCTTCGCTTCGGGGCTCATGCTTTTTCCTTTTCCTTTGCCCTTCTTGTCGTGGTCTTTTGCTTTGGCGTTGGGGAACACTTGTGCTGCCGTGTTTCCGTCTTCATGATCGGCTTCCTTCCCGGAACCCCCTCCTTTTCCCTTTCCTTTCTTCTTCTCTGCTGGTGCCGCATTCTTGTTGCTGCTCAGCAGGTTCTTGACCGACTTCTCTTTCATGTCGTAGACGTAGTCTTCTCGATCAGTCCGAAGTTGTCGATCAATCAATCCCAAAAAGAATCGGTAGTTCTTCTCGGGGTGTGCGTCAGGTAACCGCGCGTAGGTATTAAGACCAAATTCCAGCTTCCTGCTTCCTTTGATCTTGTGATATAGGATATCCCGTAGCGATTTCTCTGGGTGTATCCTCCTTCCTCAGGTTGGGCAAGATATCATACCATTTGTTGCGGAACACTGACATGTTCTTGTCCCCGGGGTATTCCAGTCTGATCAAGTGCTCAATGGTGAAAACCATGTCTGATCGGTCACTCGATCTGAAGGATTGCAAGATGATAGCGATGATCTCTCTTCCCTTAATCTGTTCTCTCTTTGGCGTCGTTCGGCGATCTGCTGAAGCGCTGGTGACGTTCATGGCGAGGGCCATCTTCCAGCCGTCCAGCTTCGTGATCTTCGGCCATGGAGGTACGTTGACTTTCTCAGCCTCCTTCCGTGATATCCTCAGTCGATCATTGTTGTGACTTCTGCGATCTCTCGACCTCCTTCTTCGCGATGATCTCCTGTTGCGACGACGGTCATCATCATCATCATCATCATCATCATCATCATCATCAGATGGTTCTTCTTCGTCGTCTCGTCTCCGTCATCATGCTTTGGCTCAAGTTCTTGACAAGTGGATCAAGACAAATATCCAACGGAAAGCTGTGAAGAAGCAAAAGGACCGTGCTCCGTGTTGCAGGTGGCTGTGAGACAACGCAGGCCATATTATCCTTACACCCCCTATTTACACCGACCCCTACTACACGGCTTTACAACCGAGGGTAGTGGTCACCCCACGAGATTCGAACCCCAACTGCCTTGTCATCGACTTCGTGGTTGATTCGCCTCCTGGCACATACATACATACATACATACATCAACCATACATACAGACACACATGCATACGTACATACATACATGCATGACATTACCTTACATTGCATTACCTTACCTTATCTCACATTGTGTTACACACACATACACACATAACGTCATAGAACAAAATTACACCAGCCTCGACCCCAAACAGCAAAAACATAACAGGTCTGTATAACCAAAAAAAGGCTTGTCTCCTTCATGTAAGGTGCGAAATTGAGTAGCAACACATAGTTACAGTCAGTCCATGTTTGTCCCTGCAGGAAGTCCCCTTTTTTGGGAAGAGGACACATCGGGTCCATCCATCTCCTGACGCCGGGTAAAAGCATCGATTTTGTTCATCGACTTCGAGAAGAAATTCCATGTCATTAATGCCATGTTCGAGAGTAAAGGCCGCGGGGATTCGGGGTGAATCAACCTAACACCTGGCATTAATCAAAGGAAGTTTCGAAGGAACCTTCGTAGTACGGACACTCAATGCACTTTTCCATCACCGCAGCATTTGGTGGCCGTCTCGCTACTCTGCTGAAACTTGCGCATCAGTTTCAGCAGCTTGCGGCCGAGACTGGACACATGCCACTTCTGGTTGCTATCTTCTTCTTGAGCTCTGCTAAAGGTCTTGCCACAAGCAAAGCAAGAAAGCACTTGCATAAACTTGCAGACTGCGCCTTGTAGCGTTACGGCTGGGACATCCTCGCCTAGCAACGCAGACACACGCCACGCCAAATTGGCAAGCGTCAGCAAAGGTGCCCGTTTAGCGCGCACCTCTGTCACCCGATGCAGCTCCAGAAAATCCTCAGTGTTTGAGCTGGCAGTAGCTTGGTCATCCAGGGCCTTCATCTCTGTCGTGTCCAGCGCGCCGCATGCTCCCAAGATGGCTTTGAACGTCAGCTCCAGCCCTGCTCCATCTCGGAAACGTGTGAGAACTTTGCCCCAACTTACCAATGCTGGCTGCACAGTGGACACCACCAGCTTGGCCGGGTCCATCTTGGAGTTGGTGCTTATGGTTCGCAGATTGGTGTTCACATGTGTGGTGAACGGCCGGCCGTCATTCCAATGCACGCCGCTGGCAACAACCTCTGGGCCTTGCGTTCACTCAGCTCCAGCAGCACTGTAATCAACTGGCCGGGTTCGTGAACTCTTTCCAAGTTGTCAAGGTCAGCGAAGTAGGTTGCCAAGAAAAGGCTCCTATGCATCAACCAAGTTTTTCGAGGAGAACTCGACAAGTCGAGGGACGATGCGAACAACTCTTACGAGCTAATGGTTTGGTTGGGGACCCGACTCACCCAGGCTTTACTTCTAGGACAATAGAAAAAACCTTGGAGCTTGGACCCCCCCTTACGACGCAACAAGATGATAAGCACGCCTGCTTGACGGTGTGTTCGCTCGTCCCTTTCTGCGATGGCACCAGATCTCCAAAAGCAAGTAATGAGGAAACCACCAAGCCACTCTGCGATTGGCGAAAATGCTCTTGTTGAAGCACAGCGGCGTTAGCAACTCTTATTCGATTATACAGCCACCGAACATGTGTCGAAACATGGCCATGACCGTGTGTCCTGGTTGCAACCACCACATTGGGCACCAGAGCCGCCAATCCGTAATGTTGCTGGGGAGCCCGCCACGCACGCAGAGTGTCCAGCAGCAGCACCGAAACCTTTTGCTTGAAGGGAGGTTGGGCGTGGACCGCTGATTTCAAGATTTGCGGGTACAATGTCTTGGACATGCCAGCGGCCCGCGTGAAACAGCTCGCCGGGCAGAAGATCGGCATCAACAGCTTTCCCTCGCTTCGCCTTCCGCATTTGGGTTTCTAACACAACAAGCGTGGTTGTTCCTCGCAAGGAGTTTGCAGGCTCCGGCAGAGTTCAACTGTCGTTGTCACACATCCTCCCTCCTGCTTCGTGAAATATTCTAATGCGGGGGAAAGCGGTGACTCCTGCGGCAGAAAACGCCTGGCTGCCTTGCTTTTCTGCTTGGGCAAGCACCATTTGAGTGATTTGCAAAGCGCGCAAATACCACCCTGGTGTTCGGCCTGGCTGGCCTCCCAAGCCAAATGTTCAACAAAGGCAGCCTTGGCGGAGCGAATGGAACGAACTAGATCTGCGTGGAAATGGCGCAGCAGAAGGGGAGCTGCAGCGACATCGCCACATATCGCTTGGTGCTTGTTGCGCCGATGCAAGCCAAGCTCTGTCAAGCCGTGTTGCGTGACAAAGTGCTCCAACTTGCTGCCTCGCACTTCCACCCTTTCCGAATTGGTGGATTGCCAGGAAAGCAAATCTCACACGCTTCTCAGTACGCTAGCACCTTCCTTTCTGTAGGCCGTGGTAGGGGGTACAACGATAGCAGCTTTGTTCGTCGACCTTCGTACTGCCTGTTACTTGGTTGCTCGCGAAGCTGCTGTTGGCTGCTACCGTCAGGACGGCTCGCTCGACGACGTCCTGGACAGGCTGCAGCATGATCCAAGCGTGAAGCAGCTAGTCCTTGCGCACTGTAGTGAATCCGGATCGTCTGTTTTCTGCGAGCTTTTCTCGGGCTCTGCCAACGCGCCACAAGGATGAAAACCTGCACTTGGCCAAGAAGCACGGCTCTGGCTTCCAAAAAGCAGCTCACAGTATCCTGAGCAAAGCAATCAGCCGCATGTCCCAGTATATTTGTTTATCAAGAAAACAGACCAGTTGAGCAAGAAGCTGGCGGATGTCACGGTATTTGTTTACCAAGAACAGGGCTAGACACATGGAGACAAGCCCGGGGCCAGCGTCACAGCATCCAGACACAGAGAGACAAGACTGCGAGACAAGCGGGAGACACAAACTGGGGCCAGCTGGCGTCACAGCGTCTGGCATCCGACTGCAGACTGGGAGGGATACAAGCGCGAGACACCACCCAGAGCCAGCGTCACAGCATCTGGCATCTGACCGCAGAGACTGGGAGACACAGGGAGACAAGCGGGAGACACGACCCGGAGCCAGCGTCACAGCATCTGGGGGAGACACACCGGAGCCGGCGTCACAGCATCTGGCATCTAGCGGTACATACATACACACATACATCCTGCAAAGGGGTGGGAGTGCATGGGTTGCATAAGCAAGACCCTAAAAGAAAATGGGTACAGCCAACCTGGCGTAAATGACCGAGCCTATGGACATATGCATCCTGTGGACAAACATTGAGTTGTATAACTTATAACTATGAAACATGTACTTTTTCCAAAATTGGTAGGTCGAAATCGGTGTTTCATTGAGGCACTTTGTAACACGTCTTTCTTTGTCTGCGATGATACGACCTACTCGCCTGCCGCAGTTTCGGAAGCGCCCCAAACACAAAAGTTGTGTTTCGCCTCACAGCGGCGAGGGAGCCGGCAGCCTTTGTTTTTGGGGGTTGTCAAATCAGCAACGGTTGATTTGCTATCCCTGCCACTTAGATTCTAAGTAAGAGGTGCTTTGATGCCGGTAAGATTACGAGGCCAGCGTAACTGAAACCAGGGAAGCGAGAGTTGCTGCCAGTTCGTCTGACACCTGCAGGCTGAGAGCGTTTTGACAGCTGCTGGCTTTGCGCTTGCTTTAGATGACGCTTGGACCCAAGCATCGCGATGGCATCGATGGAAGCAGAACTGCACGCCTTAGAGTTTTCGGGGTTTGGTGGGGCTCTTGGTAAGACGCCCCACCTCTTGGGTGTTTAATTCATTGGTTAGAAGCACCTTTGAGCAGCATGTTGGGAAGACGCATCAGTGGGAATGCCCTGCGCAGTTTCCTGAGGCAAGTCAGACTTTTGCGACCTTTAGCCAACCTCGAAGTCATAGTAGGAACGACATGACTTCCTGCTCAGAGATTCCCTATGACTTTTGCCTTCCCACTGGTAGTGGCAGCTGTTCATAGGGTCAGGCAGCCCCGAAGTGCAAGAATGTGCTCTTGGGGTCTTTTATGGAGAGTAGTTCTCAATCCCTAGCATGGTGCCAACCAGCAGGCCAAGCGTTTGTTTCTACATGCGAATTGGTCCACTTATCCGTGGTTGTCCGGCATTGTTGAAAACTGGGCTCCATGTGTTGGAAGTGCTGGGCCTGGTCACACTGAGTCAGTCTGATCCTACAATGCAGCTGCACAGCTCGAGGCTGCGAATGAAAAGGGCACGTGATGCGCGTGTGCCTTCTGCGCCTCCCCTGTTGCTAGGATTAGGCTTGACCTCCTCTGGCGTCTTCAAGCGTTGCGGTAGTTTAGGTTGTCAAGGCTGAAGCATGATTGTTTTGGGGCGTTCTATGTTTGAGACAGGCCCAGCGGAGCCGACCCTTTCTGCGATGGAGGCCAATGCAGGGGAGTGGCCATTTGGAGGGGCCCGGAAGCCAATTCGCAGCGAAGGGTTCCAGTTGTGTTTGTGAGATGCGTTCGTGTGTTCACAAGCGGCAAGCGTTCAAAAGCGTCCGCATGTGTCCGCAAGCGTTCGCCAGTGGAAAGAGTTGCTGGCCTGCTGGTGAGCTGCCAACTGTTTTCTTTGACATATTTGCCCGTCGCCTTCACCCAGTGAAGCAGATTGTCTGCTTTGAGCCTTTTCATCTTGTCCCAGTCCTCGTTGCGACCGTGCGATCCCCATTGCACGTCTTGCTGGCGTACTTACTGTTACTGCTTAGTCCTACGGGCTCGGCCGCCGTGCTTCATTTAATCCAATCTTGAACATGGCGACGACATTTAGCTGCGCACATGGTCCTGCTTCGCCTTTACTGCCTGGTTTTATTTGGGATATGCTTTTGTCTCATGTGCTTTTTGTCGGACGGTAGCTTTTCGGATAAGTCCGGTGTGTGCAAACTGGTGGAAGACGAGTGGGCTCAAAGGCGGCATTGGGCAAGGAATGTGGCCTCTTTGCGTTTGCCAAGGGCGGTGACCGCAAAGTGCCGGCAAGCTCGGACTCGGCTCTGGCCAGAGAAATGAGGTCAGCGTTCGAGGCGAGCTTCAGTTGGCTGAGCCTGTGCCCTCTTCCTGCGGTTCTTTTTGCTGCTTGACTCCCTGTCCAGCTCCTTCGCTTTGTTTGCCTGATTAGCGTGTGGCTTGCTTCCAACAGGTTCAGGGTTCTCGAAACTGGTGCGGGTCAGTGAATGAATGGAATGCACTGTCGGTGGACGTTGGGTAACTGGGTTGTGATTCACTGCGACGGGCCAATAACGGGGCCATCACGGGACTTGCGACGGGCTGCACGACGGGACGGGGGGTGGAAAATACAGTTCATGACAGGATGTGACATGTTGGGGCTTATACGAGGGGGTGGGCAATATAAACACCCGTGAGTTACACGATGGCACCCGCGATGAAGACATTACGAGACCTGTGACGCGCTATACAAGACGAATCCACGACGGATTGAGTGATTGGACTACGACGTCACTAACATGGGCCAAATAATTGGAGGGACGTACCACGGGCCATGTGTGGGGTATTACGACGGGCTAATGAGGGGGCTACGATGGGACGGGGGGGCCAGAATACAATTTATGAGAGGATGTGATATGTTGGGGTTTACACAACGGGATGGGCCATATAAACACCCATGGGTTCCACGACGGCACCCGCGCCGAAGATATTGCGAGATCTGTGACGGGCCGCACAAGACAAGTCTACGACGGATCAAATGATTGGATTACGACAGGCCATGTATCCGTAAGAGGATAGCCGTCACCAACATGACCAAAGAATGGAGGGGGGACGTGTCACGGGCCATATGGGCACGACGGGCTAATGACGGGGCAACGACGGGATTTGCGACGGGCTATATAACGGGATGGGGGGGCTACAACACAGTGTATGATAGGATGTGACATATTGGGGTTTATACGACGGGATGGGCTATATAAACACCCGTGGGTTTTACCACAGCGCTCGCGACGAAGCTATTCCGATATTTATGACGGGCTATACAAGACGAGTCCACGACGGAGATAGGCTATGTATCTATGAGGGGATAATCGTCATTAGAATGGGAGGAGGGACGTGTTATGGGTAATGTGTCGGGGATTAAGATGGGCTAATGACGGGGTCGTGACGGAACTTGCGACGGGCTACACGACGGGACGCGAGGGGCGATAATACAATTTACACGGGATGGATTATATTCATCCCCGTGGATTACACGATTGGCACCCGCGACGAAGTTATTGCGAGACCTATGATGGGTCACATAAGACAAGTCTACGATAGATTAAATGTTTGGATTATAATGGAGGAAGGGATTGTGAAATATATTTTCTAGTGAAATTCTATCGGGCCGCCTTTAATGACATACGTATTTAAGAACGATGAGCCCGGCCCTAGTATATTTGGAGAATGGTTGTGGACGTTTTGGTCTCGGTTTATAGGTTATTTTTGATAGGTTAGAATATATTGGATTTATTTTTGATTTGGGAATTGAATTTTGAATTGGATTGAAATTAAATAAAACATTAATTCTTTAATTTTTAAAATTAATTTAAATTATTTATTGGGAGATTATATTATATATTTTGTGATGAATATATATTAGATATATTATGTTTTTGTATTTGTGGTTGGTTTTTAATATGATTTTATTGGATTGTTTTTAGCGATATAGGATGTTTTTTTTGGTATATTTGAGAATGATTAATTTGGCATTTAGTGAATTTTATTATTTGTATTTGGAAAAAAATATATGTTTTATATATAAAGATTTTTTTAAATTCTTTGATATATATAATAAAATATATTGGCATTTGAATTATAAAAAAATATGTTATCGACTTATAAATTTTATTTTATTATTTATTAAAACTTAGATTTTAATTCCGAGAATTTGGTTTTGTTGTCGTTTTTGTGTTTGATATAGATTTTCGTTTGGCATATTTGAAGGAATATTATATGAATTATAGATAAAATTATGGATATTTATTTAGGAAAATAAATAAATTCATTTTTATTTTAGAAATTATTTACAATTTTGAACATATATTGATTATAATTATATTGCCGAAATTTGTTTTCATTTGAATTATAAGATGGCTCTGCCAATATGGATTCCTTTTGTTTGGAGGCTTAAGCATATTTACGAGATTTATTTATTCGAGGAATAAAGTATAGAATTATTTTTTAGATGAGCAATTTATTTTTGTTTTTTTTGCAGGATATGTTTAATATGAAAGACGAAATTAATATTTTGCTTGTATATAATTTATAATTATGATTTTTTATTATTATAAATCTATCGATTTATGAATCATAAATTTATTTAAATATTTGTGCCCCGAAATGATATTGGTTTTGTACTTGGACAGGTTGTGGAGTTTAATAACGTTCTTCTTTATGAATTTTAAAATCATTAATTTTGTTATGTATTCGATTTTTTTTTAGAGATATAAACTATTTTATAGTTATTTTAATAATAGAAAAATTTAGATTACAATTCTATTTTTATATATAAGGGTTATATGTTTATGCTAAAATATAAATATTCTATTTAATTATTCTTTATATTAAAGAATAATCAAGGAAATTTTCTAGAAATTTTTAAATTAGGATATTTTTTTTTGTTTTATATTAAATTTAGTATATATATAGTTTTCGCCATTGTTTCGCTTTAGACGAAGATGAAAGTAGCATCGAATAGTTTGCGAAATATCAATAGGATTGCGAAATTAAGATGCCGTGATTAATATTTTTTTTTTTTTTTCCCCCCCTTAAATTCCTTATTAATTTAAAAGAATTCTTTAATTATTTCTTTAATAAATATCAAAAATAATTAAATATATTCAAAATTAAAATTAACTCATTAATTTGATTTAGGCAATTCAAATCTTTATATATTTATTTTATAAAACAAAATCATAATATTCCTTATATGTATTTTTCTACACCAATTTTTCCGGAAAATTAATCCGGGTTATCCTTAAACAATATAATCGTCTCATAGTTCTTATATATTTATTTAAATCTTTCCGAATTACCATTGCTTATAAAGCCTAATTTATCGTGTTTTTTTCTTTTTTTTATATTACTCGGTTTATTTACCTATAAATTCATTATATTTTCCAAATTATATTCAAATCATAAAACATATAAATCAATTATATCTTCCAAAAATAACCCAACCCAATTTACCAAAATATCCATAAAAATTTCAAAAATAATTCAAAAAACAACAAACACAAATACAATCAACAAATATATAATATATATAATTTATCATATTATTTTTTATTTACAAAAAAACTATCTAATAAATATAATTTATATTCAAAAAAACACACAATTCAAATTATATATAAATCAAAATTATATTAATTATTTATTTTATATTTTAATTATATATTTTACTAAAAATAAAATTAAATAAATTTGGTTTGCAAACAATACAACAACAAATAGATATATACACATATATCATAAACATAATATTTCTCAATAGATTACCCAATTATATATATTTTCTATATAATTCAATCGATTTAAGTAATGTAACATTTTATTACTTGAGGAGCGGGTGAACGAAAGCTAGCAGTTGTTGCATGAGATGGGTCGGTGACAGAGTGGAGTCATAGGTAGCTTGTGTACAACGAGAGGCCCGGCAAGATTCGTAGGATGCGACACGCAAACGCACATGGTGGCGTGGCAAACCTTGAAAAATGAAAACAACGAGAGGCGTCAGAAGCTGTCTGAAAGCACCTCTGGGTTCTGCATGCTGCGTGTGCAAAGATTCTTGCGAGGTGGTTTACCGAGAAGACTGATGTCTCAAATGAACAAGCTGAATCGGTGGAACATGTAAAAGTTCGTAGCACCAAGTCCAAAACGGGCAAACCGAGACTGCTGAACACTGAGCCACTGCCCGGGGGGGGGGGGATGGACCAGGGAGGAATCGAGCCTGGGACCGGGGGGGGGGGGTCTAAATAATTGATGTTTTTCAATCTTTTCGGCTCAAATAATTGAAAAAATCAATCTTTCGGCATTTGAGCCCCTTACCTTGCTTACGCAAGGAGAAACTTCAGCTAGCTAAAGCTAGCTTTCGTGATTATGTATAATTTTCATTTGATCGTAATATTGATAGGTTGTGATTTTAGGCCATTTGGATCTATTTGGAATATTTCTTTTAAATCAAGCCCCAAGCGACTGGCACGCTCCTTTTTGAAGACATCGAAACGTTCATTATCCGTTCAGGAGTTACTGAATTATGAGTCTACGTCTCCTTCTGGCCTAGCTCCTGAAAATCAAATTAGATGCATCTGTGCGACACAGCAAAGCTCAGAAAATGAGTTCCTGTCCGCAAGTCTAAACAAAACAGAGCTGCCTCATCAAAACACATGAGCGTTTATGCCTTGCTTTGGAATGCAAGCTGACCTATTCTGTTGCACTGCTCGCATGGAACTTTCGGACAAAACATATTTTTGCGCTGAACAAAGGACACATAAAACGACGCACACAAGCTGTCACAGGCCCGCGCCTCTCGCCGCGGCCCGCCGAAAGTCGCAACGTAGCTATCCTTCGGAAACAGCTCTCTGCCCCTTTTGCTTCGTGACTGTGGGCTGTCCCTGCGAAATGCCCGATGAGGCAAGTCGTTGAGCAGAGTG
This sequence comes from Effrenium voratum, assembly GCA_963377175.1. Lineage (NCBI taxonomy): Eukaryota > Dinophyceae > Suessiales > Symbiodiniaceae > Effrenium > Effrenium voratum. The sequence goes on along the minus strand of CAUJNA010000401.1, from coordinate 29,517 downwards.
TTGCCGGTGGGATTGTATGTGCCTGAGCACGCCCAAAAGGAAATAAGCGATCAAACACACAACCCTGATCAACCCACATTACCATCACATGAATTATCACATTTGCACATGAAACTTCACATCTGAGTGCAACTCTTGGGACATGCGCGTCGGCACGGAATGTTGGCGGTTCTGGTCGCTCCATTCCCAACTGGCAAGCAGCTCGCACAATTCAACGCATGGAACGGTTGCATGGCTTCAATTTGGATGCAGCTCATACCCAAGCACAACGCATCACCAGCAACACGAACAAGGAAGGTGTAACATTATCATATTCCAGAATTGCAGTTGACAGCTTTCAAAACGATCACGGACCTCACGGAGTTTGGCATTTAAGGCTTCTCGGCTGCTGGACCTGCTGCGAGACATGGCAAGTCAACGGGTACATTTCAAGACAATCACGAGCCTCACCATTCGAGCATCGCCCAAGCTACTTGGAGGTGCCGCAATAGGCTCACCTCAGTAGCTTTGCTAGATGCTATTTCCTTCCAGGATTCACATGATAGCTCCGGCCTTGTTGCATGCTGGTAGCCCCCTGTCAAAGATTGGGCTTACTCTGTACGTCTCACCGGCATGGCAAACGCAAGCCTCGCCCAAGCGTTGGAGCCGGGACCTTAAGTTGTCATATGGTCATCTGCAAAGCACGAAGCAACTTGAACGTTCGAATCTGGGCACTTTGCATCAAAGTTTGGTACCATTCGTCCTGCATATGTCAAACCTTCCGTTGGCACAACATTCCCTACACGTTGCAGAAACTCCTGCACTGGCGGGGCTCTTTCCTGGCTTTTGGCCTGGCTCTTTGAGCACAAAACGAACACGACAAAAAAGCACGGCAAACTCACTGAAACACTATTCCCTGGCGCCTCTCTGGCACGCCACCAGCGAGGGGCTTCCATCTCCGATGGGATCGGACTGCGTCTTGGGCTCGGATGGCTGGGCTCAAAGCGAGGCTGGGACAAAGTCGGCTGTGGTAACGTCAGCTGTGGGCTGCTTTCCGGCCGCGGGAACGGTATGGGCCCTTCGGCCGCAAAGGGCGTCTGGCAAGCAACTGGTTCCCGAGAGGGCAAACTTTGTCTCTCTCTGGTTGCTTCCCACCTCAAGTTCAGCATGACAACGGCTGATGCAGAATCGCTCGCGCAACAAGCTGCCGACGGCATTGATTGCGGCGACGACTGCACATGCGCAGGCGCAGCAACCTTAACAAGAACAATGCATGTGTTGTGCTCGTCAACTCCCTGACTCAGGGGGGCGCATCTCGACGCTGCCCACAAATCCGGCAGAACATGGAGTCTGGCAAGTACTCCTGAAAGGAACCAATTCGGAAAAATATTGTGTTGCCTGGCAAGCCCTCTGCGAGCAAATTCCATATCAGCATGTCTCTGAGTACTCAGGGCATTGCCGTGTCGCAGCAGGAGCACCGCACAATCGGCGGAATTCCCTGCAAAAGGTCGAAACAACTGGTAAGCCGAGTCACAGCACAGCTGCCAACAGTTTGCGTGTTGCCCAAACATTGGCGCTAAGCTACAACTGTCTGCGGTTGGGTTGCTGGAGAAGCCCGGGGTGAGCTCCTGGTGTCAAGTAACTGGCCAATGCTTACACGTCATGCAAGACTCCTTGGTGACCAGCGGCTACTCAGAGGCGGGGCGCTGCCACCGCGAATCTGGGACCTCTCAAAATTTCGGCTCAGCGGTGCTCAGCGTCTTTTTCTTGCAATTTGATGTCCCGGACTCGCGACGATCATCTCTGCGGCTTGACAGGAATCAGCAAGGTCTAATGTCAGGGAAAATAGTATAACTCGCCAAATAACCCCCTTCAGTTTTGGTGGAAAAACCCTTCCTTGCCTTGCTCGGATGCCAGTCAAGGCCTCGGCACCAACACACGAGCTGAGCCAACACTACGAATTCAACCAGACTGGACCATGTCTTTTGACAGGCTTGGGGCTGGGGCTGGTTTCAGGGCAGCGCAACTTGCCGGCGGATTACCGGGGGTGACCTTGTGATGCTGAGTGTCAGAAGTTGCGGCAACCACACAAATGCCAGGCGGGCCGATGACGTTGGCCTTGCCGACATGGTCTCTTCGATGCCTCACGCGCAGTCTGTGCAAGGGCCATCATGTCGTGCTCTACACACTTGGGTATGCAACTCTATCATCGGATCAGCTTCTTTTTCATTGCGCGCCTTCTGGCAGCATAGACGGTGCCTTAGCTTGCTATGAAACGGCATTTGCAAATTCTCTGTGTACTCTGGGTAGCAAACCCTGCCATGGGGTTGGCTTCGGGATCGCGTCGTCCTGTGCGCTGATCCAAACTTGCATGTCGATCATCTTGCAAACTCAATCCCGGCACAACGCCTGCTTTGCGAGGGCCTCAGTCATTGACTAATTGAGCTTTCAACTGTGAATGCAGCAGTTGTCAAACTGCATCAATGAAGTGTGCGGCTCAATGACACAAGTGTGGACACTGTCTACTTGTGTCCACATCCAGACTCTCCAACCACAACAACAAACTGCCATGATTTTCCCGCGGCGCGCTCGCCCCTGGTGTTGCTTCTGGCTGCCAGAAACAAACAAACATGACATTTGGCAGGGGTTTTGCTCGACATTGTGTACAACATTTATGAAACTTGCAATCATGCGTGCTTGGAAGGCCGGCGCTACTGTCAATCAGAGCTTTGAAATGTGATGTGGACGGGTGCGAGTGCAATCATCTTCTTTTTGCACGCTTCACTGGGGTACTGTCCATGGTTTGGTCTGCCGTTTCAGCTACGTTCTCACTTTGAAAGGACATATTGCTTGGTCAACGCTTTGACATGCCCCAAACTCAGCTCCCTTGGCCAAATGCTGCAAAGCTGAAATCGTACTGGCCAACAAAACAAGGTCCACCTTCCCTAAAAACGTGGAGTCCGCTCAACTCCAAAAAAGGAGCAACACGACGATCGTTGTATAGTCAACACGACGCTGCTCGTTGTATAGTCATACACATTTTAAGAATTTCACATGTGGCAAGCTACCAATGCATGATCGGTCTCTCAAAACATCATCTGGGAATCTGGCGAGGCAGCTCCTCAGTGCATACGTTGAGGTGATGTTCTCAGGTGCTTTGTTTTGTTTCCTCGGCACAATCTACATTCACATCCCGACGAATGTGTACAAACATTTTGCCAACGCCGAAGGAAGGTTTCTGCCGAGGCTCGGGTCAGCACATCCAAACTGGGCCAGGTCCTGACACAAAACAGGATATCGCGGACACTGAGTTCGGGACCCGCCTGTGCCGCTCGATCCACTTTGCCTCAACTTTTGAGAACATCTTTGAAATCGATCTAAACGCACACAACTAACAACATAAGGGCGAACATCAGTTTAGCGCTTCCCAAACATATACCGTCTGCGGCAACTCAGTATCTTGACCAACAACATGTCATGTTTCAAAATCTCGGGGCTGCGCGAGCATGCGGAGGGAGCCAAGACCAAGCTGTGACCGCCCGTATTGCAGAGACAACGCCTCAAGAGGCAAGCAGGAAAGTGACACGTGTTGACTTCCAATGCCTGGATACCAATTGTTGCAACACTTTGCAGCAACTCCGGCCAGTCCTCGCAAAACAATGCTTCAAGCCAACTCATGTGGCGTACTGGATACACTACGACTCCTGCTCTTCAAACGCGAGCAGAAAGTGGCGCACCGTGGCATTTTCCAACAACTGCTCCGAAATCTGCGCCTGAACATGCGTAACAAACCCAAACGCGGCCAACTGATCTCGCAGCAGACCATTTCGTACTTGTCTGCGCGGGCCGCAAGCTTGTCTGCCTGGGGCACTTCTTGCAAAATGGACACGAGGATGGTACGCTTGCATGTTGTTTCAGACTGTTTCATGGCTGGCCTCCCGCATCACAGCTTTGACCTGCGGCACGTTGGCACAATGGGGGCTGGGCGTCAGGTTCCAAGCAATTGATGCGTGCAGCAGCAATGGAACACGTGTCAAACATGGACTTTGCTTCGGGGCATCTGAGCATCCCAGATCTTCTGAGCTTGCTCACACATGTGGGCAACGTCGTCACATGGCACGTTCATGCGAGCAGCAATTGAACAATCCAAGGCTGGGATTCCTTGCAACATCTCAGCATACATCATTTTTGAACCAATCGTGCTCAAATTGTACTGAAATTGTGCTGTCTCATCTGTTTCCCGAAGGAACAATGGAACAAATGCCCAGCACATCACAAACTTGGCTGCCGGCAGCCCTGCTGCAAACCACGCCGCCTCGTTGGGACAAGCAATCCTTTTTACAACAGTTCAATTCACGCTCGCCAATGAATTCTTTCAAATGTTCAAGTCATTCATGTGCAACTCGGGGTGGGATTGTCTGGGTATCAAATTCAACCGCAACTAACCCAAGTAAAACATTGGAGGTCACAACGAGCCAAACAACAATGGCCCTCCAAGTTGCTGACAACGGCAGTGAAGTTCTTGGCCACGGGTTGCATCATCCTCCTCCTTGCGGGGAGACGTTGCCAAAATTGGACCATTTCAAACTTAGCAAAACGTCCCACAGCAAAACAACTATGCCAAAGCGTCCTCTGCCCATGCCATTGGTCTTGGCGGAAGTTACAAGCCAGGCAGCAGAGTGCGCTCATCGACACGTTCAATATGTGCAATGGCTGAACCCAAAAAAAATGCATTTGCAAATCGTGTGCGCTGTCACGGCTTTTTGGTCGTGCTTTGCTGCGCGCTTGGCATCGACCTTGAGGGTGAAACTCCACACATTTCCGTGGAACATGTGAAACAAACGAGGTTGAATTTGTTGTGATTCACCGCGGCTTTGCCTCAAATTCGATTCCACGCAAACACACAAAAACAAAACCACCAATCAACAAACACCACAAACAAACAACCAAACACGCAAACAATCAAGCAAGCACGCAAGCAAGCAAACAAGCAACCAAACAAATAAATACTCGGACCTGCAAACACATGTGCGCGCACACACACACACACACACATGCACGAACTTGCAAAGAAACAAAAAAACCCACCCAACCTCACCCACGCTCAGTGTTCAATGTGATTTCGTCGTTTCAACCCACCATTGCCGACTTTAGAAGAACACAACTGCTGAGAGCACCGCACCGGAAGCATTGTCATGGTTGGCTTCGTGGCGAATTCCTGGCTGCCATGCCGCTCGTGCATGTTGGTTCTCAGCTGTTTGAGGGACGCACTCTAAAGATTCAGACGGTGAAAAAGACATTGTCGACGGGCTGGTATCGGGCCTTCAAGCGCAATTCACTTCACACTCAACGTTGTAGAATTGACCACCAAGTGCCGCACAGAGTTTCTAGCGCTTTGAGTGGTTTCCTCCATACACGGCTGCTCGACATTTACTTCACAGAACCCACGCTCCTGGGCTGAAACTCGGCTTTCGCCTGTGCGAAAATCTGATTCTAGAAAATCATTTCAACCATGTGCAAATGCAATTCAGATTTCTCCGCACCTTGACGTGCACCACTGTGAAATCACCTGGAATCTGCCTGAGTGCCGCACAATTGTCACAATCAAACAAATACATCTATGTAGTCAACATATGGTGTGACAATTTAAGGTTCATTGCTTACCAATCGAGCCCCCTGCTTCCCAAATGAGTCATGGTACACTTCAGCTGGAATATTCTTGAACGCCTCGCACGGATGTTTTTTGAATTTTGGACTGTCCTGCCCCCCCCCACCTGTTTTTTTCTGCCTTGCCCGCCTTTGGTGAACAGTTGCACATTTTTTGAATGCCACGCCAAGCCATTCGCACAGGTGCTCTGCCGCGCAAAGCACAGGTGGCTCGCGGAGAAAGGGCTGGGATGTGATGGACTGGACGTCACTGTACATTTTGCCTCACCAGGAAAGCCTTGACGGCCTTCAGGGTTTCCACATGTCAACATATCTCAATTATCCCACCCGGCAAACTGTTGGCAGCTGAGGTTACCAGGGCAGCCACGCCTCTTGCCAATCCGAACTTTCCTCCAAAAAAATAATTTGAACACTAGGTGCTGGCTGACAGCCAGAAGCAGCAATGCACAATGCTGTTGAGATCAAGCTGGGCATTTGCTGAAAACACGTACCTGCAGCAACACCGTCTCTCAAGAAATCTGATGCTTTAAAACTGCCCGGCCATGCGCAAACATTCAAGACAGACAGGCCGAGCGCCTTGCAGTGTCTGGCAATAAGGATGGCAGCAAGACCTGCTGCCATGGCTGCAAGGCCCACAATGTGCCAACCGCTATGGGCTTCTATACCTGGCAAGTCTCTGAGGCGTTCATGACTTCAATGACTTTACCTACCCAATCCTTGCCTGCGATTTGGATTGCTTGGGAGCGAAACGACGTAAATGCTAGTGGCGTTGCGTCCGTAACCTGCAAGCTTGCAGCAATTGCCAGCGACACACTTGCAATCCCTGCCTGCATGCTCTTCAAATGACCCAGGACTGCCTTTGGGAAAGGGCTTGCCAATGCGATCTGGGCAAAAAGGGCAAAAGCAGTGTTTTGCCAAGCTTCAGCTTTTCGAGTCAGCTGCCTGCGCCGCTCAATGAGCCTTTTGAAGTTATCATCGTCAGGCAGCAGGCGGAAAAAGCGCAGCCACCTGGCATATTGGGACAGCCAACGGCCCAACGTCAGCATGCAGTCCCCGGCCTCCCACCACGCAAGTAACACCACCTCGACCAGGAAGCCACATGGGTGTGGATAAAAAAAGCACCCAACATGGAACCCTGGTTTAGGCTATACTGCGGTCCCCTTGTATCCCTGTTTTTGCCAGGCTGCGCTAGGAATCGCTGCACCACATCCAACTTGAGCAGAACAGCCAGCACTGCCACAGGCACCCCCAGCGCAAAAGCTACCAGCAATAACGTCAGAAGTGCCAGGGCGTTCACCATCAGCTGTGGGGTGAGGAGGATATTATCCATCACCTGGGCCACATGAGAAAAAAGTAATCCCTCGGTGTGAGTTGCCCAATGGACATTGCGGGCAAGTGGCTCGCTCCCAAGAAGCTGACGACCGAGGCGCAGAATTCTGCACCCAAGCATCCCTCATATCTAGGGCGATATCCCCAACGTCAGACCTAGAGGCAAACAGTTCAAACTTGCATAGGGCTGGTTCATGTTTCATGGCAAGAATCGCAGGACGAAGGGCCTGCGCCTGAGGTTCCGACGCAATCTTGGCAAGATACTCGAGACAGCAAGACTTTGCAGTCGCCAGAAAGGATTGCGAGGCTTGGTCGGCTTCGGCCAGAATCTCTATCAAGGTGGGGTTGTTCTGCCTGCCCACGGCGTGGCTGGGGTCGGCTTTGATCGACTCAGGGCTGCAACGCGGCACAGTAAAGGGACTGCCGTGTGACCGAAAAAACATGTCATTCATTTCCTTATCCACCAACGTTCTTCCCATGTCCATCTTGCAACATGCCACAGGGCAGAGGAGCAGAGGATATTCATTTAGGTGTGGCGCATCTCTCGAGTCCAGGCCTGCGGGCCCTCGCCAGCACACAAATAAGCAGTGCAACCACAAGCCACGGCCACAGGATTGGCCTGCGAGATTGGGGACGCGAGAGATCTTTGGCTGCCGCAGTGTCGCCCAAATCCGCCAGCTCCTTTAACAAGGCGTGAAGCAAGCGCTGGCCTGGGCTCCGAGCAGGGGCCTTCAGGCCATCCGTGCTCAGGGTGCATAAACATTTGCAAACTCAAGAGCCAAATTCGAGAGCCTGGTTGACTGCTTGAATCAAATGAAGTATTGGATGCAGGGCGGCCGCAAAAGGGCCAGTACTTTTCCAGCTGAAGTCGCATTCTGATTCCACATTCCGGCAACCTGTGACGCCACATCCCCCCCGACGCCGCATTCCTGCCTGACGCCGCGCTCCTATGCCACATTCTGACGCCACATGCTCTGACGACACATTTCCCTCGACGTCGCTTTCACATTTGCAACTGACGATGCACCGGAGGGGCAGCGTGACGGATGGGGTTATTGGATGAACCTACGTGACGGGTTTGCTTATTAGACAGTTCAGCATACGAGAGCAGTGTGTCCGGGTAAGGATACGGGAGCAGTGTCACGGATTGGGGGTGGGCCTACGCGCAGTGTTAGGTAAGCTCGGGAGCGATGTGACGGCCTTGCTCATAGAAGGGCCTATGGGAGCAGTGTCATGGGTGTGCTTGTCAGGTAAACCTACAGGAAGAGTGCGACACGTTCCTTGTGAGGTGTGGGAGCAATCTGACGGGTAAACTTGCGATAAGCGTGTGACGAGTGCACTTAATTACTGTGTAGCCTGTGCTCTTATTCGGTCAGGCTAGGGGCGTGGTGCGACGAGTGTGCTTATTAGGTGAGCTTATGGGAGCAGTGCGACGGGTAAGCCTACGGGAGCAATGAGTATTCGGTGAGAGCGCCTGAGCTGTCTGACTGGTGTGCTTGAAGGAAGAGACATCCGGGCGCCAACTGGCTACGGCATGTGGATCGCAGTTCCTTTCCAAAACCCTGAGCCCAGCAATTTGCAAGCCCCAAGCAAAAGGCGCATCAGCGAAGCTTGCCTAAAATATTGGCACGCTGCCCCTGTAGGCTTGATTGCAAACTCGTCACGCAGCTTCTGTAGACTTGCCTAGGAGGCACACCCATCACATTGCTCCCGCAGGCTTGCCTAATACGCCTGCCCGTCCGAAACCTTGCCCAATAAGCACACGCTTGCGCTTCGTGGGCTTTCCTAATAAGCGCACCCGTCTCACTGCTCCTGTAGGCTTCCACGCAACAAGCGTTTGTTGACTGAGTCTCGAAATTTGTTTCGAGTTTGGCCCTTCTAGTTAAGTGTTGGCCTCGGGAGTTTCGACAAAACACGTTTTGATTTTTCGGGGGCCTTTCTCATAGCGAGATTGCCACAAAGCGCCCGCTGCAGGCATGCTAGGTGAATGGCCTTCAGGAAGGAAACTCGGGAGGGAATTCGCCTTCGCACCTTCAGGGATACTCCGTCCGTCTGAAGGGAGCAGTGGCTGCTAAGGCTTTCGTTGGCCTGAGCCCGCCAACATTTTCGGCGTGCCGTGTCGCTAACAGAGGATACCCCCCCCCCCCCCACCCCGCTCAAATGCAAAGGGTTTGGGGGAAGGGGCCGGTGGCAGTTTCAGATTTCGACTTTGCAATTCGTCTTCGGGAGGAGTTGGGCTTCGGGGAGTCGTCACACAAAGTCTTTGGTGGGAATTCGTCTTTGGAATTCATCGGTGCATTTTCTCTTCGGAGTGGGGGCGAATTTGAATTTGGGGAGTTCGTCTTCGCAGTTTTTTCCATGTGCCTTGAGCGAATGTGTCTTCGGAATTCGTCTTCGTCTGCAGGTGGAAAAGTATTGCCGCCCCAGCGGCCGCCATGTGCGTGGAAACATCCATTGATATGAGGCTGTGTGAGGGGATGCCAAGGACATTCAGCCAAGCTTCGAGAGCTTCGCTCCAAAGATGTGAGGAAACTCTCAAGACGCCTCATTCGCCTCTCGCGCGTGGCCCTTGCGAACTCCTCCTGTGAGCCGTACAGGTCGTGCTTTCGAGGCGCAAAGAGGCATTGCCTCAGGGGCCGCCCAACATGTGACGTGCTCTGTAAAACGAAGCGCGCCAAAACCTTGGAGCACCAAGGCCAAGCAAAGCGGATGAAGGCTATGAGCAACACAATCTACTCAAATTTGCCGTCGCCTCACATGGTCGTGCGCTAGGTCAAGGTTCCTGAAACTTTTGCCGCACCAGCCACACATTCCAGATTTACACCTGCTGCATGTCAGCGCAAAGCAACCCTCGAAGTCGATGAAGGCTTGCCCACAGGCTTGGCACTTCAAGGTGAGGATGTCCTGCACAGTGTTGCGTGGCATGGCGTCCTACTTGTTCTGGGCAACTGCCACGGTTACGCTGGCAGGGCTTCGTGGCTCACGTGCTTTGTCCTCAACTACCCTCCGGCGCATTAGCTCCAGCCAATCTGCACTTGGGTCAGGCGCGTGGGCTGTGGCCAAAGCCTCTGTCTCAACGACCTTGAACATGGCCTGCAGCAAGTCGCGAAACTACTTGAACTCCTCGCTTGAACCGCACACTCCGAGGAGGCTGCGGACTAACATGTGCTCTTTCTGCTTGCCTCTTGGACTGCTGGATGGAAGCTAATGCAGCCAAAATGCATTCAAGTACCTCAGGGCACACTTCAAACATGTGGCCCCGAGCACGCTTTGACAAGTCCAAGGCCAGCCCTTTGGCCAGCGCCCCGATTGCCCCATGTTTGAGCAGTCTGTGACAAGTTGTGGCCAATGGCACTGGCCCTCTCTTGGCGTCTTTACCCACTCCCAGTCTTGCCCTTCCTCAGCCACGTTGCTTTTCAAAGCCGGCATTCGACAGGTGCAGCGCCAGAGAGTGATGCGAGAAGACCCGGGAGCATGAGGGACTTGGGCAAACAATGCGCCCAGCAGTTCTTCTCCTGGCATTGGCCAATGCAACTGGCATCCCAGAGTAAAAACTGGAAGTTGAGCCTTTTTGAAGACAGTGTGGGTCAACAGGTTGCAACGAGATTCTTGCGTGTGAGATGTAAGTATCTACGGCCAAGTTTCTGCAAGCGCAGTTCGGTCTCGGCATGGCTTTGGACGTATCGCTGGAGGCAGCCCTTGCAAAGGAAGTGTGGCTCCTTACCCGCAGCCGAAAAACGCAAAGACATAAGAGACAACACACCACGTAAACAACCACACGCTCACAGAAAAACATACGAGCACACACGGCCACACAAAACACAAAACCAACACGCAAACACAGCACAGCACACACAACCGCACAACCAGAAAACAGCACAGACACACAGACGCACATAGGCACATACAGAGACGCACGCACAAACACACAAAACAGACACACACACACACACAGACACACACAAGGACACACATGCACACGCACAAACAAACAGACGGACGGACAAGCAGGCAGGCAGACAGGCAGGCAAACAAACACACACACACACAGACAAACGCACAGGCAGGCACAGACACAAACACACGAACACAACAACACACACATACACACAAACGCGCAAACACAAAACACAGAAAGCCACCCACTCACCCACCCCACCTCACCTCACCTCACTCCGACCCACCCCACCCCACCCCACCCCACGCATAAAACCAACAAACAAAGAAGCCAAACCAAGTCAAGCGTAGACTAAACTTAAACCAACACCACCAAACACACACACACACATACACCCCACATTCACTTGCGCAAGCATGGACGACACTGTAGGCTTGCAGGTGCACACAGGGCACGCGCAAGCAGGCGAGCAGGCACGCACAGACTTACGCAGATACATAATATCATCAACATTGACCTATCCACATGTATGCGTATCTGGCACCCGTGACAACCGGAACTGTCAAGAGCAGTCAAGCGTCTTCTTCCGAGCATTGGATGCCTTGCCCCTGTGGAAAATGCTCGAGGCAAATGCAGCAAGCTTCCGTGCTCATGGCAACGGGCGTGCGCAGCCCAACAGTTGACCTGGCATCTCTGAGCAGAAGCTGCAGTGTGCCTGAACGAATCAAACTGCCTGTCGCAATAGCTTGGCCGTTGCAATCATTTTTTGCTTGCCAGCACAGCGCAGTTGACTCGACGCTCACGCTTTGATCACCTTGTCCACCACCTGCTTGTTGGATTTGAACCCAAAGCAAATGTCGTATCTCTCATACCGTGTCAGGCCTTCCTGTAATCCAGGCTGCCAGTTGATGGCAAGCCTGCGGCTCCACATATCTCCTGCAGCAGTGGTTGCAGCAGCCATGCACACACAAGCAACTCCCAGCGTGACCAACCCGCAAGTGCAAAGCTTAGATGTATCCAGCCTCGAATTCTTGTGGCGAGAGCTTCTCCCCAAGGCATGTCACCTTAGGTCATTGCAATGCCACCAAAGATACTCCAATACCCAAGGTGCTGAGCTTCCAGCAATGTGTCCCAAATCTTTCATTTCCATTTGGCCTGAGCCTGTCTGGTCAAAGACTTGGAAGGCCTGGCATAGGGCATGAACAAACCCTTATGATTTTGCATTCGGAGAGCTCATCCCCCTCTGCACCTGCATCAGTGCTTGCGCCTGCCCAATTTCGCGTCATGCTGTGTTCCCCAATGCTAGCGGGTCTCGGCTTGCCTGCTTCTCTGGGTCTGGCTTCTTGGACGCCAGTGTCTTGAACTTGTCCCAGGACACGGAGGCACCAACTTCATCCTCGACCCAAACGACGAAAGGCGGAAGGTGCCAAACGAGACCGCGCCTTCATGCTGCTGACCTCTTTTTGGGTGAGCACAAGGCCCAGGGACCGCAGTGCCTCTCCCAGATCATCTGCCTCGGCGACCAACTCATCTCCTTCTCGTTCTCCTTTCCAGGGGCCGGGCTTTGATTTTCCCGGAGGACTCCTGAAGCCGATGTGATTTGGACGTGTTAGATGCGATCCGCGCTCCTTGTCAAAGAGATCAAAGCATTCCTTCCACTCGGCCTCCGAGGACATGGCCTCGGAACGCCTCTCCCATTTTGTTTTTGCGCCGACGCGCTGACTCTGAGAGCCCGGCGCAACGGATGCTGGATGTCCAGGTGGCTTGTCACTGGCTAGACTTTCTGTGCATTTGCTACGGTTTGCTATGTGTTGGGAGGGGCTAACGTGAGCCATGTTGCAAGTGCAGCTTGACAGCTTGAGCACGATGACTGAAGAGATGCCATGCAAATGGCAGCGTGCACACACACGCACAAGCATCTTGTAAGCCTGCGCAACCAAACAAAAAACAACAGCGAATGATTGTGAAAGTGTAAGAGCCGCTGGAAGAGTACGTGGGATTCCCTTGGGTATTGAAATCAAGGCAGTTTCTGGGCAAATCGTGTCTGCAGGCAGGCCTTCTTGCGAGCTTCGCGAAGTTTGGCCTCATAGCCTTTGTCTACCGCCCAAATCAGCTCCTGGAAAGAGGGCAGTCAGTGCCCACGGAAATGTGACCATGACTAGCGATAAGACTTTTAACTAAACCCATCACTCCATCACATCCCTGAAAGCAGCAACTCCCCTGTTCAGGCCACAACAGCTGGGGTTGTAAACAACTGCATGGTAGATTCATGCCCCTTTGGAAGGAACTGGGCTCTCCTGACGAATACCCGTGGGGCCCGCATGATGTGCAAGGATTTCTTTAGCCTTGCTTCCAAGAAACTTGAGTTTCTGACCAAACCATGTCATATTGGTGTGTCAGGGAGTATGCTCTAAGATGCCGGCAGTCAATCTTCCTGCCTCTGCTGCCATGCGCAGCTTTGTGAGAGCAGGATCCTGCACCAGAGTGTTCGCATGGCCAAGTTGCTGAATTTTCTCAGGTGTGCGAAAAGACAAAAAACAAAACCAAGGTCAGTCCGGATCTGGGGGCTCACTCACCTGATAAGCTGCACGTACCTGCCTGTGAAGCCTTGTGTGCATGAGGCCTCGGAGTCTGTCTCTGTTTCCTCCTCTTCCTTCAGCTGGGTGAGATAAGTCCATCATGTGTACACACACACACACACAAATGACTTCTGGCCTCCTCTTCTGGTTCCTCCACCTTCTCCGGTTCGACCTTCTGCCTCGACCTGTCTCAAGCAAAGCTCTAGCCCAACAGCATCAACTTTCCTTCGAGCAACTCAAGTTGAGCTGGGCACCGATACCACTTCCGGGCCTCATGTGCCCAAGGCACTCTTGACACGGTCACATGCTGCCCGGGCACCCGGCTTTGAAACCCGCGGTTATTGCGCCCAGGGCCACAACGATGACCTGTGCGACTTTGGATCACCGAGCCAGCGCGCAATTTCGAGACTCGGGCGATGCCGAGGATCACCTCCACGCTGACCCCAGTGTCGTCATCCTCCACGGGCGGAGGCGACGTTGTTGGATCCGGCGGCGCCTCGCAGGCGAGATGATGCCCTGCCCCCATGACCCTCGAGAGCCTCGCGGACAACCCGGTACAGGGCAGCGAAGTATCCGTAGCTCTGATTGGACAAGCAGGTCCTCAAAAATTTCATGGACATAGTTGATATTTGCTGCTTTAAAACTGAACATGCATAATTTCACCCGAGCTGAAGCCAAGTACCCCACAATTGCGAAGACTCGTTGTCGACTGCATCCTTCAGAGCCACTCCGTCTGTGGACCTGAGAGGCTTCGAAGGCCCCATTCCTGCTTCGAGCTCTCATGCGCTGGTCAAGCCCTGCCCTATGCACGTCGTGTGGCAAAACACAAGAGGCGCAACTCCAGCAACTGAATCACTGAATCAACTCTTTCCCAATCCTTGCCCTTTCCCTTCAGCGCATGGGTCCAGTGGGTCGAGCTTCGCTGAGTGCCAGGCCAGGCCCCGAGGCCTGGAACCATGCATTCGCTTTATGCTCTTACCTCTCGCAAAAGTTTGACACGGAGTGGAAGCTCACAAACATGTGTACACACATATAGATATGTATAATATATATATACATATAATCTAATGTGTGCATACTGTATATATAGTAGACCATACACACACACACACACCTATATATATATATATGTTTACTTATCAATGAGGGCCGAACGACTCCAACACATGAAATGCAAGGCATCGGGATCGGTAGGTGATCAGGAGGACGGTGGCTTGGGAGCTGAGTGCTGGACCGGTGTCATACACTGCACACAAATGCTCCACAACATAGCCTTGACTTGATTGTCACGGGTCACGGGCCACTCGAGACAGTGGCTCGGCATGACTTAGCACGCAGCCCATTTGCACACCCTCCGGATGAACAATATCGATGTCGATCTCGAGAGGGGAGTCCAAATCTGACACAGCATATGGCTGAGATTGAGATATGGCCAAGGAGAAAAGGCGGGCAATACACACCTGTTGCCGCCAGCCATACCCAGCCTTCTGACAGAACTGGCTGACCGCAGAGGCGTAGGAACAAGCCCTGCAAAAGTTGAGAGCCGCTCTGACATCAAGTTGCTGCACCCATATATCCGAGCCTTGATGGTCGTGTTTGGTAGAACAAGGTCTGTGACTCCTAAAAAGCTTGTCTTTTCACGGTCAAGAAGTGAACTCAATGACAATCGTGCTGTGGGTTGCCGACCGAACCCCGCAGGTGCCGCAAAAAGCGGATTCAAGTTGTACCTGAAACGCAGGTTGAGGGTGCTGGCGCCCAGAAGTCTCAAAGGGCCGTACCACTCAGTGATTTGCGCATCCATCTCGCAGCTTTGAAGCCGTCTGCCCAACAAGTCCCTGGAACGGGCTGCAAGAGAAAAGCTGGCGAGCCTGGACTCTGTCACGAGCTAATGGCAAGCAGGCCTTGAAATGTTCACACCTGCCAACTCGATGTTGCCTCGGCTTGGAAGACTTGTATCTTGACGGTTTGGGGGGTAGCACGGCGCCGGCTCAAAACGCAGACTTTTCACTCCTCTGTCCTGTCTCCTTTCAGTGAAACGCGGCAAATGCGGCAAGCAGTGCCTGGAGCAAGCTGTGCCGCGGGACATTATCGTTGCATTCTTGCACGAATGCAGGCAATGCAGGCTGCAGGGGCTGGAATCATGCAACAAATGTGCGCATGCCAATGGGATTTGAGGCCAATGGGTTCAGTCTTTGCCGCTCCTGGCAGCTTTTAGGTGAAGTCATGCAGAAATGTTACACCGAGATCGTCACATCTGCCATTCAAGATGTGCGAGCCTGCGGGCCTCCCTTGTGACATATGAATAGAAAGCAGGAAAACGTTGCTCATTGAAGGCGCAAGCTGCAAGCGTCTCAATTGGAAGGCTCCGCGGCCCAAACAGCAAACTGTGGTCTGTGCCCTCTCTGCTCATTGTCAGGGTCAGGGCTGCCACAGCCAGAGGAGGAATCTGAGAGGAGGGGCATGCAAAGGCCAAGTGTAGGTTGCCAGGAACAAGACTTGAACATTGACACGTCGGCTTGCTGCCCAGCAGCATGATCAGCACTCCGTGCAGGTAAGCCTTCTGCCCGCTGGAGGTCTTGGCGATGGAAGTGGACCTCAATGTGCCACTCTTCATGTTGCATCTCGCAGTTCCTTGTCTCAGCCTTCCCTTTCTCACTTCTCAAGCGCGCCCAAAATCAGAAGCAAGCGTGCGCCCTGCTTGCCAGGCTGCAATGTCCGAGTGGTGGTCAGCACACTTGTAGTAGTGAAAGTTGTTGAGGTTGCAGTTGCGGGCGGTGCCTAAGTTTGAGCGGTGGACAAACATGGAAGTCTCAGCCCAGCCCCAGTTGCCAACTCAGGTGGCTACCGTGGTCGGCTCCTGAGCGTTCTCTAAGCAGGTGGAGGCGTAAACCCCAAACATATTTCACAACACAATGCAAAGCTCAATCCAATCATGTTGTCAGCCCATCAAACTGCAGCCAAATCACGCTTGTGCTTGGGACTCTCATGCTGTAAAACATGTCCTGCCACATCTATTGCTTATGCTCAGTTGCACCCACGGAATACATGCCACAATGTGAATGACACCGAATCCAAGCCAAGTTTGAAAACATCCGGTCAGTGGTGATCGGAGGGCAGCTGCACTTGCGCTCGTAGCCTTAGGAATGCAACAGCCGCCACTGCCCAAAGCAAGTTTGGAGAGGCTCTTAAATCAGCTTTGGGCAACGCCGAGCTGCAGGATCCGTAGCCTTCGAAAGGGAACCAGAAGCCCTCTCCTGCTGCAAGCAACTCTTTCGCCCGTGCCTCTTACAATATTGATAACTTTGCAATCTGGGGGGCCAGACTATTCAGAAGCCCCTGAAAATGAACCACGTTGTGACACACATTGTGCCAAATAAACCAGGGAATCGCCCTTCACCAGTAGGGCCCCTCAGTTGCGCCAAGAGGGCTCCTCTGCGCCGCCAGCTGCAAATTACAGGCCCAGACACGTCGCTGCACACTGAGAAGTAGACCTGTCTGGTGGCTGTTGATGGGTCCGGCTTTGTTGGCTTGCCACTAAACTTTAGGCATGTCATTCATGCCGTTGCCAAGGTGCAGCACCGTTCATCTCCTCGACCCCCATGCTGTCTACAACTGTAGTTGTGGTTGTTGTTGTGGTGGTCGTGGTCGTGGTTTCCTAAGTGGTGTATCCACAAGTCGGGTACAATGAAGCTTCCAATGCAAAGACTTGTAGCAAGCGGCGGTGATGCAAATCTTTGGCCTTGGATGTGTCACTGCCCAGCAAATGCGCAGCATGAAGAGCAAAACAAGGCAAATGGCATCCGCCACTTCTTCGCCCAGACACCCACTTGCCACAGCCATGGCCTCTGTCGTGTAGTGTTCTTTGCCGTCCATGGTCAGACGGATCTGGTGTTCATCGTTGCCTGCTTTCCAGGCCTCAGCTTGGGCCTTTTACGCCGTTTGGGCCTTTGGGCCTTTGGGCCTTGCACTGAGGCCAAGTCTGCAACCAAGTGGCAGGACACTTGCAGATTGCACCAGAACAGGTGCTGACACCACCAAAAAGCACCCAGTTCGTCGTGGACATATCCCTCCAGTGGCAGTCTAAAGTTCTCGGTGGCTCCTGAACCAGAACGCTAACAGTCCAGACCAAGGTGACATGCTGATCCTGAATGTAGACATGTAGACAGGCTGTTTGATCACTGCTGCCTGCTTCTGAGGCAACTGCCCCCAGCTGAGCAAAACCAATGAACTGGTGTAAGAGCATTATCAGGCCTTCTAGTTTGTGCACGTCTAACCTAGGTCCCCGGTTGGCCCCATCCGCATCCTCGGCAAATATGTCCCGACAGAGTTGGAACACAATGGTGCCTCCGATCCTCAGTGCCAATGTGCATGCCTTGAATTCAATCGAAAAAGCTTCGAGACTGAGTGCCCGCAAAAGCAAGTGGCACATTACTGCCACAAAGGTCTTGCTGAGCGACTCGGTGGCGCCAACATACTGGCCAGTCGTGGTCATGGTCGTTGATGTCATTGTGCTCGTCTCCGGCATGCAATACCTGAAGAACAAAGCCCGCTGCATGCATGATGCTCAGTGACAACAATGCAGCCTTGACTACTTGAAAGGTACATCAAGCCAAGCAGCTTGGTACCCACTGCCCAAGCCTCGATTTCTGTTGCAATGAACTCCACATCATTGATCACCATGCGCTGCTCTATGACCAGGGTTGTGGTCGTGATGGTTGTTGATGTTGTTGATGTGAGAGTTGTGGAAGTCGAGGTTTGGGTGGCAGATGTTGACGTCATCGACGTGGTACTGGTGGCCGTGTGGGTGACGGTGGTCGACGTGGGTGGCATCCGCACTGCCTCACAATTGCCAGAAACTCGCAATGCCTGAGTTCTTTCAACCCACAGGCACACACACAAAAACGCACGCACGCACGCACGCACGCACGCACGCACACACACACACACAATGCTAATCATTCGAGTACAACTGATGAGTCTCGAGTACAACCGACAAGTCTCGAGTAGGATGAGTTTCGGCTCGCAAGGCACTCGGTTTCCCTCTAGAGGCGAAAACGTTACAGAATCAACATGAAGCACACACACAGCGAGAGAAACAACAGGCCAAAAGGACTTTACATCACCAACTCCAAATGTCGCAGGTACGTCGAGGTGATCAGCCTCGATATCCGCATTTGCTGTGGCCGCTTCGTTGGACCATCGCACACAGCAAACGGATGGTCCCCCTGCTGCAACAGAAAACGGTTTTGGTGGCAGGGTTTTCTGCCACTCCGCACACACACGCCCCTCTACGAGGGGCGAGGTTTCTCTTTTCTCCTGCAGGAAGATCACATGCTCAAACTCAAATCTCTATCGTTGACCAAAATATCCTCCACGGCGAGGGGAGCGAGACACCGCCCTAAACCGCTCAGAAGACGGGAACGAAAGATCACCACGTTGAGCATTGCGAGTGTCGCCATAGAGGACTGAAGCGATTTGCGAAGCAGCCGGGCGATCACCATGAGAAAACGGAGTGGCATAGGTGAAGGTCTCCTCAACTGGAACGGCATCGGAGTTTCGAACTTGACCAAGAGTCTGATCATGTGGATAGTGAGTTGCGAAGGACTCAATCCGAGACAAAATGCGCTGGTACCCTTGGTGTTGCCAGTCACGGATGTCCCATGCCTGGACTGGCGCATCGGGATCCGTCACCCGCTGCCATTCACGAAAAGAATTTTCAGGTAGATCAGGTACGGCGTCACCGCGGTGCCATCGTTGAGGTTGTCCTGGAGTGTATATCCGCACCCACTCCTGATCATGCCAGACCGAATATTCGAGCCATGGGTGCTGCTTCGAATCATCGATGTCCATGTCGAGGCAAGAGGCAAGGATTGTCGCGGGCTCCGATCCAGCTAGTAGATGAACAAGCACCATGCACAACCATGTTCAAACAACAGCCAAGCAAGATCATGCAAGTGTAGAGGCCACCCTTATTTTGTACGCTGCGCTGCTCATGCAAGTCTAGTCTTCAGTCAGCTCGAAGACGGGACTCATCTTGTCTTGGCCGCTGTCGGAAGGATTCACGGGCCTGTAGGGGTCGGAGACCCCAATCGTCTCCGATGGTGTGTTTCCACGCGATGCACGTACTGGTTGATGAGGATGGGAGGCCAGACGTGCGCGGGCCGTCAGTTGTTGAGAAATCCCCTCCTGGAGACGAGTCAGTTCTTCAGTGGAGAAATCAGCCGCATCCGAGGACCTGAGAATCGCGTCTAACAGCTCCGGCGACATACTCAATGCCGCAGACTGCGTGGCCACGCTGTGATGATCGGAGGGATACATGGAATCAAATTCATGACCAGCGTGAGGGGCAGCGATTCTCCGATAGCCCTCTGTGGCCCAGTCTCGTTTGTACCACGTAGTGACTTGGACCTGCCCTTCGACTGAGTCCTGGTTGGGAGCATAGAACTCCCTCCATTCTCTAAAAGTATGCGGAGGAGGTGGAGCATCATGTTCTTCTTGTGGCGTCCATGGTCCCGGATGAAAGATCTTGACCCACTGGGCATCTGGTTGTTGAGGGTCCGGGCACCATTCCAGCCACGCCATGACAACGCAACCACGGAAAGACAAGTTGATAGGTGTACGGCTGCAGACAACAACGAGTGAAAGCAAATCAACTATCATAATGCAAAAGACCACTTTTGTAGCACTGTGCGGCGCCAACATCAAAGTCAGACTCTCCAGGAAGGCGAGGACGGGCATCAGCTATCATGTGAATTAGATGATGCCGAGGAGGAGGTCAATCCAGCATACATGAGGTCCGGTGCACCCGAAGCGAAAACTGGCCTCGCTATGCTGGGATGTGGACGACCCAGGCGTTGGTACCCCTTGGTGACCCAGTCCCTGTAATACCAAGTGTAGAAGGTGGCGTAGGATACCGGTTGCAGAACCGTGCCTATAGTTGTGCCGCCCGTGCTTTCCCTGGGCCAGTACACTTCGAAGTGGTGGACCTTGCGCCATTCCCGATAGGTGGTCGGGTCATCCGGGGCCGGTCCCAGGGTGTCAGGGGCTACTGGATGCCACTGACCCGGTACATAGATTCGAATCCATTCCACACTCGTTCCTGCTGGCCCATTGACGATGTCATAGTCAAAATAGCGAGGTAGGACCCATCGTGCTGCACCCTGCACCGTACTATTGAACATTTCAACCCGACAAGCTGCTCAAAGTTATCACGGAAAGCGGCGGACACATAGAGACGACATGCACAGCACCAAGCAAGACAACCCAATGAGAACTCACATACAAAGCAAGCACAACCGCATCTTTATCCAACATGCTACTCAAGTGTCAATCCGAATCATTCCAAGGATCATGGAATGGCGGCGGTGACGGTTCCCGCCACGCCCCATCCGGTACCGACGAGCCCACCGAGGACTCGATGTCTGCATTGACGAGCATCGCGAATCCGATGGATTGGACAGGAGGTCCAAGTCGTTGGTACCCTCGCGTTTGCCAGTCTCGGTACTCCCACACGTGATAGGACACATAGGAACTGGGCGTGGCTATAGGATCCATTGTGGTGCCTCCGGTGCTGTCTTCAGACCAGTACACTTGGAAGTGATATGATCTGCGCCACTCCCGAAACGTGGAAGCGTAAAGTGGGTCCGGAACTGGCGCCTCCTCAGGAACGGGCCTCCAAATGCCCGGAGAGTAAATTCGAATCCATTCCACTCCTCTATCGATCTGGTACTCGAAATACTGGGGGTTCATAGCAGCAATACGGGCTTGCACGACTGCTAAACCAGTCGAAAGTCTGCGGCAAGGACACACATGCATTGCCAACCGCACATATCCGCTGAGAGCGAGGCAACTTTTCAAACACAAGGTGAAACGCAGCAACGAGGTCTGAAATGTCTGACTCCTAGCTTTCACTGTCGTTGATGTCGCGCACACCTGCAATGATAGTGACCTGGTCGTCTACGAGCACAAGGGGAAGACATTTCCGTCCATGGCGCAGGATGGCGTGGCAGTAATGCTTGCATGTTGCCGATGGGGATTGCGATAAACGGCCAGCACGTTTGGAATAAAACACTGTAAAGGGCCGTCGAGATCGCCGCGGCGCTGAAGCTGATGCTGTCCGAGATCGTTTGGACGAGCGCCCTGGACTGCGTGGTTCTTCATCACGGGAAGGGTCAGTGCTGTAGATCGAGCGGCGTGTGCGCTGCGATTTCGAAGAGGTAGGGCAGGATTGTCCGCGAGGGGCTGAGATCGAGGGGCTGCGTACCGAGGGCATAAACTGTGGGTGTAGAATCACCGGTGGTGGTGGTGGTGGTGGAGGAGGAGGTGGAAGAAGCAATGGCAGACTTGGCGGGGGCGGAGGCGACGTAGTCAGCCGAATGGGTCTGTCGAGTAGAGCCCCGGGTCCATGAAATTGTAACCACGTCGGCTGCGCTCCATGGGTCCAGGTAATGTACGTCTGTACAACTTGTTCTGACATGATTTGAGCAACTCAGGCAAGACATCACTGCATGTCAACGACATCTCACAACACGACAAGCAAGATTGAGTCACGTGCAAGCAAGCAAATATCATGTGATCAACAACTCGAACCGGACACACCGCCGCTGCTTATCATTTGGTCCATCAACGGTCGCTGCTGCATTTGACGGGCATGTTCCTAGCCGCGAGCCTCAAGTTGTTGATAGACCTTCCATGCCTGCTTGACTTCCTCAATCGGCTTCTGAAGAAACCGCGCTATGGTCTTATAGGTGGGCCTGGAATCCTTATCTTTCTTCCGTCTCACCATTTCATCCAGCTCACCCTGTGTCCATGCCGTGAAAGGTTCACGGTATGCATTGCGAAGTGCAATGGTAAATTCTTGTAGAAGTTCCCGAGGACCATGAACCACCGTCGGCGACGGCCGGAACGACGAGGCACCTGGATGCGGACGTACCGAACCATCAGAATCCGAATCAGGTGTCGTAGGCGTCGTCTGTCCTGGCTCTCGTCCACCGTGTGCCGCGAAAGGAGCAAGGGGACGAGGCGGTGGCAGTCGATCCAACATAGATTCGGGCCGAGTACCAGGATTGTGGTCACTAGCATCACGATGTGCCGCTCGAGGCGGGGACAAAGCCGGTATGTACCAGGTAGATGACGTGTCCACCGGTCGAGCCCGAATGCGTGTGGGGGATCGAGATCGGTCAGATGAGGCGTGCTCCGTGATGATGCGGGGCCGCAACCCATGTCTGGAGTTTCTTGGTGCTCTCGGGGTCACCACCGTGTCTGTCGGACGACCACGCTCCGTCATCAAGGCAAAGTTCAGGGTGTCCAGAGCTGTCGCAACTTGGGATGCAAGGACATTGAGCACAGCCACCAGGTTGTTCACAAACTCAGCTGACAACTGCATGGCAACCGATCAAACCACAAGGTCAACTCAAGCAAAGCTGCAAAGCGATAATGCTGCGGCATGACAGAGATACGGTGCATGCAAGCATGAACGTAGCAAACGCTGAGGTACTTTTGTCGCTGTTGCTCCGTCACCGTTCATAAGACAGACCTGATGGTCTGCAAGCTGGCATGGCTTTGACCGCCGGTGGATACTTAGGAGTGTGAGCATGACGGCGGACCACGGGAACCGCATCAACAGGACGGTCTGGGAGCCGTCGATGATGGCTGCGGGATCGTCTCCGGTGCGGCTCTCGATGCCTAGATCTTCGCCTTCGTCTGTGTTCCCAGGAGGTGCTGACACTCACCGTGCGTACGTGAGCAGGGTGCTCCGCACGGCTATCCGTGGTGGCCACGAGAGTGACCGGCGTTGCCATGTGGTCAGGTCTGACCGATGTTGCTGGCAAGTACGGCGGCGCCGTGGACGGCGGAGGCAGCGGCGGGGGATGAACTTCCGGAATCGGTGGCGGTGGGGGCGGCTGTGGATGTCGCTGCTGGCCTTCAAGACGCTGCAGTCCAGCCAGAAGTAAACTGATCTGCGATGACATAGCGAGTAGCATGTGCCGACAATCGCGTAGCAGATCCCCATGATCCATCACAATCCCGGAAAGATGAGACAACCAGGGCCAAATCAACCAGTGATGACTAAAAGCGGCGACGGCAAGCAACAGAAGGCAAACAACCAATCATGCAAGCAACACCGCAAAAGGAAACATCAAAGTCAACCATGAGCCGCGGACAACTCAATGCGTTTTTCCGGAAGAGGAGCGTCATGATGTACATCATGAAAAACAAAGCGCACACCACGTCGGGTCAGTAGCAACGCTATTGTACTGGCATGCCACCATGGTTCACCAGAAGATGCCCATGTAGCTGGGCACTGCGATCGAAGATCTTAGTTTCCACCTGCCATCCTTGGCATGAATACAGTCATAGTAGTGGGAGGCTGCTATGTCCGCGTACACGCCGCCGCGGGGTATAGTGCAATGCTGTTGTCGGAGACGAGCAGAGCCACCAATGCACACCGGGCGGTCCGTCCGGATTCCACCGAACTGCGCTGCAGATTGGATTGCCGCTTCCTGAGACTGGAGGCTGCCTCTGCAGTAGAATCCCATCGGAGGCAACCAGACTTCGTTCCAGTTGGAGCATTCACGATTGGGGGAAGGGTGTTCTTGCCACTTCGAAGGTCGGATCAGTTCCTCATCACGCAGGATTTGCATGGCAGCCTGTATGTTGGTGTTGTGGGACCAGAAAAATGTGGACTGCGATTGAGTGCGATGCTTGTCCGGCAACAATCGGCGTGGCTCAAATGAGAAGATGATCCCAAAGAGGTTCTTCTGCGAGTTCTTTTTGTCCGCGGAGAAGTGGTGAAACGTCCGCGTGGTTCTGCTGATATATGGCCACTTCTCCTCGCAAATGCCGAGCTGGACGATGAGTTGCTGCGGTAGTGACCGCCGCGAGATCTGGAAGTAGTCCGAGATGTCTTTGACCACTTGCTCCGTCCAGCGTCCCGGAACCCCATGTGGTGGCTGAGCAAACGGAAACTCCGAAATGGACTTGACCCGCTGTTCATCTTCGATGATGCTGCGGCGGTGCGGCATGAGGCTCCTGTAGACCGACTCCCATGATTTCTTCAACAGCTCCGGTTCAGGAAATACCAAGGCGGCAATCGAAGGCAAGGTGTAGTAGAGGACATCGTTCACTTCGATGGCGATCTTCTCGATCCGGCACCCAGTGCGTAGCCTGAAGCGATGAACCCCCAAATCAGGCACCTGCCGACGAACTGAGAGAGGCACCAGCGCGATGCGGTTCTCAGAAGGACTGGCATGAGCAGGGGGAAACGGACGTGGCCTCCTTTGATCACTATGGGCGCGTCTGCCATCACTCCTCCATTCACCCCAATCTTCTTCCTCATCCGAATGCCCTTGCGGGCCCGGTGTGAGCTGGATCCGCGGAATTCGTGACCGGGGGGAACGCGATCTGGGCTGCTCAGTGAGTGCTGGTACATCACGTGACGAGCCGTGGGATTGCACACTTTGCTGGTGTGCTATGCCGTGAGTCCGAATGAACATTTGGATCTCATTGCCGTTGATGAAGTTGGGGAGGTGCTCGAGCGTCACGCGGCTCGTGGTTTGTACTGATCCGTCAGAACGCAGAGTGCTAGTGACCATATATTCCGCCATGGTTCTGAGCCAGCTACATGCAAACAAAGCGCAATGCAACAACAACAGTCCCAAGCATGCACAAGAAGAGACAGAATGACAAGCTCACATGCAGATTTTGTCCCAAGTCGACGGCGAACGTCCCGCAGAAGGTGAGATTCAAAACCTTTGGCCTCATAAAGGCGTTTGAGAGCGTCGAGCCCATGTTGTTGTTGAACCGCCGGGTGTGCACCGCGTATGATGAGCCACGAGCGAGAAGACCAAGAAGAATAAGTGAACATCCGATCATTGGCACTCCGAATTCCTTTGATTTGGGAGGGATGATCAGGTAGCTGCGGAGTAATAGTTCTGGAGGAAGAATCACATCGGTAACCCAGTACTTTGTCGTCATGTTGAACCTCAAGCATCACTGGTGGGCGATAAAATTCCAGGGAAAGAAAGTTCATGAGCACGGGTGAGTGTGGGGCCGAGTCTCGAAGGAGAATGAAACGATTGTCGACATAGCGCTCATGCCAAATCACACCAATGTCGGGCATGCAAAACCGCAGAGAAATCATGGTTTGGTGCCAAAAGAAATCCTCAACCGTAGCAACCAAATTGCACAACGGCGGCGCGGCTGGTGATCCCATAGCGACTCCTCGTTCTTGGCGGAACAAGTATCCGTTGATCTCGAAGTGACTGTTGTCAATGACAAAGTCCAGAAGGTGCCGGAGATCTTGTTCACGAAAAATTCGAGGGATCTTGGTTTGACGGCGCCACTTTCCTTTGAACATACGGCGTCGATGATCTGACTTTACTTCGTACACGGACCATTGTGAGGAACTGCGAAGGCCAACAACTTGATCGTATCGATGGAGAAGCACTTGAAGCGCCTGGTGGAATCGTTCCGTAGGAATGGACGTGAAGAAGCCTGACAAGTCTTGCGACACCAGGTGGATGTACTCATCAGGATCTGCTTTTGACAGTGCTTCCCACAGCTGCCGGATAAGTTCTTGTACCGAGAGTTGACCTGCAATGTCGGGGAAGGCCTTGGTGAGTTCAAATATGAGTGCACCGAAGACCGTGAGGAAGGGAGCTGCCCATGTGCGAAAGAATGAAATGATGGGTCGAGCTTTCTGCCAGTCCTTGGTCGGCTTTGGGAGGATGCGCGCTGTGGGCAACGGTGCTTGAAGTCGAAGTCCCCATGCACATCGTTGACGTAGGAGAGAAGGTACCGTGGTTACCACTTCAGAGCGAAAGGATGCTGCGGATTCGCGGCAAAGTGAGAAGACATCCCCCGCGCAGAATGTCTTCCGCATCAATATGGCAAACAGGGACGGGCACATCACATGTGCGCGGGAGGGAAAATGATCCGCTGGGATAACCCACGAAGACAAAGAAGCCACAGTGCGTTGCAATGATGTCGATGACCAATAAGCCCGATCTTGGAGGTTCATCCGATGAGTATCCATTAACTGAGTCACAACCGGCTGTAGATCTGAAAGTAGACCGGAACCATGTACATGCCAGCGGCGAGCAAGTTTGCGAAGTTGTGTGGTGAAACGTTGATGCAATAAGTCGACATCACCGAAAAACTGATCCTTCATTGAGGCGGCCATGATGTCAATGTTAATGTCCGCATTGATGCGCGAAAACTCATCCACCATCACTGCGTGACCATGTGCACGGTGTAGATGGTGATCATCGATGTCCAAACAGCGACACGGAAAGGATGTCTCAGGCGTCCATTTGCGCTGCCATGTGCGATAGTTGTATATCTTGTCGCCCAATGTGGCGCTGCGAGTTTCCACAACCCGGATCTTTGGAATGAAAAGAGAAGGGAACAGATCCCGATGAGAAGCAATCCAGCTTTGTAACCATGTGCCAAGTAGAGCTTTCCAATTCTGGACATGTAGCGGCGGCAAGAGTAGCTGTGTCAAAGTGGTGGGTGGTTGTAGCCGTCGTTTGCGCAGTACCTGGGCGAGGAGCTTCTGGGCCTTGGAGCGGAAGGGCTCGTTGACAAAGACTGCGAGCCGCAATACGTAGTACAGCTGAGTGGGAGGGAAAGCGGCCGACAGTAGGTCACGCATGACTTGGAACGACGCTCCCGTATTCGATCCCAGCTGATAGAGAATCGAGTAGTGGGCTTGAATGTCATCCAGGGTGTCAGGTCGTAGTTGCCGTTGGAGATCCGGATGTAGTCGTCGTCGAAAGCGCTTGTGCAAGCCGAGGGAAGTGGGAGACGACAACGAGTGACGTCGAAAATCCACAAGATGTTCCCGGAAGCCCACCTTGCGCAAGGTTCTGTGTACCCAGGGCGCATTCAAATGCGGGCGTAGCAGGTATTGCCATTTGCTTTCTTGAACCCACACCGAGGAAACAGGAAGTTTGATTTCCACTGGAACAGCACAGAAGAGCCAGTAAGTATTGGATCTCTTCCAGTAGTGAAGCGCTGGTTCAAAGAAGGCATGTCGTCCACGAAGTAGTTGTAGAAATTTGCGACTGCGTGAGTGTTCACGACGTAGAACATCCTGATCAGTCGCCCCAACATAGTATGGTGTGTGCCATGGGGAAAGTCGGATGTAGACGCACGGTTGTTGGTGATGACCTGGATCATGTATGAAGTCGTAGAGGTCAGGAAATCGCGCCCGCAATGAGCGTAGATGTCGCGTGTCAGCGAAAGTTGAGTGCATGATTTCACACAAGAGAGAAGTCTTGTAGAAGTGAAGGACTTCGAAGAACGGCGGGAAGTAGCCGTGATCCTGTGAAATGAGACGTTGTAAGAAACTGATCAATAAATAGGCAGCGCACCGACATCTGTGAAGTTCGTACCTGTTGGCTACGGTGTGCTGAGAGTTGGACATAGCGCAATTCGGAATCTGGAGGGCTATCCGGACCACAACTAAGACCTCGAGGATGAGACCCAGCCACGGCAATTGTGTGATGGATTCGTACTCCTCAATGGGAATCGACGGTGGTGGTAGTCCAGGGAAACAGTAATGCCAGCACGTCGAGAATATGGTCAACGAGTGTAGAAGGTCGTCCAGCGACTGCCATTGTGCAACATCATCATAGATTCCGCAGCGGCGAAGTTCATCCAACATGATGAGATGCAACCAACGAAATCTACCACAAGGCGGCGACATGAATACAAGCATCACAGACAATCACACAAGAGGCAATGCAAGAACAAGCAAGTACAAGATCAATCAGGTGCAACGCAGACACTTGACGGACGAGTTTTCACCTGGACTCATCCGTGACATTGTTGCCGCTCCGGGCTCATATGAGAACGAAGGTCATCATGATGCCTTCTCATCCACAGAGCAGGCGAGCGGTCACGATGAGGTGACTCAATGCCTTCTCAGTGAGTTTGGTAAGATAGCCGGGT
Source organism: Effrenium voratum (assembly GCA_963377175.1). Taxonomy (NCBI): domain Eukaryota; class Dinophyceae; order Suessiales; family Symbiodiniaceae; genus Effrenium; species Effrenium voratum. The sequence goes on along the minus strand of CAUJNA010000401.1, from coordinate 1,110 downwards.
TCTAGTCCCCACGAAGCCGCCATTGCCCCGAGAGTGGGTGCATCGCCTTTCGGCATGCGTTGCCTCGCCTGAAGAAGCTGCGTCGCCATAGAATCTAATGACTTGTTGCCGTTGAGCCGGGGTGATTGGCCCACTTAACCAGCGATGCCAAAATGGTTGTTGTGGGTGCTTGCTTGAGGAAAAGGCGAGGTTGGTCACTGGTCCATGTGTAGTACTTGACAACTTCATCCGGCGTGCTGTGCATGGTGAGCAATTGTGACGCCGCCGGTTTGGACGGCGGTGACGACACTCCGTGAAGAGACTGTATGATCCGAGGTTGCACCACGCTATCAAACGACTTGCCATCCAGGGCGGCCGCGCTGGCTGTGCGAAGGGAGCTGGCAGGTGACGAGGATGGTGTGTGGTTGACCGGTGGCGGTGTAACCAACTCTGCATCATCCTTCTGGTTTGTCATCGCGGGAGAGGTCGATGCGCGAAGTGATGCGGAATACTGAGCTTGGAGAAGTTCGTGTGCACGATTCAAATCATTGAACTTTTTGACCATGTCATCGGTCTGGGCGGCAGGTGCGAGAGAGGTGTGATGTTGTTGAAGAAATTGAAGTACCAAGTTGGCCAAATGGTCGTGGACCTTGATGCGCTGATTGAAGTCATCAATGTTGAGACCCAGCGTGTTGGCAAGGTCCTTTTCCAGGGTGAGCAGGTTGAGTGACTGCGATCTTCGTAGTAAATTGGAGCAGGTACTCCAAAGTAAGGCCTCAGTGCGGGTGCGAAAGCCTTCCCACGTCACGAATCGGCCGTGTGCAAACGGCCTGAGTAGCCAGTTGGTGAGGCCCCCGTGGATAACCTGAACCAGGCGTACGTCCCTAATGTCCATGCCTGACATGTCGCGAAGGTTGCCATGCGGAGTGTTGGCAACAGTCATGGGCAGGCTGAAGTTGTAGAGCTGATTGACATCAAACATGCCATCTCCAGGTGTCCAGTCAGGCGAGGGTGTAAGCCAGGCTTTCTGAGGACGAACCGGTAGAGCCGCAGGAGGTCCAGGTGGCGGTGTAGGTGGGGAAGTAGTGACCGGTGGTGGCATCACGGGTGGCATGAACTTGGATCATCACG